>CM067321.1:29357360-29874860 GCA_034231615.1 Meghimatium bilineatum
CTTAATTGTGTCTTGATTTCCGGCAATTTAAAACCTGCTTGTGGTGGTAAACATTTTTCTAATCTTTGTAGTACTTGTCTCTTGTCTGGAAGGTTATAGCTGTCTTTTATTACATCGAAATAGCTGAGGACTGACTTTTATTTGTCACAGATATAGTTATTATGTGGTTTGGTTGCTAGCTTTCTACAAGTTATTTGGGTGGTCTTCGTTCATTCTTTTTCTTCTTTCATAAGCCTCCGTTGCAGCCATATCTCTCCGTTTCTCAGGGGGTTATATATTTTTATGTATTTCACATGCTGCCGTTGGTGTATATATCATTTCTCTAATAATAAGTCGTAGAGCATTGTTTGTCACTCTGTCTATAGATTCTACATTTGTTTTGGAACATGTTGTGAGGAGTGCACTGTTGTATTCTAAATCAGAACATATGTAACCAAGATATAGACTTCGGAGGATATCCTTGTCTGATCCCCAAGATGACCCAGTGCGTCTTTTCAGTAATTGTAACTGTTTAAGTGCTTTATTTTTGACATTTTCTACATGCTTCTTGAGGGTGAGCTGCCGGTCAAACGTGATTCCAAGATATGTGAGATGTTCTTCTCTTGGCAATTTCTGTGTATCCAACAATAGACTGATATTTTCTTTGGCTACTTTATGACACTTGGTAAAGATGACATAATTTTTCTCACAGTTTATTTTCAGCTTCCATGTTTGACAGTGCTCGTGTAGTCTACCTAAATCTCTATTTAGTCTTTCGGCTGCACTTTCAACATTTTCATGACTCTACCATAATGTTAAGTTATCGGCATACAGGGCTTTTTTAAGTTTGATATGTTTGGCAAGGTCATTAATGTCAATGAGAAAGAGGGTGCAGCTCAAAGCAGAACCATGTGGTAAGCCTTTCTTTAGAACTTCCTTAGATGAGAATTGCATCATTTATCTTAGTCTGGATTGTTCTGTCAATGAAGAAGTATTTTATTATGTTCTATAGCTTTCCACTAATTCCCACCTGAATCATCTTCATCAAGAGACCTTTTCTTCATACTCGATCATCATCATCATCATCAAGTGCCGTCTCCGCAACGAAGGTTGGCTGCAACGTATCTCCAACATCTCCTGTCTCTTGTCTTGGTGGTGCACTCTGCTAGACTGTAACCTGTCCATCGTGTAATGTTACTCTCCCACTTGTATCTCTGCCTACCTCTTGCTCGCTTCCCTTTGACTTTACCCTCAAGTAAGGTCTTCAATAGGGTGTCATGTCTTTTAATGTGTCCAAAGTATTTTATTTGCCTGATCTTTATTTCTCTTAGTAGTTCTTTCTTCATATTAAGTGTTTTTAGCACCTCTTTATTTGTTTTCTTCTCTTTCCATGACGTTCTCCCTATTCTTCTATATACCCACATCTCAAAGGCATCAATTTTGTCTTCTAATTGTTTATTTAGTGTCCATGTTTCTGAGCCATACATTAATATGGAATAGATGTAGCATTTTATAATTCTCATTTTTAACTTGTTTGTAATTTGTTTAGATATTAATAATTCCTAAACTTTAGATGTTGTTCATCCGTTGCTTGACTTTGGGGTGTACGTGGTAAGGTCCCAGTCTTTTCCACGGTGGCCAGCCAATATTCATTATTATGCCCAGAACTTGCCTCTTGTGCGCCACACACTTTGCTGTTTCGCCGTTTGAGCCGTTGATCCATTTGGATTCCTCCGCCTCGCGTGCCGTCACAGACTTTTTGTCTAGGGATGGACATTCCCTATTGTTGACTTACGGTTGTCTCTTTGAGAAGAAATTCTACGCTGTGAACGTAGCCATTAACTGGAGTAATCGAGACGCCATTTTTTGTCTGTATCGAAGATAGGGAGTTCGCGAGTCGGAACAACTTGAATGAAATACACTCCACCTATAATCGCCTAAGAACAAAAAACACAGATTCTACAGGTTGGAACTAAATTTGGCATCACACTGTCACCAGTAATACGCTAACCACACCATCGAAATTCGCGTAATCCAGAAAACACAAATGTAAACATGGAAACACGTCGTCACATTACGGCAACCGGATTTACATTACGGCAACTCGATCATAAGCCTGTTGTAAGTCAAAGAAGATGGCTACATTGTATTTGTTTTCCTGGAATCTATCATGGAGTTTTTGTGTTAACCTTTGGTCTTCTGTGCAACTGCTTTTCTGATGATGATCCGTTCATGGCAGAGGATGTTTGAGCTCTCGGGGAACCAGTAAAGTCGTACGTTCACCATTACTTCTGCCAGACTCCCAAGACATGATGTTAGGGATATGGGGTGGTAGCTTTTGGGTTCATCTAGAGATTTGTTACTTTCCAGGATGGGAAAGATATGAGCATTTCTCCAGTGTCTATGCAGTTTTCCATTTCTCCAGATCATATTTATTAGTTTAAGGAGTACTTCTTTCCCTCATCTGCTCATGTGTGTTAACATTTCATTATAAATTTTGCCAGGTACAGGAGACTTTCCTGACTTTGGTTTCTTCAGTCCTTGTCGGAGTTCCTGCATATTGAAATCATCTTCAAATTAGGATGAGCTAGTAGTTTGGACATTTTTTTGCTGCTTCAGTAGGTACAGACACTTTTTGTCAGCCGCGGACAGCTTCACTACTTTGTTTACACTGGCAAAAAAGCGATTAAAGTGTTATGCATTTTTAAGGCTATTCTGTGGTGATTGTTCTGTTTCCGTCTCACAAGTTTATCGTTTGTTCTTCTTCCTTTCCCATAAAATTGTTGATCAGCGCCCAAACCTTTCTATCATTTTACCTTAGATCTAAATTAGCGCATGTTTTTGCCCATTTATCATGTTTGGTCTTCTTCACTATTAGTTTTACTTTAGCACATGTTTTATTATAAAAGATTTTGCTTCTTGTGAATGTGCGATCTCAAGGGCTTCTCTTGCTTTTTTCCTCTCAAATATTCCAGCTTGCATTTATTTATTGTAGAATGGTTAATAAGATTTGTGGTTTCTCCTTAGGATGCTTTGTGATACTGAATGTGAGGATAGCTTTTGTCACCTCAGCAGTAAATGTTTCTACGTCATTGCTGTTGATATAACATAGCAGGAAATCAGATGTTTCTTGGAATAGTTTCCAATCCGCCTTGCCAAAATTCCAGCGAGTTTTCTGTTTAAAATATACTTTATTTGGGGTAGTTATGGTGGTGAGGATTGGTCTATGGTCACTTTAGATGTTACCAAAGAATTTCTTGAGAACAAGAGTCTATTATATCAGATGAATATATAGTCAAGTCAGGTCGACTAATAGATAGATGACTCCTAAGGAAAAGTGTTGGTACAGACTTTGCATCTTTGCCAGGTTTGTTGTTTCACAGAGCTCCTCTATGTATCTTCCTGTCGTATTGCGGTTCTGGAATCACAAATGAGGTGAATGGCCATTAAAATCCCCAGCAAGTATTGTTTTGAGAAATTGTGTTGTATGGATTTCCATTAAATTGCATGTTGTCTGAGGTGGAAAGTGCCATAGTAATCAGACAAATAAGAGATAAAAAACTAAATTAAGGATACAGGTTACTGTAGATAACTATCAATATAAAATAATAAGAAATAACAATGAAACAAAGAACAAAGACAACTATCGACGTGTCGGTCCTATTGGAATCTTTATCAAGAAACAAAAACCAATTAAGAAAACACAACTATAAAACAATCAGCGAAGAAGACTGAGACAATGATTTCCAGTCTTCTTGGCTGTTTTTTTTATAGTCCACATGCCTCTTGTGAGTGTGCAGTAAATGAGCAATCTCTAGTTTTTTTATAGTCCACATGCCTCTTGTGAGTGTGCAGTAAATGAGCAATCTCTAGTTTTTTTATAGTCCACATGCCTCTTGTGAGTGTGCAGTAAATGAGCAATCTCTAGTTTTTTTATAGTCCACATGCCTCTTGTGAGTGTGCAGTAAATGAGCAATCTCTAGTTTTTTTTTTATAGTCCACATGCCTCTTGTGAGTGTGCAGTAAATGAGCAATCTCTAGTTTTTTTTTATAGTCCACATGCCTCTTGTGAGTGTGCAGTAAATGAGCAATCTCTAGTTTTTTTTTTATAGTCCACATGCCTCTTGTGAGTGTGCAGTAAATGAGCAATCTCTAGTTTTTTTTTTATAGTCCACATGCCTCTTGTGAGTGTGCAGTAAATGAGCAATCTCTAGTTTTTTTTTATAGTCCACATGCCTCTTGTGAGTGTGCAGTAAATGAGCAATCTCTAGTTTTTTTTATAGTCCACATGCCTCTTGTGAGTGTGCAGTAAATGAGCAATCTCTAGTTTTTTTATAGTCCACATGCCTCTTGTGAGTGTGCAGTAAATGAGCAATCTCTAATTTTTTTATAGTCCACATGCCTCTTGTGAGTGTGCAGTAAATGAGCAATCTCTAGTTTTTTTTATAGTCCACATGCCTCTTGTGAGTGTGCAGTAAATGAGCAATCTCTAGTTTTTTTTATAGTCCACATGCCTCTTGTGAGTAGTAAATGAGCAATCTCTAGTTTTTTTTTTCTTATACCACATAATGATCAGCTGTAGGATTTTGAGCGAAGACTGTGTTTTATGAAAATTGTGGCACTGCTGGTTCTCCCTCCAGGGTTTTCTGGTGTTAATGCTTTAGTGCCTGTGTAGGAGTTGTTGCTGTGTTGTGTATTGTGCATATCGGTGCTGTTGTTTTTGATGCGTTCCAGTAGTTAATTTCTCGACCAGAGAAGCCTGGTTACCTACTGCCTGCGACGTATCTTGCTAACTGAGGCGACGTCCTATGTCGTCTGTAAATAATATTTGTTGTATTGGCATTATATTGCTGGAAAGTCTGTGGATTGTCGACCCACCCCAGGTCAGAGCCAGGGAATAACTATCACACCTCCAGGAAGGTAGGTCTCTACCTATGCACTTCTCCTAGCCAAAGCAACTAAGATATGGTTCACTGTGCTCATTCCCCGCCACCAAATGACTATTGGTTATGCTGAACTTCTCTATTGCTCCAGGCATGCAACCCAAAAGTACAGTCAAAAGAATTGGCATGTGCTAAGTCACTGAGCCTCTATGATGGGCCTCAGCCATTGGAAAAAAAAACAGGAATGTCAGTCTGCTCCTCTCCAGTGCTGTGTAGCACATCTCTGGCTCTCTCCCAATCACAGAAGGTGCATACATAGGCCCTATATACAAATAACAAAACATAAAACACATTTCAACAACAAAATAAAAACATGAGAAGGGGTGCACAGGGGACGCATTGTTCTCGGCGGAACAGGGTTAGCAGATAACCAAGATCCCAAACGTACCTCCTCTCGGTGCACCCTGGAAACAGAAATATAGCAGCTCGAGCTGATTCTGGCCAAATCATTTGGGGATCGTGTCAGAGAATGTGGAGGTAGCAGATGGAAAGAGATTTGACAGCATAAGAGACAGACAATATCTCCGGCATCACCAGCATCGCCACATACAGAGACACTGTCGACATACAGTGAAGCTAGTCAGTCCAGTCCGAACATTGGAGGGGCGGCCAATGTAAAAGGCACGGAACCAATCTCGCGGATGAGAAACGGTTCAGTACCCGATGGACACATGCAGAGTACGACCAATTGCTAGAGATGGGTTCATAGACAGTGGAACACATCGTGCGAGAAAGACATGCACGACAAGCGTCTTGGCGAAGAGGGACTACACACCAGCGTGCCCGGCGACAGATAGACAGACTGTCACGGACTAGGGAATCCTACCCGAATTAAGGGCATGACGAAAACGGATGTGCCGGACCTCGGACGTCCAGACCACAAGTGGCCAACCGGGGTGCAAATAACACAGTTCTACTGTGGAACTTGCAGCACAACGTACTTCCACGATCCCCGGCGGAAATCACACGAAATATTAGTTGTGGTTATATGAGAGCGAACGCAGAAGAAGAAAACATAAGAATCAAAATTGTATAGATGACATGCCATGAAGCTTCTATAAGAAAAGAACCTCAATATAACAGCATGTCTTCTACTAAGATTTTCTGTTGCATGGGTGTTTTGTATAGTGGGCCATTGGTGAGACCCACATACGCAAATCATGTGGGTTCCCGCGTAATCATTTACCCAATTCTGTTTCAACAATAATTTTTCGCGCAGAACCCAAACGTCATTTATTTTTCTGATACATTTTCCCCCGCACTTTTCATTGGTTGGCGAATCGAAGTAGGCCTATACACCAATGACAATGATCATTTTCATCAGCCAAGATAAGTGACGTTGTGTGGATGGCGTGAAGGACAATTTTTGAGAAAGACTTTCTTACTTCATGGATTCTGAGCTTTGCTGAATAGTAAAACAAAAAGCATTTTTTATTGTGGAGCTAGTTGTGTTTCTTCTTCTTCTGTATTTATCCTCAAACTCCTGTAGATTAGGAGGATGTAGTAGGGGAACGGAATGCGTTATGTCATGGTTTAGAGCATTGCTGCGATATCTATTCCTTTCGGCCTGACACATCCGTATTCAGCATGGTTTTGGGTCAAAGACAGCCAACTCCACCCCATAACCTCATTAGTCGCTTCTTACAAAATGCATGAAATAAACAGTGTTGATATTCATTGCTTCCCTCTCGGGCCACGGCAACACAAGGCGTAACAGGTAGTTGTGCCGAGACTTGGATTAAACCGTATTGAATCTATAGCATATAATTAAGAGCTTTGTGTCCGCATAGTTGAGTTGTGTGTCCGCATAGTTGAACCATGTGTCCGTATAGTTGAGTTGTGTGACCGCATAGTTGAGTTGTGAGTTCGCATAGTTGAGTTGTGTGTCCACATTGTTGAGTTGTGTGGTCAAGTCAATAAAAAAGTCACAAACACCAACACAAGATGACTTTCACATTATGACTAGATCAGAACAAGTTGTAATTCTACGCCTCAGAACAGGACACAACCGACTCCACAGTCACATGTATACAAAGTTCAAGATTGACAACACAGCCATGTGCACATGTGGGCAGGCAACACAGAGTACCAAGCATATACTTCAAGATTGTTCTGAGTAGGAAACGCTGAGGCAGACATATTGGCCAGAGTAAACAACACTGGAATCAAAGCTCTATGGGCCTTGTATGAACTACAAAAGACAGTGAGTTTTATTCAGGAGACAAAATTACATATATAGACATGTTTCAAGTGAACGAAAGAAGAAGAAGAATCTGGTACACATGCTAGATCATTGTCCCCCAAAGATATTTCTCTATAATGAGTTGCAGACGGCCATACAATCTATAGGTGGCCAAAAGAAGCGCTACGACTCTGTAAAGACCTCACTTAAAGCATTTCAAATAGCCCACGATACATGGGAAGAAACTGCAACAAAAAAAAGTACTTAGCGCTCTGCAGTAAAAAAATGGAGCATCATCTTGTCAAAAGAGGAGAAATGTAGCAGCTCAACAGGGGAGAGTATCTAGAAAGTCATGGATAGAATAAATACCCTCTACAGTTGTCATTTCATGCCCGAACTATTTACGGACATTTACAGCTCAAATAGGGTTTATTAGCTCTTCACGAACTAACAATCAAGGACATAACTAATTGAATTTCAATAGGGGACGTTGTCTTTTCTCTTCATATGCTGTGAGACGTCGCAGGATTGAATGACGATCGGTTTTTGGTATATTGTACGTTCGTTCTCTTGATGCGCAGTAATACTGTGCCGTGTCAGAATGTTGGTAACTCCTTCAATACATCGTCTTCTTGGTCTTCCTCTGTATCTTGATGTTTCCATTGGTATGTTGTATGATCTTGCCACTGGCCAATAAGGATTCATTCTCAGGTGGCCGAACTATATCAATCTTTGTTTTTCAATATATTTGACCACTACAGTTCTTCAAATTTCTCACATGATCTCATCTTATTTTGTTTGCTACTTTTCTTAGACATCTCAAGCACAAAAGGAACATGCGGAGTCCGAGGTAATGACGGAACAGATAGGTTGACCGCACACACCGCTACAATGGCTGTTGGTGGAGCGATGAATCGGACAGATATTTTGAACGCCCTTTGGAAAAACGCACGAACAAATGACTGTATAAGTGACGATGATTTTTGTTCAATGACTAAATAAGGGAGCTTGGTTTGAAATGTAGTGTCGCTAGAAAGAATAATGGTCAATCAACGGCGTACTGAGACCGTCAGTCAATGTGTAATGGCGGATACAACTCAAGGAGAGATTTGATCACCTATGGACTAGTCTGGAATGCAGTGACGATGATCAAACGACTAACTAACTAACTAGCTTCGACATGTCATTTCACATGTAGTAAGCTGTCTCTCTTGTTCTATAGTTGGTATCCATGACTGACATTGAAAACATAATGTTGGGATGTATTCTGAATTTATGATTTACCTTTTGGTTTCAATCAGGATAGATGTGTGTTTCGAAATTGGTGTTAATTTACGTAGTTGGCTTTTTAAATTCTTGTCTCGAGCTCTCTGTCCATTCTTCCCTCGTTTTTAAAAATGTTCCTTAGATATTTAAATTCCTGCACTTGTTTAAGTAGTTGATCATTTATTTTTATGTTGATTGTATTGGGTTTTCTTGCCTATAGACATTACTTCTGTTTCTTCTGTGATAATCTTCATGTTGATCATCACTTGTGATGGAGGACAAACTACTTGATTACTAACTCGTATAACGGCTTTGTGTTGACAGCATGTCTTATTAGCGTGTGGTATCTATTATTAATAAATATTGTAACCTTCTAGCATGTTGATATCTTTTACCTAGTCTAGTGCAGGAAAGAACACAAAACTAAGAAAGATAACTCATGTCGTTAGAAAATGTTTGTAAATTGAAAGTTTTTGCCCCTAAGTTTTGCATTTTAGAGAAACTCCACGCATGTCACCGTTACATAAGATACATTGATAATATCTCAGAATTATCCAGTAAAACGATACAAGGACAACCATGGATACCAGCTGACTGTGGCACTGTTGGTAAGGAAAAAGCAGATGAATAGATAAAAGTAGGAGGAAATGTCCCTCAGTACCACGTACCAAAGTTTCAGGGAAGTTAGGCCTCTGCGAAATGAATTTCAACTGAGAGAACTAAACGGAAACAACACGCGCGAGGAAGGCAAATTGAAAGCTTCAACAGAAACGAATAGGTCACGATATATCGACTGAGAACAGGCCACTAAAGACTAAAATAACATATCGTGTTGGCATCAGTGATTCTACGGAACAACAGAATTGTTATCAGAACACATACTACAGTACTGCCTCAGAACACATACTACAGTACTGCCTCAAACCACATACTAAAGTACTGTCCCAGAACACATACTACGGTACTGTCATAGAACAAATATAACAGTACTGTCCCAGAACACATACCACGATAATGTCACAGAACTCATACTGCAGTACTGTCCCAGAACACAAACTACAGTACTGTCCAACAACACATACTACAGTACTGTTCCACAACACATACTACAGTACTGTCCCACAACACATACTACAGTACTGTCCCACAACACATACTACAATACTGTTCCACAACACATACTACAGTACTGTTCCACAACACATACTACAGTACTGTCCCACAACACATACTACAGTACTGTCCCACAACACATACTACAGTACTGTCCCAGCTCCACAGTTAACAGAAAAACAGTCTAGTCACATAAAAGAAACTAATCTAGACACTACTAATATCGGATGATATATATTAATTTAAAGCAGAAGATGATGATGATATACAAGTACAATCACTTAAAAAAAGTCTTAGCACAAAATTGAGCCTTCTCCTACTTAGACGTTCTCCAGTCGATGTCAGACGCTGAAATGGATGTCTTCAATGAACTGTACTGTGTTAACCAACTTCGTTGAGCTTATCCGTCAGAGCTGTTTTAGATGTCCAGAATTTTTTATCATGTGGTGTCATACAGGAGACAGTTCTATAAGATATGTTTATTGTTTTCTACAGAATGTTCAACATGAGCGCATATCGGAATCGACAATTCCAAATCTCCTTTACATCTGTTTGTTTAAGTATGTTGCGAATCTAAAAATTAAACTTCTCTTCCTAGCTTGTAGATAACATCATCTGTTTGGTTGCATGGGTGAGTTCCATTCCGTGTTCATTAAACATATGATGAGAGCATTCATTTGTGGAAATGATACCGACGCAACGCTTATTCTAAGAACATGGGCAGTCGCCAGGACCGTTGATACGACTTTAGTACGGGAAGTGTTTATATGTACAAAAACCGCCAGTGTTTTACCGTGGCCTGAAAGGGGAGCAAAGAATAGCAACACTATTTACCTTCCACACATGTCATAAAAGGTGACTAAGGAGTTTGTGGGATGGAATTGGCTGTCCAATCCCATATAGGGTCAGTGACCCAAAGCCATGTTGAAGTAGGATGTGTCAGGCCGAAAGGCGCAGATATCGTAGCAATGCTGTAAACCATGACACAACCCATTCCGTTCTACGAACTACATCCTGCTAATCTGCAGGAGTTTGAGAACGAACGCAAAGAAGAAGATGTACAAAAACAAATCACCTGGTCGTGGTGGGAGTTTTAATGATTTTGTGGGGGAAACCGGTTAGCTGCCTGATTTTTAGTCTTTCAGTACAAAATGTCATGCTTTAGATTGCTAAGAGGAGTTTTGAATCCTAAACCCTTTCATTATATCTGGCATTACCGGTTGTCCCTGCATACTCCCGACAATGACGAATCATGTATCTAGATATTGTAATACATGTATTAATTTCATATAGAGAACAGTAATTGCCACATCACCAACGAAGGTGTTCTATAATGGATGTCATATATTCGCCCTGTCTTACCTTGGTAGCAAAACTCTCTGACAACCTATGTTGTCCATCTCTTGACGTTTCTCCGACTTACTTCAACTTCGGTTTCTAGAAATATCTTCAACAAAGTGTAAATGTATATCTTTGCATTATAAATATTTACAGGTAGATTGGAGTACTCAATACTGGTAATATTACTTACTTAGAACACAGGTAATATAGTCTTACTGGATGACGACTAACACGATAACGATGTGGAATGCTGACGTGAAAGGATACACACAGCAGTACACAATCATATAAATAATACACAGGACGTACGAATGCGCTATTTGTACGATTATATACTGTTGTGTGTATTCTTTCACGTCAGAATCCGGCATCGATAGTGTGTTAGTCGTCATCCAGTAAGACTACACTATCTGTATTCATCGTAAGTACTATTTTCATACAGTTTTACCGCATTTTTACCTTTTATCGATTGTCAATTATTATATCAGTCAATTATTGACTAATACTACTTTTCAGATAGTGCGTGGAACGGACCTACGGGGAATTGAACAGTTCTCTTCTTTCGTACATAAATTCAATCAATCAATATTTCTTCCGGTATTTAAATATCACATGATAACGTCCATTTTTGCTCTAAAATCCAGTAGTAACAACTGAATCATGACCCTAATGACGCAGTCCATGTTGATAAAAGTTCGGAATCGATAACTCTTCTTGGCATGGTTTGCTAACTCCCTATCAAATCTATTCAGTGACATTTTTGTTCAATGTGTTTTTGTTCAATGTGTTTTTCGTTCAAATTTGATTCAATTGAGATAAGGAAAATCACTACATCCTAGGTTCTTATTCTTCTGCCAAGTGTTAAACATTCAGTCCGATATTGGTGATGTATAGAGACGTTTGTTTTAGGTTCCCTTGGGTTCCCAATATCTTGTTCCGTAGAGAAGCTCATGTGTCCCAGATTCTCGTTATACATAAAGCGAAACTAGGAACATTCTGTAGTATGTATTGTGGTGTAGTATGTATTGTGGTGTAGTATGTATTGTGGTGTAGTATGTATTGTGGTGTAGTATGTATTGTGGTGTAGTATGTATTGTGGTGTAGTATGTATTGTGGTGTAGTATGTATTGTGGTGTAGTATGTATTGTGGTGTAGTATGTATTGTGGTGTAGTATGTATTGTGGTGTAGTATGTTGCTGCACCACAGATGCATGCCGCAGAGTTTCTCATACCAATTCGGCGTAAGTGTGCTATTACACGGCAGTGTCTCGTTTTTCCCCCACTATTTAATGTCCATTTCTGGACAGACCAGAACCCAGGTCATTCCCTCAGTCCCTTACAGGACACCACCCAGGTCATTCGACCACAAGATACGCTCCGATATAACAAATAAAATTATTTCACGGTTGAAAAGAGCGTGAATTTCTCAAAAAAGGGCAAATCCGGTAATAAACAAACAACAACAAAAGACAGTGTCTCTTTCTGAATCAAAATAACTTGACTTTTACATTTTAATTTGCTAATATCGTCTTGCTCATGCAGATAGTTTCCGTTTATTTTTCGTCACTGAAGTCGCATATATTATTTTAGCAGAAACTTTAGTTTCAAGTGTCTTTGAGTTACGCAACATCCAGGTGTCGCGAAGATTATTGTTGTAGGGATTGACAACTGAAACAGGATATATAAATCAGGTGACATATTCTTTTCAGAACGTAGTCTTCTTGAAAAAATGTCAATGCGGGCTAGATTTAGCCCGTGAACTGTACATTGATCACCACAACTTTAAAGCCAACATGGGACACCCATTAATGTGGTTCAATAACACACACCGTTGAGGTCAATAACACACACCAATGGGGTTTCATAACACACATCAATGATGTTCAATAACACATATCAGTGTGGTTCAATAACACGAATAAAGGCGGTCTAATAGCACACATCATGTATCAATGAGGTTCAATAACACATTCCAATGTGGTCCAAAAATAAATTCTGTTTAATATAATAAATCAACGAGGTTCAACATCACACTCCAATGAGGTTTAATAACACTCCAAAGAGGTTCAACATCACACTCCAATGAGGTTTAATAACACTCCAAAGAGGATCAATAACACACATCAATGAGATTCAATAGCGCAAGTCAGATTCTACTGTACGTATTATTCTTGTTCTTCTTCAGCGTTCATTCTCAAACTCCCGCTGGATCTCTCTTGTAGCAGCATAATGTACCTACAAGATATCCAGCAGGATGTAGTCCATAGAATGGAAATGCGTTGTGTCACCGTTTTATTTGCGCGAATGGCCCGACACATCCGTATTCGGCGGTTTACGTGTTATTTTTTCTATTCTATTATACACATGCGATCATCATCGTGTGACATTCTTTCCAGAAATAGTCTTCTTTAAGGACCTTCAGAAGACCTCGCGATCTTCAGCGAGTTGACCTGCCTCCGCAAGCGACATGTTTAAACTAATCAGATGTGATAGATAATATTACTTGATTCTTGATTATAAATCAGCATTATAGCATGCGGGTAATTCTAATAGTTGATCCGCTTCCCTTTCCAGTAGCCATTCCAAGAGTTTGCAGACTGACAATCCAATTCAGTTGCTGATTATATAATATTTGAATTTTCCCAGAGAGGACACACTTTCTCATCTACTGCTGGTCCCCATTCATTTCTGTCATTCTTTGTATGTGAATTTTATTATTTACAATGTCGACTATAATTACTGAACTTTTTTCAGCTATTAGGTACTAAGACTGGACATTGATCAGAGAGAGAGAGAGAGAGAGAGAGAGAGAGAGAGAGAGAGGGAGAGAGAGAATATACCAGTAATCATTTTAAAATAAAGTACCAAAAGCATGACCTATTTTCACCCTTGAATTAGAAGAGTCTCCACTACGCGTGCCTGGAGACAGATATAGAGGCTGTCACAGGCTAAGGGTAGCCCACCCGAATTGTCAAGGCATGCTGAAATCGGATGTGATAGGCCTACAAGGCGCATAACAGTGGCACAACGTAATCACGCTCCCGGCGGAAATCGCACGGATATCCGTGATGGTTACAATGGAGCGAACGAAAAACAAACAAACAAACAAACCCTTGAATTATTTATTTCATTCAGCGATTTTCCAACCACGTGAATGTGTACGGGTTAACTTTAATGTTTTCACGTTTTATTGGTGTTGTCATGTTTTATTTCAATTTCGCGTGCTGTGCGTGCAAAACATCAAATTGCTGAATTCAGGCCATATTAGTAGTCGAATCAAGTTGAAATTTGGCATACAAAATAGTAAATATTTAGGAGTAAAACGTCATCTTTTGTTTTCATCGAAAGGAAGTGTGTTTTTGGGTTTGCAATGCTTCGACTATAGTCACAAGAGTGATGGTGACCAGAGAAGTTGTCGGAATTTTAATTGTGACTATTGCACTATGGTGAGGCTAAATGAGAGATTTTTTGCTACATGTACAACCAATAACCGTCCAAGGCTTGGCCAACCTCCTGTAACAACGGTAGCTCAAGATCGCCAAATTCAATTTATGCATCTGCGCGACCGTTTCTTAACTTAGACAGCAGCTCTTACACCTGGTACTAGGAGACTTGTCCACGCAAACACAGTGAGACGGATACTTCACTCCGTTGGCTTACAAAACAGACGTCTCGGCATTCATAGTATCCTTACACGACATCACCGGGTCGATAGACTTGCTTGGACCCAACAAAATATTCGTCGTCCAAGAGCAGAATGAAGATCAACAATGTTTTCTGGTAAAAGCCGGTTAATTTAACCTGTGCATATCGGCTAATTCACATTTAACGTTGTCTGGAGAAAGATTTGCGGATGCATGTGTAGTCCAGCATGACAGATATGGAGGAGGAAGCGTACATGTGGGGGGGGGGTGGATTATTCTATGTACACCGTACCGCCCTTCACGTTTTCAGAGTGAACGTTACAGCGGAGGTTTACGGTAACCAGTTCTGGGCTATATTGTGCCTTTCTTCCAAAATCATTCAGATCTAAGAATCTTTCAGCAAGATAACGCTAGGTTTCACACAGCAAGATAACGCTAGACCTCACATAGAAGGATAAGCTAGGCCTCACACAGCAAGATAACGCTAGGTTTCACACAGCAAGATAACGCTAGGTTTCACATAGAAGGATAAGCTAGGCCTCACACAGCAAGATAACGCTAGGTTTCACACAGCAAGATAACGCTAGGTTTCACATAGATGGATAAGCTAGGCCTCACACAGCAAGATAACGCTAGACCTCACATAGAAGGATAAGCTAGGCCTCACACAGCAAGATAACGCTAGGTTTCACATAGAAGGATAAGCTAGGCCTCACACAGCAAGATAACGCTAGGTTTCACACAGCAAGATAACGCTAGGTTTCACATAGAAGGATAAGCTAGGCCTCACACAGCAAGATAACGCTAGACCTCACATAGAAGGATAAGCTAGGCCTCACACAGCAAGATAACGCTAGACCTCACATAGAAGGATAAGCTAGGCCCCACACAGCAAGATAACGCTAGACCTCACATAGAAGGATAAGCTAGGCCTCACACAGCAAGATAACGCTAGACCTCACATAGAAGGATAAGCTAGGCCTCACACAGCAAGATAACGCTAGACCTCACATAGAAGGATAAGCTAGGCCTCACACAGCAAGATAACGCTAGACCTCACATAGAAGGATAAGCTAGGCCTCACACAGCAAGATAACGCTAGGTTTCACACAGCAAGATAACGCTAGACCTCACATAGAAGGATAAGCTAGGCCTCACACAGCAAAAATTACCAGAAATTTCTTAGCTCGGCAAACTGTTCATGTACTGGATTCGCCTGCACTCTCTCCTGACATAAATTACATTGACGACACGTGGGGTGAACTGAACAGAAGGGTCTGCCGGCTTGTCATCAACAATGTCCATGATCTTGAGTAAGCAACATTACAGAATGGGATCTCACCGCCAAAACATTCTTTCTGACACTTTTAGCATATCACACCGATGCCAAACTTTTACTGATGCTACAGAGGGCTACACACAAGATTAGTGATGTCCCTGACTTAATGTTAGTGAGTGTGATTATCTTTTTCTGAAAGTCCTGAATTTGTTCACTAATTAGAAAAATGCTCATTTAGATCCGTAAACGGATCATATTTGTAAATTTACTTGTTTTGTGTATTTTAAATTCAGAAATTGGTACGCTTAAAATAAAGTGGTGCGTTTTTAATGCTTGCTGTATAATATATTCAATTGTCTTACTTCTGACTGTATTAGTTTTCCACTTAGTTCAGAATAGGATCACGTGAACAAGGTAAAATATTTTTACTTACGTATAAATTGACCAAAAATAGTTACCAACATGTTAAAGAGAAGTAATCATCACTATCAGGTGCCATGCCAGCTGGCATAGGCGATCATGGCTCTCCACAGCTATCTATCTCCATTATTATGTACCAGGATCGTTGTTGTTTCCCTGCCGTGCCAGGTTATTAAACTGTTTAATAATCGTTTTTTAACGTTGCTGCCTTTTGTCTCTGTTGCCTTCAATTTTGCCTGTTATGACTATTTTCATCAAACTTCTGTGTCTCATAAGGCCAAGTGATGAAGATGGTGTTTTCGTTACATTATTGATTAAGTGGAGCGCATGGCTGTGTGGTTAGAACGCGTTCTTAGACTCTTGAGTTCCCGGGTGCAATCCATGGTTGGGACATAATTTTTTCTTTCGGAGATACAATCAAAATCCTTCCTGTACATGCCACGGCATCTTCTATGGCAAAGCGGCTTTTATTTCCATAGCCCATAGAAAGCGTCATTGCACTACAACACAGGAAAACATGCAGTAACCAAAGTTTATTGATTAAGCTCCGTCTCGCATTTGACTTTTTAAATACCTCCCCAGCCTATGGTATTTTCGGTATTCTTCTGTAGAACCACATCTCTACTGCCTCTAATTTCCCACGTTCCTGTTTGTTCAAGACTCGCACCCATATGTTAGGATAGAAGTTATATAGCGCTGCAAAACTCTCTTCCTCATATCAAGTGACAACATCATATTGCACAGTGTATTCTTAATTTTTCTAAATCATGTTTTTGCTATTCTGCTTCTTATTTCTGTTGAACTTCTACCATCTTCTGTAATCGTTGTACCCAGATATTTGAATTGGTGGACCTGTTTTAATACTATCAATAGAAGGTGGTACTGCTAGTAGAACATAATGGAAAATAATACTCACGTGGAAGACAGGTAATGAAGTTCTACTGAATGACGACTAAAACACTACACACTATCACTAACGGATGTAAATATGGTACATACAACAAAACAAAATAGAGAATATAATCTACAAATGACAATACACAGGACAACGTCAACGTTTCGGTCCAATAGGCCTTTTTCAAGATACGGACATAACATACAAACATAAAAAAACCACAAGTAGAAATGAATGCGTATCCGAGTGAAATGTGGTAGTTAGATAGATACCGGAAGCATACGAACAGGAAGTACACACAGACGATAATACAGGTGGAACGAGAGGAAAAAAACCATAACGTAACAAAGACCAATACGACCGAGAACTAAGCGAAAGAGTGGTCGGAATTGAGTCCAAATGGATTGATGGTACCCAACTCGAAAATGAGACGATTTTCTAGGGCGTACCTAAATCTATCATCGGTGGTGCAGGATCTGATGGCAGTGACCTGAATGTCAAGGACACCACGGTTGCTACCGACGTTGAAGTGATTGGCCACAAGACTGGGTGTTCTGTGTTTGCACCGATGATAGATCTAGGTACGCCCTAGAAAATCGTCTCATTTTCGAGTTGGGTACCATCAAGCCATTTGGACTCAATTCCGACCATTCTTTCGCTTAGTTCTCGGTCGTATTGGTCTTTGTTACGTTATCGTTTTGTTCCTCTCGTTCCACCTGTATTATCTTCTTTGTGTACTTCCTGTTCGTATGCTTCCGGTATCTATCTAACTACCACATTTCAATAGGATACGCATTCATTTCTACTTGTGGTTTTTTTAATGTTTGTATGTTATGTCCGTATCTTGAAAAAGGCCTATTGGTCCGAAACGTCGACTTTGTCCTGTGTATTGTCATTTGTAGATTATATTCTTTGTTTTGTTTTGTTGTATGTACCATATTTACATCCGTTAGTGATAGTGTGTAGTGTTTTAGTCGTCATTCAGTAGGACTTCATTACCTGTCTTCCACGTGAGTATTATTTTAATACTATATCATTTATTTTGATCTTGCAAGGTGTGGTATTTTGTTTCTTTAAAATAACTACTACTTCCGTTTTCTTGATATTTAGGAAGAGACCTTTCTCCTTACTTTCTGTCACTGCGTGCTACATTAATTAATTCTTAAAGGACTTCTTCATTTTTTAACAATCAGAACAGTGTCATCCGCGTATCTTAAATTATTTATGTTATGTCCTCCCACTGCTATTCCTAGTGGGACTACATAACATACATTGCACGCATTATATTTTCACCATATAAAGAGAACAATTCTGGTGAATGTACACATCCTTGTTTAATTCCTTGTTTTATTTGTTGAAATGGGCTAAATTGATGTTTTACTCCTATTACAGCTGTTTATTGCCAGTTCATAGTCTTGATAATTCTTAAAGACAAATAGCTCATAAAAAAACTGTCTATCTGTTTTTCTTTTCATTTTTTATGCGTTCAATCTCAAACTCCTGCAGACCAGCAGGATGTTGTCCGGAGAACGAAATGTGCTGTATCATGGTTCACAGCTTGTCTGCGATATTTGCGCATGTCGTCATGATACAACCGACTATAGCATGGTTTCTTGGTCATTTTTATCCTATATGCGATTGGGAAGCCAACTCCATCCCAAAACTTCTTTAGTCGCATCTTGCGTAGGTAACAACATAACTATTCTTTGCACTAATCTCGGGTCCCGGTAACACACGGGCAGAAATGGAACCTATTTTTGTACTTGGTAATCTGGGGATCTCAAATATGTCCTAATATTATACGGACTTTTCACGTGGCCATCAAATATTTCTTTTGTGGTAATGGTTTTGTCCTGTACAAATACCACAAAATGAGTTCCAAGTTATCAAGGAATACAGATAAAACGAAGCAGTAAATTTAGTGTTTATTTGAGACAAGGGTCAGATTTTATTTAATGTTCATAATCGCAATAAATCAGTAATTCGACGTTTAGTTAAGTGTATGTCCATAAATATTACGTCGACATATGTTTTTTTTAAACCAATTTTTTATTCCCTCTCATCCCCCACCCCATGTTAACTATCAAACATTTTCAGACCCCCACCCTCCTTAATTGTTGACGTAATGTGTGAACTCAAGCAAGCGAACGATATTCTTCTTAACCATTGGATACTGGATATATTATGTCTACGACATTAGTTCATTTCGCACAGTTCTTGCTGTAAGATTTCCTTCTAAGTAGCTACGTGTCTACCACGTTTATTCCCTCTAAGATGCTATGTGTCTATGACGCTTATTCCTTCTATGTAGCTATAAGCTTACCATGTTTATTCTTTCAAAGTAACTATGTGCCTACCACGTTTTTTTCCTTCCAAGTAGATATGTGCCTACCACGTTTATTTCCTTCCAAGTAGATATGTGCCTACCACGTTTTTTTCCTTCCAAGTAGATATGTGCCTACCACGTTTATTTCCTTCCAAGTAGATATGTGCCTACCACGTTTATTTCCTTCCAAGTAGATATGTGCCTACCACGTTTATTTCCTTCCAAGTAGATATGTGCCTACCACGTTTATTTCCTTCCAAGTAGATATGTGCCTACCACGTTTATTTCCTTCCAAGTAGATATGTGCCTACCACGTTTATTTCCTTCCAAGTAGATATGTGCCTACCACGTTTATTTCCTTCCAAGTAGATATGTGCCTACCACGTTTATTTCCTTCCAAGTAGATATGTGCCTACCACGTTTATTTCCTTCCAAGTAGATATGTGCCTACCACGTTTATTTCCTTCCAAGTAGATATGTGCATACCACGTTTATTTCCTTCCAAGTAGATTTGTGTCTACCACGTTTATTTCCTTCCAAGTAGATATGTGCCTACCACGTTTATTTCCTTCCAAGTAGATATGTGCCTACCACGTTTATTTCCTTCCAAGTAGATATGTGCCTACCACGTTTATTTCCTTCCAAGTAGATATGTGCCTACCACGTTTATTTCCTTCCAAGTAGATATGTGCCTACCACGTTTATTTCTTCTATGTAGATATGTGCCTACCACGTTTATTTCCTTCCAAGTAGATATGTGCCTACCACGTTTATTTCTTCTATGTAGATATGTGCCTACCACGTTTATTTCCTTCCAAGTAGATATGTGCCTACCACGTTTATTTCCTTCCAAGTAGATTTGTGTCTACCACGTTTATTTCCTTCCAAGTAGATATGTGCATACCACGTTTATTTCCTTCCAAGTAACTTACTTAAGTATACTTACTAGAGATCTGTATACTACGCTTATTCTTCTAAGTAGCTATCTGTCTACCACGCTTCCATAATGAGTTTTCTTACATTAGTTTACCGTGAGAAAATCAGCCGTCGTATTAAAACAGTAATAAATATTTGTGCGTGTCTGAAGATAGTTATGGCAGACTGATTCTGGTTGCAAGTTCGATTCATCTCAACTTTGTCATCACACACTCTGACAGTGGTTACACGATACATGATCATACTGTGTCAGTGATTACACGATATATGAACACACTCATACAGTGACTACACAATATATGAACACACCTTGAAAGTGACTACACGATATATTAACACATTCTGACAGTGGTTACACGATACATGATCATACTGTGTCAGTGATTACACGATATATGAACACACTCTGACAGTGACTACACGATACTTGAACGGTGTCATGTGACGTATTCCTTCCAGGACGTTGTCTTCCCAATGAACTCTCTGAACATCTCTCTGTCTTGGGCGATGTGACTTGCATTTTCCAGCGATATATTCACGTTATCTTTAATGTCGTCAGTCCATCGTCTTCTTGTCCGGCCCTTTCTCCTCCGTCCAGGTACTCTTCCCTCCATTATTTGTCTTTCTAAACAGGTGTGTTTCTTTATATGACCAAACAGGCGTAGTTTTCTTTTTGTTATTGTGTTTAGTAACCAACACTCTGGAATCTTCAATGTGTTTATAATATCTGAGTTTCTGATTTTTTATCTTGAACAGGCCATCAAAATACTTGTTCCATCGTGAGATATTTTTATAAAAGTAGCAACACGTACACTATCAGGTTACAAAAACTAATTAAAATACAGATACTCGCAATACACACAACGAGAGAGAGAGAGAGAGAGAGAGAGATAGAGAGAAAGATAGAGAGAAACCATAAACATAGATGTAACAACTGTAACGCATAAATACTCGATGTTTTAAATGCGATGTTTTACTGTATATATATATAAAATACTTTGTTAGCATGGGAAATGAATCAGTGAAAGTTTTCCAGTAAGATGCATACGATGAAAAGATAATAGCGATGTATAATGTAAGACTTCTACAATATATGGCATTTAATTTACCTACTACAAGAAGTATCTCTAGATGAGAATGTTAACGATACATTGTTTACAATTTAATTATAGTCAATATTTGCCTTTTTTACACTAATATACAGTATTCTATATATGCACTTTACAGTGCAACTGGTAATATAAAATGCAAGCATGTAACAAGTACAGAGTGTCCGGATAGCCTCTTTGAACTTATGGAAACACATTGAACCAAATTAATGTTGCCCGTCTGAGTCGTAGGGCACCATGTTGTTTGAGTGAACACACAATCATACAGCAATTTATGTATTAACTGATGCCAGGGCCGGCCCTAACAATTGTGGGGTCCAATGCGAAACGGATTGCGCGGGTCCCAGTCTGGGTAGGGAAGAGGATAATAAAATAAATTCGAATATGAATTTATGGACCTATGAAGTGCGGGGCCCACTGCGGCCGCATAGGTTGCAATGGCCTAAGACCGGCCCTGACTGATGCGGATGAGTGAGGAAAAAATCCCTACCTGGCCAGTCATTCATGTTTTCTGTCTATGACTGTCCTCTTCTGCGTCTTCCAGCTTCAAATGTTCCTTGTAGTTCATTTTTCGCCAGTGTGTTGCCGGGGCCCGAAAGAGGAGCAAATAATAACAACACTATTTACCTTCCATTCATGTCGTAAAAGGCGACTAAGGAGGTTATGGGATGGAGTTGGCTGCCCCATGCTATATAGGGTCGGTGGGCCAAAGCCATGCTGAAGTCGGATGTGCCAGGCCGAAAGGCGCAGATATCGCAGCCATGCTGTAAACCATGACACAACGAATTCCGTTCTCCGGACTACATCCTGCTAATCTGCAGGAGTTTGAGAACGAACACAGAAGAAGAAGAATTATCATTTTTGACAAGGAATCATGTTGAAATCTGCATTTTGAAGAAAGTAAGGACTTCCTTGTTATAACATTATTTACAGAAATAAAACGATACATCTCTCAGGTTACGTGAATAGATAATTCTATAGAGTAATTACAATTAACATGAATCTGATCAATGCCATCTCCACAATGAAAATCTGTGTGTTCTGTGCCATTATTAATCGGAGGCGTATATGTGACACAATCTTCTTCAATAAAATAATAAATGCAAAACGCTATCGTGCACATTTCCTTCAACCAATCACAGGTGCACTTAGAGAACTTGAACCTGAAAAAGCCTGATTCCAAAAAGATAGTGTTATAAGTAGAAGAGTGCTATAGAAGTATCATTATCACAAGGGAAGGATCATGGAGGTGTACATTTTCTTGAGAAGTCTTACAAGAAGTGTGTAAGGTATTGAGAAGTCTTACAGAAGTGTGTAAGGTATTGAGAAGTCTTACAGAAGTGTGTAAGGTATTGAGAAGTCTTACAGAAGTGTGTAAGGTATTGAGAAGTCTTACAGAAGTGTGTAAGGTATTGCGAAGTCTTACAGAAGTGTGTAAGATATTGAGAAGTCTTACAGAAGTGTGTACGGTATTGAGAAGTCTTACAGAAGTGTGTAATGTCTTGCGAAGTCTCACAGAAGTGTGTAAGGTATTGAGAAGTCTCACATAAGTGTGTAAGGTATTGAGAAGTCTCACAGAAGTGTGTAAGGTACTGGGAAATCTCACAGAAGTGTGTAAGGTATTGAGAAGTCTCACAGAAGTGTGTAAGGTATTGAGAAATCTCACATAAGTGTGTAAGGTATTGAGAAGTCTCCTAGAAGTGTGTAAGGTATTGAGAAGTCTCACAGAAGTGTGTAAGGTA
Organism: Meghimatium bilineatum; assembly: GCA_034231615.1. Taxonomy (NCBI): domain Eukaryota; kingdom Metazoa; phylum Mollusca; class Gastropoda; order Stylommatophora; family Philomycidae; genus Meghimatium; species Meghimatium bilineatum. The sequence goes on from CM067321.1 coordinate 29,380,536, forward strand.
TTGAGAAATCTCTCATACGTGTGTAAGGTATTGAGAAGTCTCGTAGAAGTGTGTAAGGTATTCAGAAGTCTCACAGAAGTGTGTAAGGTATTGAGAAATCTCACAGAAGTGTGTAAGGTATTGAGAAGTCTCACAGAAGTGTGTAAGGTATTGAGAAATCTCACAGAAGTGTGTAAGGTATTGAGAAGTCTCACAGAAGTGTGTAAGGTATTGAGAAATCTCTCATACGTGTGTAAGGTATTGAGAAGTCTCGTAGAAGTGTGTAAGGTATTCAGAAGTCTCACAGAAGTGTGTAAGGTATTGAGAAATCTCACATAAGTGTGTAACGTATGAGAAGTCTCGTAGAAGTGTGTAAGGTATTGAGAAATCTCACAGAAGTGTACAAGGTATTGAGAAATCTCACAGAAGTGTGTAAGGTGTTGAGAAGTCTCACAGAAGTGTGTAAGGTATTGATAATTCTCATGCTGTGGTATTTTAAACTATAACTGTACAGATTAAATGCTATGAGATTTTCACAATAGGAAAATTTCACTATATCGATATGTCATCTACGAGTGGTTCGTTGCTGCATAGCGGGTAGTGTAGTGGACAACTGTTGAGACCTTCAAAACCTCTGCAGATATACATATACCATGTACACAGGACAATATTTTGTTGTGTTTCAGCGATCCAGCAAGTGGTTTCTCCTCGCCAATCGTGGGTTCCATGCATAAGTAAGGAAAATCACACATAAAAAATTCCAGCAAACAGGTGACCAATGTAACAAAGGCATTATTTGATTATCATGTGTCAAAATTTTACAAATTAAAATAACAATTTACAGTTTTGACATTTAAGCAAGAGTACATTAAAAAGCAGTTCGCCAAACTACGAATATACATTACATTCATAGACATAAGATACAATTCAGAAGCTATCATGCACATTTTGAACATGGTCTTTTTACTTGACGCCAAATGCTTCGTGCATATCTCGAGTATCGAATCGTCGAAGCTGAAAAATATTTTTTATTAGTATCAGCTAATATATATATATATATATATATATATATATATATATAAATTTCTCGGTTGTTAGGTTCTGATTTCTTCCAAAAATACACCGAAACTTGATAACAAATAGTATTTATTTACCCAAGATACAACTGCAACAACCATTCCTTTGTTTGTTACATCTATTAGTTACTCTACAAATGAAGAACTACAGAGCTGTGAAGCATACACGCCTAATGGCACGTACTTGTTTAAGTAATTGTGTCCTCGAGGAAATTAAATATATGTGCAATTTATGTTTTAATATCTGTGAATCGATCTGCAAATTGATAATCATACTTACTAGAGAGAAGCATATACTTAATAGAGATAATCATATACTTACTAGAGATAATCATATACTTACAGAGATAATCAAATACTTACATAGATATAAGCATATACTTACTAGAGATAATCTTATACTTACTAGAGATAATCTTATACTTACTAGAGATAATCATATACTTACTAGAGATAATCATATACTTACTAGAGTGAAGCATATACTTACTAGAGATAATCATATACTTACTAGAGATAATCATATACTTACTAGAGATAATCAAATACTTACATAGATATAAGCATATACTTACTAGAGATAATCTTATACTTACTAGAGATAATTATATACTTACTAGAGATAAGCATATACTTACTAGAGAATAAAAATGTTGAATGTCATGGATAAAGTCACTTCGTTTTTGTGATTGGAATTGGCCGAATTTGGAAAACGTACTACTCAATGTGCTAGGCTAGGGAAATTGGTGTCGACTGAAATGACCATGTTCAGAACTCGTTCGTTACTTCAGATATTTTTCTAGAATTCATTGAATATCTAGAATATATTTACACAGACAACAGCAACATAAAAAAATTACAAATACACTTAGGTTGAGATCAATAACGTCCTATTGTTCGCCTCATAGGATTCGTCTATTCCTAATGAAAATTCCGTTAATCTTGTATAAGACAGTGCTTACATTAACGTGTCGATGTTAAAAAACCTAATTTTCATTTTACTTTTAAATGCTGTATAATTGTATTATTAACCTTATGGAATTGTTCCCTTCGATCGTCTATATAATTTGGCAGTGTTTCAAAGTGAGAAATATGAAACGAAATAGGTACAGCAAGTTTATCTAAAAAACGCAGTTTATATAGTTTAGGGCAGAAAACACGTAATGTCGAATAATATTGCATTTCTTTAAATGTTTCTATTGGAATAACAATGAACGCTGAAGGCGTCCCTGAATGGGTTGAAATGAGGAACTATCATTGATCTGACGAGATCTGTGATTCAATATGAACTAGAAGATTTTTGTTAAATTATATTTATTAAGAACATTTAGTTTCAACCGAGGGCAAAGTCCATTTTCGTTATTCCAGTGAAATAAAAATAATAAATCTTGCAGATCACATAATCATATCACCGAATAGTGTGAGTGTTTCTTTTTAACCCATTGCCCATAGTAAAAATAAACTTGTCCTTCTTGATTGAGTCACTGGAAGCCACTTTCTGGGAACCACGTTTCTCCTATGTCTTTCTTAAGTGTATTGCTCCTGCGATTCTATTATTTCTCTTTCTTTCGCGCGCTTGAAATTTGTCTCTGTCTGCATATGGATACTGACACACATTTTAAGTACAAATTATCCAATATATGCACAAATAAAATACAAGATAACATACAAATTACAAATCAGTGGGTTTTTTTAAAGGTTGGGGAGGAGTGATGGTAGAGAAGAAAACGGAGACCGGATGGAGGAAAGACAATTCGGAGCAGTCTAACTATACTGCAAAGAGGGCCGTCAAGAAAAGTTTAACTTTATGGTAAAGTGTCGATATGAACAGTCTAACGTCATGGTAAAGTGCCGATATGAACAGTCTAACGTCATGGTAAAGTGCCGATATGAACAGTCTAACTTTATGGTAAAGTGCCGTCATGTACAGTCTAACTTTATGGTAAAGTGCCGTCATGTACAGTCTAACTTTATGGTAAAGTGCCGATATGAACAGTCTAACGTCATGGTAAAGTGCCGATATGAACAGTCTAACGTCATGGTAAAGTGCCGATATGAACAGTCTAACTTTATGGTAAAGTGCCGTCATGTACAGTCTAACTTTATGGTAAAGTGCCGTCATGTACAGTCTAACTTTATGGTAAAGTGCCGTCATGTACAGTCTAACTTTATGGTAAAGTGCCGATATGAACAGTCTAACGTCATGGTAAAGTGCCGATATGAACAGTCTAACGTCATGGTAAAGTGCCGATATGAACAGTCTAACTTTATGGTAAAGTGCCGTCATATACAGTCTAACGTCATGGTAAAGTGCCGATATGAACAGTCTAACGTCATGGTAAAGTGCCGATATGAACAGTCTAACTTTATGGTAAAGTGCCGATATGAACCTTCTAACGTTATGGTAAAGTGGCGTCCGTGTATTTATGTGTGCGTGTTTGTATGTGTGTATATGTGTGTTGCTGCATGGGTGTCTGTATAGATATGTTTATGCGTGTGTTTATGTGTGTACATGTATGTATGTGGTGGTGTGTACACATATTACTATATCTAGGCATCATATTATATCATAAACATTGCGCATTATGTGATACGAATCCGATTCTATATAGTCAAATCATTGCCATTATATAACACGCAGTAGAAATACTGATTTTGCAATAGCTGCAGTAATATTCCAAGCAATGTTATACAGTTGAGCAAGCATTTAGTTATAAAATAATACTCATATCAGGCGATGCCTACTTTCTTGTACATTAAACTGGATGGTTATGCAATGTTAACAGAACATCTATGTAATTGTTTCAAACTATTGAAGACTAATTGGGATAAGAAAACACCGGCTCCTATTGAATGTATAGATTCCAGATAGACATTGACAATGAATGACACATTTTAGGAAAGAAACCCAACAACATAACTAGACCGCGACCATCAACGATATAATACATTTCGTCTAATGGAGAAACAACTGATTAAAATGGCATATCTGAAATGTCCTGTGATTTTCATTGGTCAATATTATTATACTTTATATTGACAGACCGCCGAAGACGGATTTGTCGGGCCATAAGCGCAAATAAAACGGCGACACAACGCATTTCCATTCTCTGGATCACATACTGCTGGAAATCTAGTAGGACCATGGTCCTGCTACAAGAGAGATCCTTCGGGAGTGTGAGAATTAACGCTGAAGAAGTAGAATATTGACAGAGAATGAAAATCACGGGGAAATTCAAATGCATTACTTTAGAAAAATGATTCCTATTGAGCCAACAAGACTTATATTTATCGATGGTCATGGTTAGAAGACTATTGGACAGGAACCCGCAGGAGAAAAGGAGAGTTTAATGTCAAAGAGTACATGGCGAAAAAGCAATTATGAAGGGCCAAATCAATTGGGATGTCCTGGTCGCAATCGAAGATCAAAGCGGAGATAAGAAATTGTTGGAGAACGACAAGTGCATCACTATGTTCTACGGGGAACAGAAAGGAAAGAAGAAAAACAAGATTGCGAATCAAATTACTTTATCCTAAACGAAATGAATTAATCCGTTACATCGTTGACAGAGAAATTGTCATTGACATATCAGAGGTTACTTTATGTGGTTCTATCCAATTTACCGACAATATTCAGCCATCCATCAAGTACAGATCGTTTATCTTTTTCAATCATTTCTCAGACATCTTTGTCTCAATCAATTAATCCAGTTCTCTTGGTTGTTGTCATGTTCAGCGACTACCACAATCATCTACTCTACACCTCATCTCATTGTCTTTGTTATCACAATCATCTACTCTACACCTCATCTCATTGTCTTTGTTATCACAACCATTTACTCTACACCTCTTCTCATTGTCTTTGTTATCACAATCATCTACTCTACACCTCTTCTCATTGTCTTTGTTATCACAACCATCTACTCTACACCTCTTCTCATTGTCTTTGTTATCACAATCATCTACTCTACACCTCTTCTCATTGTCTTTGTTATCACAATCATCTACTCTACACCTCTTCTCATTGTCTTTGTTATCACAATCATCTACTCTACACCTCTTCTCATTGTCTTTGTTATCACAATCATCTACTCTACACCTCATCTCATTGTCTTTGTTATCACAATCATCTACTCTACACCTCTTCTCATTGTCTTTGTTATCACAATCATCTACTCTACACCTCTTCTCATTGTCTTTGTTATCACAATCATCTACTCTACACCTCTTCTCATTGTCTTTGTTATCACAACCATCTACTCTACACCTCTTCTCATTGTCTTTGTTATCACAATCATCTACTCTACACCTCTTCTCATTGTCTTTGTTATCACAATCATCTACTCTACACCTCTTCTCATTGTCTTTGTTATCACAATTATCTACTCTACACCTCCTCTCATTGTCTTTGTTATCACAATCATCTACTCTACACCTCTTCTCATTGTCTTTGTTATCACAATTATCAGCATGTCTTTCAAGTACATCGGTTATACTGAATGTCAGAATGATAATTGATTCATTCCTTTAAATAAAGAGAAGGCTGAACTTGTGCAGTTTGTGTTTATGTTATTGAAGTCGAGTTTCTTTGTTTTCGTTTTGTTCTCAAACTCCGGCTATGTAGAATAATGTTATCCATAGAATGATATAGTTTACAAATTGACTGAGATATCACCGCTTTTTGTTATGGTACATCTTTATGGTTAAGTAAAATATGATGTTTCTCCTTCGCAAGTGAAAATGAGCAATGCATGAAAAACAATAAATGTGATGAACAAGCAGAAAATTAAAAAAAAAAAAACATTTGTGATTGTCTAATTTGATTTGTGAGTTTGTAGATGCCCGATGAGTCCGATTCGTGCCCGGAAAGTTCTATTTCAGTGCATGCAGGAGGGCAGAGGGTTTTGGGTGGGAGAGTTTTCGGATTTATCCTTCCGCTTCCGTCGCTTGTAAATTGCCCGCAGTGTTTTTTCTTTTTCAAATTTAGTGATGCCAGCAGTGATCTGGGTGTGCCAAGCGAAATAAAAATATATCTCTTATTGTGTGGTCCTCACTTTTCAAGCACGGGCGATAGTCCAGTTTGGTTATATCAGAGCTTTACGAACATAAAAGATAGTGGGGTTGCAGTTCTGGTAATACAGTCCACGACAACATCCTGAGTGATACACCTGACTTCAATATAGTAATTATATGTGCCGGGTCGCTTTTGCCCTTCGATGTGACCGAAGAGTCATGATAAAAACGAATCCACGCGATGTCCAAAGGAGTAAACATGGCAGTCATGATGTAAACCATGACACAAAGAAATTCCGTTCTCTGGTCTAAATTCTGCCAACGAGCGGGAATTTCTTCTTATTCATCATTCTTCAGTCAGTCATCAGGTTACATGACAATAGCTTCAAGGGATTCTTCAGTCAGTCATCAGGTTACATGACAATAGCTTCAAGGGATTCTTCAGTCAGTCATCAGGTTACATGACAATAGCTTCAAGGGATTCTTCAGTCAGTCATCAGGTTACATGACAATAGCTTCAAGGAATTCTTCAGTCAGTCATCAGGTTACATGACAATAGCTTCAATGATCTCTGATTTTCTTTATGTCATCCATAGAACCCGTTAGGTTGGAAGCAGTGCCGTCTCAGTAGGTATATTTTCCCCCTAGAGTTAACATGCATGAAGAATATGTTAAGTAGTCTGTGTTCAGTCTATATTTGCACAGGCCTGTCTCACTATTTTGATCATTCTGTCCATATTCCTTCTCAGTCTGTTGTGATCAGTTTGTGATATAAAGATAATGGTTTGTTTTTTGCGTGATATTTGATATTAAAGGGTCGTTTGGTTCTGCAGTTGGGTGCGCATGCTTCCACCTTTTCTTAAATTTTGATTTTATCAGTTTTACACTTATTTGACAGTTGAAACTCGTGATACAGGATCTGAATTTATATTTGTTCTAGTGATTCTCTTTCTTTTACTAAGAGATAATATTTTTTATTACAAATTACAGCACAATGACGACGGATCCAATGCGGTACTGCTTCATTGGAGGCAGTTGTGAGATTTAGTAATCAAGAATCAAGTAAGCAGGACATCAGTTTATTCATGCTTGTGTTTGTTAGATCTTCAATGTCTCCAACACAGATTTTGCATCTGGATAATCACAAACTGTAGTGGCTATGGCTAGACAATTTAATGTCGTTAGAAGCACCAATAGTCACCTTTGGAGGCAATTTATACAAACTGGCTCAGTGGAAGACCGGCAGCGCAGTAGAAGACTCAGAGTCACAACTCCTGCCAGAACCGACTGCAGCGAAAGAAGCAACACCGTCAATGGACAGTTAAAAATGACTGGAGACTGGTTTGGTTTAGCGATAAATCAATATTTATGCTTCAGCTACACGGTAGACGAAGAAGAGTTTACCGTAGATTCCTCGGTCAGAAAAACGGTGAGGCTCCCCCACATGGTGGTGGAGGTGTACTGATGTGTAGGGCGATTAATATCATGGGATTAAGTGATTTGGTGCAAATTGAAGGACGCCTGATTGCCGAAAGATACGCTGAAAATTCTATTACATGTGTCCTTCCAGTTTCCGCTGCTCGAGGATTGATTTTTCAGTAAGATAACCCTCGACCTCATGTGACACCACTTACCACCAAGTTCCGTGTTGACAACAACGTCCCGACTATTCTTTCGCCAGCCACGTCATCAGACATGAACCCGATAGCACACTTATAGGATGAACTCGACAGACGACACAGTCACCGAGACGTGACTCCAACCAATCTCGGACAGTTGTCTCTTTCACTGCGGCAGGAGTAGGCAGTCATACCACAACAACAGATCCAACGGCTAATAGGATCCATGTCACGGAGTCGTTCTCTGATAGAGGTCATACACCTTACTTAAACGGAGGCCTCAGTCACACACAAAATAATAGTGCAAACCAAATTTAGTGAAGATTGTTTCATTTTTAAAGTCTGAAATGTTCTTCATGCGAAGGTTGAAAAATTAATTCCGTAAAATAAAATTTTAGTGCAAGTTTGAATTGTGTGTGATTAGCACTGCAATAATGTGGCTTTTATTATTTTTTGTGTGTGATTAGCACTGCAATAATGTGGCTTTTATTATTTTTTGTGTGTGATTAGCACTGCAATAATGTGGCTTTTATTATTTTTTGAACAGTATATATTCTTTCCTCTCCATCTAATGCTGTTTCGTTCATTGATCTATAAGTGTGAAAATGCTTTTACATCTACTGAGTATGCTTTTTGTTCTATATTGCTTCTTTTAGAAAATGTACTGGGATTTAGTTTTACTGTAAAACCGAAGAGGAGTCGTCATCTCTAGAAACGAAGTAAATATCAAAAGGAAAGTTAGGGAGAAGTTATATTCCCCCCCCCTCCTCCATTTGACTCCTTATATACGAGTATCGGCAATGGACAAATCCTCTTGCGAAAAGTAAATTTTGCAATGTATGCAGATGATATGACAATATCGTGCAGTGAGAGAGTGTGGGCACAACAAAAATATTGGTTTCAAGAAACAATGGCCATGTGCACAGACAAATGGACCCTGTCTATCAGTGAACATATGACGAAGTAAAGTAAAGTAAACACATAGCATTTTACTGCCGTAGGGGTTTGAGATGTTAAATATCTCATATTTCAGAGGATCTACTATATGAAGGCGGTAGCCATCTCCTCTCCCTCGCATTCCTTACTTTCTGCTTATCTGATACCAAATTTTGGAAAATGAGATGCTATCACTGGGTCCAACAGTCAAAATATTTTGAAAGTTCTTTTTTCTTGAAAGATCTCACAGTTGGAAAATTGTAATCTCAGAATTATAACGAAGATGTAAAAACTGAAAACTACTGCAGTCATGGAAATGTAAACATGCACGAGAGTAAGAGCTGGTGGGACAGCCCAAAGTCGGGTTCTGACATAGAATCCCCGGACGAATTTGGGAAACGAATAGTCCGTGTTGGACATCTGAGTTAGTTCTGTCTTTTCGGAGAGAATGTTTTCTTTGTGGCACTCAAATGTAATGCCTCTTAGCTATACGTGTATCTTTGCTGATGTTGTTGCGACACATTGGGCGATTCTAAGCGATAAAGTCCTAGGATGTGACATCGAAATTTTTTATAGAAACTTTGAGAATGTCCGTGAAGCGTTTCTTATGACCACCAACAAGTGGTTCATCAAACATTACCTGTAATTGATTTGGGATACATTTGACATACATGCGTACACCATGCCTATCTCATATCAGTTCCGGCTTTCTTCAGCATTCTGTGAGCTTTCGATATATTGACTCTAGTGAGGACTTCATTATCAGGTACGTCATCAGGCCACTTTATTTTGAGATGTCTGCGAATATAGCATTTGTGTAGACTATTGGACACTGATTTGACCAGATAATCGATCTGAATCATGTAATCTTCTTCTGTAGTTAATTTACTTTTGTCTGTTCTTAGTTCTTAGTAGTAGATTATGAGTATATCTACAGAATGACTACTTACTGCAGAAAATTAGACCGTTGCACTAGAATTGATTCCACTTCTTTTAGTTCAAAATTCCTACGGAGTTTCAGTTATGTTTTGTCAGAAAGGAACATAATGTAAGCAGCAACAGCTGCATTCTCAATAATTTTATTGCAGCGATAAATCGGTTGACAAATTTGCGTATGGCTATGCTGATGATTCATGTGTCAGTCTTTTTATAAGTCTTCTGACATCGTGTCTGTCTACGTTGTTCGAATCATGTGTTGCCTAGGAAGGAAGTTGAGGACTACGTCAAGGATTTCGCTGGATAATTTGCATCTATGTAACGGTAAAAGTAATTGCGTTATGAAAACAGCATCATATAACTTAGATTTCCCATAAGTGATGGACGTTTTTGCTTATGATTTGCCATAACCCACTTCATTAATGTCAATATCAACACTTATACAGTAGCCATAGCGACATTCCTCGACTTTCCTAGAGCATGATTCGTGGTACCAATTTCGATGTCGCTGGGAGGACCATGATTTTGTTATTGTTGCAAATTATAAGTAAAGAATACATTCGACATTTGGATTACCTTGTCGCCATGCGAGTGACTACAATAATTTTGCTGTCAGCATCTATATACTCCAACTTAATAAATCTCTCTCTAAGTCTGTCTTATTCGACCCTTCCCCTTCTTTTCCTTCATTTAGTTCTGGGACTAAGCATGCACAAAATCAGTTGTGTTGACTAACGCATGTACATCTTTTTTATTTGTGATAATACTATGTTTCTCTATTATATATTCTTAGAATTTGCTGAAACTAACTACAATATGTCCCTTTAACAATCACTAAGTTGTTGGTGCATAAATGGATTTCGAAGCAACGAATTGTTGTCATAGTTCACGTCATCATTAACAACAACAACAGGAAGGTTTGATTCCTAAGGTTGCATGTCTCCGCTGACAGGAATACTTTTATTTCTCCTCATATTTCATGGATTGAAATCACATCTTTTCCCCTTGAAGTCCTTATGCTTGCAGACTTCATGTGTTCACACGCCAGAAACTTAATTAAACAAGATCATGTTTTTTAGAGTGTGTACGTTTTGCCAACTGCTGAAACAGACTGAATACCCGTGGGTCTGCCTGAGGTTTCTGATATCAGATTTAATCACAAATATAGCAGAAGAACAATAGTTTAATCTGTCTGCTAGAACAATGTCTGTGTGATTGACAGACACATGACGATCGTTCTTTAGAAGTAGACGTCACTGAAAGAATCTCTTTGTTTCTTAACTAAGTTAGAGATGAGAGCCAGAGGATGCATGCTACTCCCATATATGCTTGAATCTTCTTATAATCCATGCTATTTTACGTTGTAAATCATGTCTGTGTACATGATTCTGTCTCGTGTCATGTCATTCATATACAAAACTCAAGTTCTCCCATGTCATAATATTAAACTTCACCTTTTTCTTTCTACCACACATTTACTTCTTCTTCTCGTTTGCAGTTTGACATGTCTACACAGCAAGTCCGATTTTCTTAATAAATGCTGCTTTATTTGAAAGCTTCTCAGTGCTCCCATACATCTTTCTGTGGATATTCATCTCTGTGGGCCAGTGTTCTTCCCGTAACTGGTTAATGTATTACAGTTTTGCAGGATATGTTCAGCGGTCTGTGTTGACTGCCCACAAGGGCACATAGATGATGGGACCAGTCTTAGTCTATTTAAGTGATTCTTTAGTATGTTCTGTCCTGTTCTAAGGCGGAAGATAATAACCTGCTCTGCTCTGTCGAGATGCGTTTTGTTGCTTGTTTTAACTTTTTGAATACCACAAGTTTATTAGATAGGTACGAAAGTTGTATTAAGTCTACCGTTCGCCTACTAAATAGCTATTTTCGCGCTTACTCGCAAAGAAGGGGTTTTATACTGCACATTATACGAGAATTATAATATTCATATAGACTTCCAATTCACAGTCACTTAGATTTGGTGTTTCAAATCATCTTGAGAATATGAATTACTAGTAAACTCATTCGGTATATTTCCAGATATCACCTTTTCAACATGCTTTGTAAATTTCAGATCGTGGTTAGGCTGTAGCAAACTTTCTGATGCTTCAGCGTTCTCACAGATTGCAGATGCGTCCACATCACTATTTTCTTCAGTAGGTGATGTAAACATTAAATTGTCTCGGCTACTGCTGTCGTTCTTTTGAATAACACCGTTTTCTGTACGTTGTGATGTATTTGCGAGTAGGTTATCATTGGCCTGTACCCCGTGCTTGCTTTCCTTCTTGTAACACGACACACTGCGAAGTGGAGCGCAATGAGTCTGAGTTGGTTCACATGTGTCAAAATCTGCTTCAGTGTACTGTGTCATGTGAAAGCTAGATTGTGAATGGCGTCTGCTTTTCTTTGAGAGATGTCTGAATACACGCAGAAGAACTCGTCGAAACTTCCGACCAAATGCAGTATAAATCAGAAAGTTAACGGCCGAGTTTGCCATGAATAAAAAATTGCTGAAAGTCAACCAATAGATGAATTTGTCAACGCGAATTAAGTCAAATTGAGAAATTAAACCAGGGGTTTGACAGAAGATAAACACAACGACGATCAAGACGAGAACTAAACTAAGATTTGCCTCATTCTCATCGTGAATGCTGGTTCCGGAACGTCTTTTTTGCATTACCATCAATTCTTTGATGAGAAATATATTCAAAATGAGCAGCGCCAAGAATGGTATTATGTAGATAATCATAGTATATATGATTGTGCGATATTTATCATAAAACGGAGTGTTGCCAAACTCTGTTGTGACTAGTGATAAGCATTGAGTCACGGGTAATAATGGTGCCAGAGTTGTTGCTAGAAGTCGTGGACGTGTGAATAACATCCCTAAGGAACTGTTGCCATAGTTCACGTCATCATTAACGACAACAACAGGAAGTTTTGATTCATGAGGTTGCTGTTGTGTGTTTTCTGTATTACAGTTAATTGTTGTCGTGGCAAATAGGTGAGGTATGTTGTAGATGAAGGATATGATTACAACAGATACCAGGACAATCATTGTTTTACGCCGTGTAATGATGCGAGCAGCACGGAAGGGGTGACAAATTGCGATGTATCGTTCCATGGAAACAGACACTGTTATCCAAACATTACACTGCTGCAGGGTCATCATTATGTAGTAGCCAGGTGTGTGGATGACTGGATACACAACGTGCTGGAAGTAATCCATTACACCACCACGAAAGTAATGGGCGCAACTGTGATAAAAGATACATAATTATGTTAGTTATGGAACAAAATCACATTTTATAAGAGAAAACAGATTACAATTATTTAGTCCAGAATTTTAAACGTGAAGATCTGGTCATTCATTTCTTCTTGTTCATTCATTGTTATATAATTTCAATGTATCTACGTATCAACTTCATTCATTCATTGTTATATAATTTCAATTCCTCGACCTACTAACTTCAATCATTCAGTTATATAATTTCAATGTATCTACGTATCAACTTCATTCATTCATTGTTATATAATTTCAATTCCTCGACCTACTAACTTCAATCATTCAGTTATATAATTTCAATTTATCTACGTATCAACTTCATTCATTCATTGTTATATAATTTCAATTCCTCGACCTACTAACTTCAATCATTCAGTTATATAATTTCAATTTATCCATGTATCAACTTCATTCAATCATTGTTATATAATTTCAATTCATCGACCTACTAACTTCAATCATTCAGTTATATAATTTCAATTTATCTACGTATCAACTTCATTCATTCATTGTTATATAATTTCAATTCCTCGACCTACTAACTTCAATCATTCAGTTATATAATTTCAATTTATCTACGTATCAACTTCGTTCATTCATTGTTATATAATTTCAATTTATCTATGTATCAACTTCATTCATTCATTGTTATATAATTTCAATTCATTGACCTATCAGCTTTATACAATTTCGGTAAATGGAGCATATACTAATTATGGTTTATCTGCATGTTACAAGAGTTTCTGAGAGGAGAAATATTATTTATACTTCTCTACTTCTTCTTCTGCGCTCATTCTCAAATTCCCTTCAGATTAGTGCGATGCAATCCGGAAAATAGAATGTGTTGTGCCATGGTTTACAGCATAAATGCGTTTCCTGTACCTCTAAATCTGACATATTGAACTTCATAATGGCTATTCGCCACTTTGATCCTTTATGCAGCCAACTCCGCTCTCATAATCTCCTTAGGGACGTTTCATATATTACGTGAACTATCAGGGGGGGGGGGTATGTAGAGTTTAATAGTTGTAGCTAGAACGTGGGTAAAGCGTTAACAAAAGTTGACGTCAATAGAATTATTTTAATATACTTATTAAATTGTTTGAATTTGACACATGTTAAATAAAATTAGAAAAAAAACAACATGTAGTTTCTTTTGTACATTTTCTGTTTAAAATATATTAAAATAGTGGGATTAATTTTATTGTCCACAATAAACCTGGGCGGAGGGATTTTATAAATTCATATGTTTGTAGACAAGGAGTCAAACATTTTCAAAACATCGTTCACCAAATTTATGTAAAGTTACTTTGTCGCCTATTACGACATGCATGCCTCGTAACAGTATCGCTATTTTTCTTCCCTCTCTGGTTCCGGCAATACACATGCTAATTAGCGTCTATATGGCATACGTTGCAACAAAATTAGTTTCTGTGTGGTATAAGTTTCAACAAAATTAGTGTGTGTTTGGTAAAAGCTTAAACTATTCTAGCGTTGATGTAATATAATCTTCCACTATTTTAGCGTCGATGTAGTATAAGCATCCACTATTTTAGCGTCGATGTAGTATAATCTTCCACTATTTTAGCGTCGATCTTCTTATTCTTCTGCGTTCATTCTCAAACCCCAACTGGATCTAGCTGGATCATGGTCTTGCGAGATTTCCAGCAGGATGTAGTCCAGAAAATGGAAATGCGTAATGTCGCAGTTTTATTTGCGCCAATGGCCCGACACATCCGTCTTCGGCGGGTAGCGTCGATATAGTATCAGCTTTCACTATTTTAGCGTCGATGTAGTATAATCTTCCACTATTTTAGCGTCGATGTAGTATAAGCTTCCACTATTTTAGCGTCGATGTAGTATAAGCTTCCACTATTTTAGCGTCGATGTAGTATAATCTTCCACTATTTTAGCGTCGATGTAGTATAAGCTTCCACTATTTTAGCGGCGATGTTGAATAAGCTTCCACTATTTTAGCGTCGATGTGGTATAAGTTTCAACTGAATTAGAGTCTATGTGGTATAAGTTTCAACTGAATTAGCGTCGATGTGGTACAAGCTTCCACTAATTTAGCGTTGATGTGGTATAAGCTTCCACTATTTTAGCGTCGATGTGGTATGTTAATTGGCAAACAACTTATGAGCATTTTTGCTGCCTCTATTATGGCTTCGATTTCTGCTTTGAAATTTGTGGAATATTTGCCTGTGGGTATGGATTTCTCTATTTCTTTTCCATCTGGTGTTACTATATATATTCCTGATCCTCCATCTAATACTACCTCTTTCGCTGATCCATCTTTATATACATGTGTCCATATATCCTTTGGGTATGCTTTCTGTATGTGTTACTTAGTTGCCTCTTTTAGTACTTGTACAGTAGTTTCTGTTTTCAAAATATTGATTGTTACATTGTCCATAATTTTTTATTGTCAGTGGAGTTTTGAGGGGATTTCTGTAGAAAATAAACGTTGGCGGAGTTTTGAGGGGATTTATTTAGGAACTAAAATGTGGTGGATTGCGTAGAAGCTTCCATTAGAAAGTAAAAGTTGAAAGCATATGGTATTTGAGGATGTAGAGATTAACCCATCACATTTTTGCTGTAGTTATTTTCTTTTTTTTCCAATATAAATATGTTCAGTGGGTTGACATTGATTTCAGTACGGTCAAAATGTACAGTCACCTGAGATGGGTTTGAACCAAGTACCATGACCGTCTGGGACAAACGTTGTACCACTCCGCCAGAGAGCTCTTCGGAAAATAGAAGACTATAGTTAATAATTTAGAGATTGCACTGTTTGGTCATACTCTCCCCAATTTCCGGCGATAATATGACAAATAGTACATTATTTTGGATTCCTAATAGTGTTTTATCCAAAAAGAATTAGAAAGCTTGATTTGTATACACTTATGCAGACTCTCATCCCCAACCCATCCTTACCGAAGCATACCAATAAGGCCATGATGAAAGGTGTAAGGAATAAACTATAGATTGAGTTTAATATTATGAAGAATAGAAGACAAATGCATACCTAAGGTTAAAATAAAATATGACAGTAGTTTATAGAATAAATAATCAGATCTTTGCTTTCATGACATATTGTGATGAAATTATCATATCATTCACAAGCCTGAACATCCTCAAATCATACGAAACAGGGAACATATTGATCGAACGAAGCAGAAAACATACAAATCAGGATACACGATGATACTATTGATAATCAAATATATGAATCAGGACGTGTGGATTGAATGACTAACACTGTCATTAAAGACGATATTGACTAACCATCAACGTTATAAACAATGCTGATGCAAATGAAATTTATCATCAAGACTATAAATGAAGCGACTTTTAATACATCAGATATAGATTAAATTGATCATCAAGGCTACAAATGAAGCCACGTTGATTACGATAAACTAGACCTAACTATGTACACATACCTTATTGGTGTCAATGTTATGACAGAACCAATCAGAATTCCTGCATCGGTGATGACTAGTCCTCTCAAATATAGAATAGTCGTTGAACGCATCTCCCTACGCCAAAAGACGATCATGGTGAGAACATTGCCAACTAATCCTGCAGCTGCTACTAATGGTAAGATAACTCCCCAGAGAATAAACATGAGTAATGTCGTCTCCGGATCTGTCTCATCACTCAGGGACGAGTCTCCATAAGTGACATTGACTCTAAAGTTAATTTCGTTTATTGTAGGCATTATTTTTGTTCAATATATGTTCGCACTCTCTAACAGATAACTAGAACACTGTTTTTTTAGTTATCAACACTGAATATCTATTCCCATTTTATCACTGTTGTTTTCAGAGTTGTCTATCAATACACAATTTCTTTGAAGTAACACCATTTCTAAGTGGATAATAGCCATGAAAATCGTAGATTGTGTCACTAATTCTTCGAAAAAAGTCATCAAAATATATAATCACATTGACATTGAGGTGAAATCCAGAATTCATAGAAGTGAGTGTAATATTGTCTCTCGTTATGTAGTTCATAGAAGACGAATAGCAACCATTGTTTAGAGTGTCTTTATCCAGGAACTCTGTATGTGAAGAGATAACATATATGAAGTTTTGATATATACACAATTAATATGTTTATATTTTTGGTACATTCATAAGTAATACAACAATTTGGCTTACTCATTAATTATTCAGGTTGCGAGTAATTTTCATCTAACATAATCAAATAAAACCATCAACAATAAGGATATGGGAATCTTATAATGTTAAAACTCTTGTCCGGACATGAATATCTTATATTGTTCATATTCTTGTCCGGACATGAATATCTTATATTGTTCAAATTCTTGTCTGGACATGAGCATCTTATCTTGTTCAAATTCTTGTTTTTTTACAAGAACATCTTATCTTGTTCACATTCTTGTCCGGACATGAATATCGTATATTGTTCAAATTCTTGTCCGGACATGAATATCTTATCTTGTTCAAATTCTTGTCCGGACATGAATATCTTATATTGTTCAAATGCTTGTCTGGACATGAGCATCTTATCTTGTTCAAATTCTTGTTTTTTTACAAGAACATCTTATCTTCTTCAAACTTTTGCCCGATATGAATATCATATGTTGTTGAAACTCTTCTTCGGACATGAGCTCTGTACATCTACAAATAAATAAATAACATTATCAATCCCATAAAGTTTCAGAATTGTAAGTGTGCCACTGGAAAATGCACACCAAAATCCAAATAAGACCCTTGTATTGACTGAAAACTATTTTTAATCGATAGCTTGCCTTAGATTTCTATGACGTCAAGGCAAAATCTCCACCGGAGTAGAAGACTGTCCAGTTTCTGGCCTTTCACTCTACAGTAGCATGCAAAGCTCAGGCATACAGTACTAACAACAGTTCTATATAGAAAATATATAGAAAACTATATAAAGATTTTACGAGATCCAACGACAACATAGAAATTCAAAATGTTCCATTATTAAAAGTAAACAATTTTACATATTTAGGCACCAATCTAGCAATGGATGGAGACTCATCAAAAGAAATTTTACACCGTATTGCCCTTGCAGCGGGTGCTTTCAATAAACTACGTAACATCTGGACGTCAAACACACTAAGAAACACCACAAAACTCAGGTTGTTTAACTCCAACATCATCCCTATTCTATCATATGGATGCGAAAGTTGAAAAGCCACAAAAACCACAGATAAGAGACTAGACTCCTATGAAAACAAATGCCTACGTACCATTCTGAATGTTAAGTGGAGTGACTTTAAATCTAACACTACTATAAGAGAGGAAAGCAAACAAACGTATATATCTTCCTTCATTAGACAAAGGTGTTGGACTTACATCGGCCATGTTCTCAGAATGAACAGCCTAAGAATTCCCCAGCAGTCACTATATCGGGTGCCACCTGGAGTAAGAAGAAGAGGGAGACCTAGAGAAACTCTACGAAGAACCATTAATAGAGAAGGCATGTCAATGAACCTAAACAACACGCAACAATTGAAAGACCTGGCAACACAAAGACAGAAATGGAAAGCTATGGTTTCTGCCCTATGCGCCGCCTATGGCCCTGGAGGAACATAACATAACATAACATCCATAGAAAGAGTGGTAGAAAAAAACAAAAAATGAGCTAGAAGTTAAACTCCATCTCATGGCGAAGATAGCAAAAAATGGAGCTAGAAGTTAAACTCCAACTCATGGCGAAGATAGCAAAAAATGGAACTCGAACACCATCGGAGTTCTAGCATCATCATCAACACCACCACTACAACCATTACCATTATAATCATAATCGTCATCATATATTATATATATTAGCAGCAGAAGTAGTAGTATTCTCTCTCTCTTTCTCTCTCTCTCTCTCTCTCTCTCTCTCTCTCTCTCTATATATATATATATATATATATATATATATATATATATATATATATATATATATATATATATATATATATATATATATATATATATATATAAAGTCGCAGGAGTACTACATTGAATGCAGTAACACATCGAGTTCTAAAGTGATTTCTATCCTCTCGATGCAGATGAGTCAGGGAAAGTCTTGACCTGTCGTCCTTGAGGTTTTCTTTAACTCTGCACGTACTACGCAATTTTTGTTGTTTGTGCGAAGGTTTTCTGTGTTCTCTTCTGATTTTCCACATTAGTATATTGTCTGTAGTATAGTTCTTTTGTGGACAAAGAATTAAGTCGTCGTATATGTTTTATTTGTAGTAATAGTATATTTTGTTTCGCGTTACGCCTTGCAGCGTCAGGGGTAGACGAGTTCTCTGGAGATCGCCTTTTTGTGTGCGTCATATATGTTTGTTTTCGTTGACCTTTATTTCTATAATGCATATTTTGCAAGGTATGTCCCATGTATCTGTATAGCCATGTATTAATATCATATCAATAGAATTGTAGTATTCTACAATATCGATCTCCACTACTGATCTGTTGCATTTTTTGATCTCCAGTTCAGACAATACAAAAGTTGATGATACAGCCATACTTGTTTAATCGTTTACCAAGACAGTTCAACGTTGATGCCAAGTTTTACACGTAAATATAGAGAAGATTTTAAGGTTTTGTGTGTGTCAAAACTGTTCTAACGTGGGCGTTCAGAAAAAAATCATATTGATTAAAGTATTATAGGAACATTTCAAACATGACCAAGCAGTTTTATTTACAGATTAACAAAAACTAAACAGAGAATGCAATGATGAACTACCAGACATAACAAAACAAATGACACCAACACTTTACCCAGAATAGCGGGAGCAATATCATAATCTCACTATCAGAACAATCATAAACAACACCTACACTATGAGAGAACTGAATACTGCAAAAGAAAAAAATAGTACGCAAAATTATTGAAGATGTGTACCCCAGAGAAGGGTTGACACAATTATATACTGATTGATCAGAAACCAGAGCCATGAAGACCGGAGGTGATGAAAGTTACATTAAAATATCAAGAAAAAGAAAATGAATCCACATTTTCACATATCAGAATGTTCTGCCCCCAACTACTCTGCGGAAGTACAGGTGTTAAGCATTGCTGCAGAAATAATGAAAATCATAGAACGCCAATGTCGACAGGTGGTATTACTTACTGATGCAATGTCTGACCTACAAACCCTTGACAGGAAAATCTGTCAGATCTGAAGGAAGTCATACGAGAATTAAGTATCCAAAGAAAGGAAGTACTACGAGACATTGGATACCATGCCACTGTGGCATACAAGGAAATGCAAAGGCAGAATGTGCTTGCAAAAAATATAGTGAAACGTGAACCAAAAGACTAAACTTTCATCTTGAAGCATTGTACGATGCTTGGTGTTGAATTTGTCTGTGTATGAAATAACGCTCTAAAGAAGCCTCACACATGTACACAAAAGTAATAGCGATATAGTGTTAGTAATTCCTTGGGATGGAAAATAAACAAACAATTTAAGTTCTTCACAATTATTATGAAACTTTTCCTTGTGGGTGCAGCTGGTGTGTGCAACCTGAGGATGCACTTGTGGATGAAGCTAGTGATGCTGTCATCTGAACTGCTATCTATGGCTTATTTTTCAGTTGATCACGCTTCAGAGTAAAGATGAAAATGCCGGAAATACATCTCAGGTAACTCATATTTACATATAATGTAATATAATTATAATATAATATGTAATGTAATATTAATTAATTAAAATAATTATGTAATAAAGAATTGACAGCATAGCTAGGACATTCGACTTGTTCACTATGATAATAAGCATCACGAAGTCTGAGGTTATATTTCGAGAATCAAAAGTACCAACAAAAAACAAAAAAAACAACAACAAAAAACTAAATGGCAATCAGCTAGAACAAGCTAACAATTTGTGTTATGTTGGTTGGTTGGTTGGTTGCTGATCCAGCGGTCCATGGGCTCATGCCCTTTGACCTAATGCCATTAGAAGGCATTATATTTCTGTGAAGTCTGTGGATTTTCGGCCCACCCCGGGACAGAGCCAGAGAATAACTATCACACCTCCAGGAAGGTAGGTTTAAACCTATGCACTGCTCTTAGCCACTGTAGCCAAGATAGGGTTCACTGTGCTCATTCCCCGCCACCAGTTGACTACTGGTTATGCCGAACTTCTCTATTGCTCCAGGCATGCAACCAAATGTTCAAGTCAAAAGGATTGTCACGTCCTGAGTCACTGTGCCTCTATGATGGGCCTCAGCCATAGGAAAAACAGTGATGCCAGTTTCCTCCTCCTCAGTGCTGCACAGTACATCTTTGGCTCCCTCCCAACCACAGAGGGTGCATACATATATATTCAGGCAAACATGTAAAATATTTCAACAACAAAATAAAATCATAATTGTATAGATGACGTGCCATGAAGCTACTATAAGAAGATAACCTCAATATAACGGCATGTCATCCACTAAGGTTTTCTGTTGCATGGATGGTATGTCTAGTGGGCCATTGGCGAGACCCACAGACGCAACCACATGCGTATTTGTGTTATGTATGTGGTACAGGGAGAGACTGTGACAGCCAAGGTACGGAGTTCGATCACCGCCACAGGCACTTGTGCACCTGGACCGTTCAGAAAGCAATGGTAAACTACTGAACGTATTTATTTTACCTAGAAAATCACTACAGCCAAAACATGCTGGGTTGATGGCTACGTCCTGAATAGGATATTTCACAATTACATGAACGATTTCTTTATATGAATATATAAATAACCCATAGGAAATGTGGCTACTTAATTTTGTTTCCCAGACGCGTTTGAAAATCAGCTAAAAGGTGAAAATATAGATACAGATCTATCAAGTGTATAGAGCATGACGCGTGTGAGTGTATATTGAACTTGAGATGTGTATGTGTTGAATATGTAGTGTTTGTGTGTTGAGTATGAGGTGTGTGTGTTGAGCACAGTATAATATGGTTTCAAAATATAGATGTCCTACTCACATCATGAGGAGAGACAAAAGACAGTTCATCTACAACTTTTGTGTGAAATCATGAACACTGAAAAGTCACACATACAGAAATATTGACATGATGTTCAGTTACCTTCTCCGTCATGTTCATTCTCCAAATCCCGCTTAATTTCTCGTGTAACAGGACAATGGTCCTACTAAATTCCAGCATTATGCAGTCCAGAGAATGGAAATGCGCTGTGCCACCGTTTTATTTGCGCCAGTGGCCGACTCATCCATCTTCGGCGGAAGTTACCATTCAAACTTTTAATACTAATAGAAATACACTGACATGGCTAAGTCACGTTATCATACTATCAAAACACCTCGTTCCCAATCAACAACTATTTAGTGAACTTTCTGAAGAGCAACAAGTCCATTGTAGACCACCTCTGAGGTACATAAAAATATGTAAACCTTCAATGACAGATGTCTCTATCAACCCTAAATAGTGGGAATTTTAGGCCAATAACCGCACCGCCTGGAGACAAAATTTATACAAAGTCACAGAATTGCTGATCGCAAAGCATTAAGACAAACTCTGTGACAGAATCGTGTGGGGTAAATATGATTTCATAAAACAAGATTGGTGGAAAAAGAGAATGACTCAAACACGAAAATTCTGTAGATGTGACTTGTTCGTATAGAAGAATAAATCATGAGAGATACTTTCTCAATTAGTCAGTGTTTTGCCTTCATATATCACGGTCCTTGAATATACTATCATTGCAAAATACATAAAATGATGTTCCATCGAGATAACCTTGCACGGTACACGACTGTATCAAAGTCTAAAATAATTGCCAGAAGTATTGGAAAAAGACTTAATTCAAGTTACAAATTTCGTCTGCGAAAATCTAAGTCAAACATGATATGTTATTTGAATCTGGTATCCGGTGACGTATTGCCTTATTAAGAATGACATGTATGTATTGGAATTCTGTCAGACAGCTCAATAATTGTGTAATTCAATGCCTGGAGTAAACAGATCCTCTTATCAAGAAAATAAATCTGTTCTATATTATTAACGAATTAGGTGTGATCTATAATTTACAGATCAACATCTGAATCATATTCGTTAGTTTGTACTTTTACTTACACATAAACTACTTCTATTGTAAACGTGTAATTTTTCTTACACATAAACTTCTTATATTGTAAAAATGTACTTTTACTTACACATAAACTTCTTCTATTGTAAAAATATAAGTTTACTTACACATAAACTTCTATTGTAAAAATGTACTTTTACTTACACAAACTTCTTCTATTGTAAAAATTTAAGTTTACTTACACATAAACTTCTATTGTAAAAATGTACTTTTACTTACACATAAACTTCTTCTATTGTAAAAATGTACTTTTACTTACACATAAACTTCTTCTATTGTAAAAATGTAAGTTTACTTACACATAAACTTCTATTGTAAACATGTAATTTTACTTACACATAAACTACCTCTATTGTAAACGTGCACGTTTACTAACACATAAACTTCAATTGTAAACGTTTACTTTTACTTACACATAAAGTTATTCTATTTTAAACGATTACATCAACATCTGAATCATATTCGTTAGTTCGTACTTTTATTTACACATACATTTCTTCTATTGTAAACGTGTTACTTTTACTTACTCATAAATTTCTTCTATTTTAAACGTTTACATTCGTTTACATTTATCTATTAACCATTTAAAACGTCACGAAAACGTGATTTTTTTCACACTTAAAATGTTTATGTGCATGGATAATTTTTCTACCCAGAGCGTGCAAGTGGTGTTCTTACATTACTGTGTTGAAGTGATGTTTTCACTCGCGTTTTTCTTGCTTCTAAACAGCTAATACATAAATTCTGACTTATTTTCGGAGTTAAGCAAGTTGAAATTTAACACACACACATTAATAAAGTTAAGGTAAGTGGCGTTGTCTGGTTTTTATCGGAAGAGGGTCTGTTACTGTTCTTTCATGCATTAACTGACACTACAAGAGCGCTGACAAGCTGTTGGAAAGATTGTTAGTTGAATGGCGACTAGAGAAATTGCCAAACATTTCAATTGTGACCAGTCCACTATAGTAAGGCTGCAATAACGATTTCTGCAACATGTACCACCGATGACCACGTCAGATTTTAAATCTCATGCACTAGCTCAAGCTCAAGTTCTAGCTCAAGATTTTGATATTGTACTGATGCATCCACACAACCACATTCAAACAGCAACTCAGACAGCAGCTTAAACATTAAATACCCGGAGTATTATTAGCGCAAATAATGTGCGAACGAGACTTCACTCCACTGGTTTGCAAATCAGGAGTCCTATCCTTAGCATATGCCACTGGTCCAACAGACTGGCTTGGACCCATATCAAATATTCATCGTCCACGGGCGGAATGGAGATAGATGTTCTGTGATGAAAGCTGGTTGAATGCCTCATTAGCTGATAGAAGAAGAGAAGTATGTGGTCGTCCTGGAGAAAGATATGCAGACGTGTGTATAATCCAGCATATCAGATGTTGAGAAGCAAGCGTACATGTTTCTAGTGGGTTCTTCTATGAGCACCGTTCCTTTCCTTCATTTTTTTCGCAGTTAATGTAACCTCTAATTTGTACGTTAATCATGTACTGCAACCTTTCGTTGTGCCCATTCTTCAACATAACCAAAATGTGGGAATCTTTTAGCAAGATTATGCTAGGCCTCATACTGCTAATGTAACCCGGAATTTCTTAGCCCAGAAAAACTATTCTTGTGTTGGATTTGCCGGCAAACTCTACTGATATGAACCCAATTGATCTCGCTTCGGATTAACCGAACAGAAGGGTCTGGCAACATGACACCAACAATGTGAATGATCTCGAGTGAGCACTCATTACAGAATGGAACGCCATATCCCAAACATTTTTCACGACACTACAATAGTATGAAA
Organism: Meghimatium bilineatum; assembly: GCA_034231615.1. NCBI lineage: Eukaryota > Metazoa > Mollusca > Gastropoda > Stylommatophora > Philomycidae > Meghimatium > Meghimatium bilineatum. The sequence continues at coordinate 29,405,287 of CM067321.1, forward strand.
CGCTGATGACAAGTTTATATTAATGTAGTTACGAGACACGCGATATTAATGACAGATGTGACCAGTTTTTTTTTAAATGTCATTTTACACTAAGGGTAGACAACTACTTTATATCAGGTTCTGAATTGGGTTATTAAAAAGAAAATACAATCGATTTGATTCAGTAAATGATTCATAAATGTGAAAAAATAGTCTCTGTTCATTTAAATTTTGCACGTGCATTTGCTCATGTTAAAAAAAATATGCTGATGCGTATTTAATGGTTGCTAGTATATATATATATATAAAGTGCAAGTGTGAGCAACCTTGTTCTGTTTTGCGTTCCCAAATTCTGGATTGTTTTACTGAAATCGGCCGATACCTGCTATTTGTAGGACGTGGCATGGTGGGGAGTTTGTCTTAGCTTTTTGTCTTTTGATCAAAGAACTTGCTCCGATTTAGTCAAAGCTTTTCTCACATCTAATTCTCATTAAAAAATGTTTGACCAGACACCCCACAAAACTCAGTTCGTTCTAAAACACGTGATACATTTTAACAGAGATGTGGCATAGTTAGAGAAATTCCATCCTCTGTATTACTGTTTTTCTACGTGGTTTAAAGCTCGACTGCGACTGCTTGAGATGTGCTATAGTATGAGCTTATGGGTCAAGGAATATTTTAATTTTACTAAGGTTGCATGGATAGAAACAGTGGTTTATCGAGCAAGTTTTCGACCATTGAGGTATTTTCATCATCATCAGGTGCCATACCGGCTGTCGTATGCGGTTATGGCTCTCCACAGCTCTCTGTCCACAGTATTATGTATCAAAGTCATTGTTGTTTCCTTGTCGTGCCAGGTTGCCAAACTGTCTAATATTTTCTCACGTTGTCGCCCGCTGTTTCTGTAGCCTTCAATTTTGCCTGTTGTGTCTATATTCTCTAAACCTGCCTGTCTCATGAAGTGGCCAAAAAAAAGAAGATTGCCTTTATCTTATATTTTCTTATATGCAATATTTTACTGATACTTAACAGGGCAAAGGAATGAATACAGCTACGGATAGCGACGAGAGCTATTCCTGATCTACCCTTATACTGCGAATATGATTTAAAACTAAGTTACGCTTACAATTATAGTCACAATCTCCCGGTCCACATGGAACTGACTAATTCTAGGGGTGTTTACAATCGAAATCGTAGAAGGGAATTAGCCCTTTAAAACCTTAAACATTCTATACTTTTAAAGGTTAAATTCCCATTTGAGATAACTAGCACACAAAGAAACGGGAAAATCCATGAGGACCGGATGATCGCTATTTTAGCTCCTATGCAAAATATCGCGCACACTTTGTCCATTCTTGCAAGGTCACTACACACTAAAGACAAATTCCATTAAAAAGAAATGTCCAGCCAAGTTGATGATTAAACTATCAATAGAAAATGTAAAGACTCATCGGTAGATTAGGTTAGGTTATGTTGTTGGTTATCCCCTTCGCATACTGGACATAGTGGTCTATCCATATATGGTCAGATCTCTATGTAGGTAGAATACAGTGTGACTATGAAGAAACAATAATTATCACGCCTATAATCATAATTGCCAGAAACAATAATTATCAAGTTTATGTATACGTTTCTGATATACATGTTCAGAATTAATCAGCAATCAGCGACTTTTTATACAACTGTTTTATCTGTTTATATACCTAATCTTTTTATACAACTGTATTATCTGTTTATATACCTAATCTTTTTATACAACTGTTTTATCTGTTTATACACCTAATCTTTTTATACAACTGTTTTATCTGTTTATACACCTAATCTTTTTATACAACTGTTTTATCTGTTTCTACTTCTAATCATAGAGAATGATTATTGTGAAGATTTTATTTTTGTATGCGTGCCACGTGTCACATAGCTGTGTATAATGGGGAGAAATATTTACTAGGACATAAATTGCTAGTGTGTTTAGGTTTACATGCATTACGAACTACTGTGTTGTGGGTTTGTTTGTTAAGAAAATTATGGAAAAAACATGACCAAATATTAAAACTAGAGGTCCTCAGAGATTCTGGAATAAATGGACACTAAACATTTGAATCAGAGAATCGAGTTTTATAGTGCATGTAATGAAAAAAGCAGAACCCAACCAATGGAAATATCAGGAGATAGCGGCAGACGCAGAGAATTGCTGGACGGGTTGTTATTTTGGCATATAAGAATATAGTCAACTGGCCATATTAACAATACATGAGACAGAGATATGTATAGACGTGAGAGCCTACGCCATTGCACATGCTTGATTAATATTAGGTATTATAGTATTGTGATAATTGAGTGAATGTTGTGGGATTGTGATAATTGAGTGAATGTTGTGGGATTGTGATAATTGAGTGAATGTTGTGGCATTGTGATAATTGAGTGAATGTTGTGGGATTGTGATAATTGAGTGAATGTTGTGGGATTGTGATAATTGAGTGAATGTTGTGGGATTGTGATAATTGAGTGAATGTTGTGGGATTGTGATAATTGAGTGAATGTTGTGGGATTGTGATAATTGAGTGAATGTTGTGGGATTGTGATAATTGAGTGAATGTTGTGGGATTGTGATAATTGAGTGAATGTTGTGGGATTGTGATAATTGAGTGAATGTTGTGGGATTGTGATAATTGAGTGAATGTTGTGGGATTGTGATAATTGAGTGAATGTTGTGGGATTGTGATAATTGAGTGAATGTTGTGGGATTGTGATAATTGAGTGAATGTTGTGGGATTGTGATAATTGAGTGAATGTTGTGGGATTGTGATAATTGAGTGAATGTTGTGGGATTGTGATAATTGAGTGAATGTTGTGGGATTGTGATAATTGAGTGAATGTTGTGGGATTGTGATAATTGAGTGAATGTTGTGGGATTGTGATAATTGAGTGAATGTTGTGGGATTGTGATAATTGAGTGAATGTTGTGGGATTGTGATAATTGAGTGAATGTTGTGGGATTGTGATAATTGAGTGAATGTTGTGGGATTGTGATAATTGAGTGAATGTTGTGGGATTGTGATAATTGAGTGAATGTTGTGGGATTGTGATAATTGAGTGAATGTTGTGGAAACGCAGTCAAGACTGCCACACACAACCGTCAAAGTTTCAAGTCTGTTGATGACGATATTATGTATATCTTCCAAACATTAAGATTCCAGCACACATGACTAAATATGAAACTGAAATCCTTCTCCTTTCTGACCCGCTCTTGACTGAACTTTGTCCATACTGCCACACAGTAAGCCGTTCAGTTCCATGCACGATGTTCTGTGTCTTCTTTATCATTTTCAAAATATAATCGAAATATCGTATTCATCCAGTCTTGGACGACGTTTTTCTGCTTCTCTTAGTTCTTTCTTCTGTTATTACAAATCTTTCAAGTCCTTTGTTTTTCTTTATGCCTACACTTTTGTAACTTGCGTTATTTGATGGTTTGAGGAAACCAATTCCGTCTATATTCACGTCTGTGCTGAATTCTGTGTGGGTGGTCTGTATGTCATAACATTCTTCGGGTCTTTCTGTAACATTTACTTTCAAATGTTGATATTTTCTTTTCTAGAAACCATAAACATATAATACTCTAGAAAATTTACGGACGTATGTACTCAGATTAATCTCAGATACAGAGGCGGTAATACAGTAAGTGTGAGCACATGTGAAACAGTAGAGATCCATAATGTCATAACAAAAGACATATATTCAACATACTCAACCACATAATTAGAAACCGTAAATCATGATGTCAAAATACATATCGTAAACCGACACGCCATATCCTGATAAACCTCTCTAGTCACGCACAGTTACAAGCCATCAAAAATACTTAAAATCCAAGTAATTAATGAGCTCACATTTCCTTTACTGTAACTCATAAATCGGGCAAAAAGAAACATTATTGCCGTGGATTCTAGAGCATATTGGCAAAAATGAGAATTAAAAAGTGGAGCTCTTGGCAAGGGATGATGAATTACTCGAACAAATTAGAAATGTCATTACACGTCATGAACAAAAAACTAATATGCTAAGAAAGACATAAAAAAAAACACTGGAAGATGATGCGTAACTTCAGATAGGAGGCGAATCTTATCAGAGAAACTTCAGATAGCTGATCACTTAGGAGAGCAACTTCAGATAGCTGATCACTTAGGAGAGCAACTTCAGATAGCTGATCACTTAGGAGAGCAACTTCAGATAGCAGGTCTCTTTTTAGAGCAACTTCAGGTAGCTGGCACCTTATTAGAGTAATTTCAGATAGCAGGTATCTTACCAGAGCAACTTCAGATAGCAGGCTTCATATTAGAGCAACTTCAGATAGAAGGTGACTTATCAGAGTAACTTCAGATAACATACCCCTTATTAGAGCAACTTCAGATATAAGGTCACTTATAAGAGTAACTTCAGATAACATACCCCTTATTAGAGCAACATCAGATAGAAGGCCACTTATCAGAGTAACTTCAGATAACAGGCCCCTTATTAGAGCAACTTCAGAAAGCAGACCCCTTATCAGAGCGTGAAGAGATGACAATTGCACTGGTGTTTAATCAAATCCGTAGTTAAGGGGGGCATTAAACCCCTCCCACATCTCGTTTATGAAATTAAACATTCAATTTGTATTCTGAAAAAAAAGCCCAAAAGCGGATAAACTCCACCCATAAATGTTTTCCCACAAATGTCACCAACAATCTTAAGAAGATGAAGATATTACATTACCTTATTTTAGAAATAAACTCCGCACCATCACCGAATATGTAGCTACGACTCTGAGTATAATACAGGATTAGGGAAATAACCAAGATACATTATAACTAGCAGGAAAGAAAAATGTCTTGCTACCGTGACCAATCTCTAGTCTAGAATAATAGTAGTCCTAGTGTTGGATTACAAATACTGTCCCATTGTATTTGTATTGTGACCGTTGCCATTTACCGTTTGGTAATAACCACTTTGTCCTGGATCTATTTTATTCTGAACAGCAGATGCGGGATATTGTTGTGCTAGAAAGTTACCAATGTATGTTTATGGCGCTAATTTCATATTAACTGTCAATTTTGTCCTTTTTTCTATTATTTAGTTGGCAACGCTTACTTTAACATACGTAGTTTGCTAATCGCCACTCCGAGTTCATTGCTCTTCTCGGAGAAGACTACGCACTTTCCACATCTACTTGAGGTACTGGTTCACTAATACTAGTTTCCAAGAAACATTTCACAGATGAATCTTCAGTGGCATGCTCATTTTCGTTCATAGTGGCATCATCATATAAATATACTTAGGAGACAACATTATCGCAGGCTAACATCTACTACACATAATCTACAAATGATACACTAATCTACAAGTTTTTGCAACTCATTTTCTCAGAGCACGTGAGCGGAAGCGAAAATAGCATAACAATTCAGCAAAATTGTAATCACCGACACGGTAGTTTTGTAACATTAACAGATACATTTAACTAGCCTGGTGTTCTGCTTATCTTCATAGTCTCTGTTTTAGATGTGTTTAGTTTCCTGTTGTGTTGTTCGCAGGTTGTATGTAACAAGTGTGTGTGCCGCTGTAATTCATTTTCAGATTCGTATATTAAACATTGATCATCTGCAAATAGCAGTTAGTCTTCTTCTTCTTCTTCTTCTTCTGCGTTCGTTAAATAGAAGTTCATCGAGAGAGCTGTGATCTTCATTTGATTCTTCGGCAGGGGTGAATTTGTTTCTTGGGTCTGCTTCCTTAATTTGTATGTTACGAACAGAAATGGTGATGCCACGAAGCCTTGATTAATGACTGTTTTTATTTCACATGGGTATGTTATGCCCTTAGTAGTTCTTTTTAAGCTCTCGCAGTTTGTATTAAGAGGTTATACCAATGTATTTTATTACATTATCTTGTTTTGACAAGGATAGACACTTATTTTACATTATTTCTCAAACTCTTGTTAGCTAGCAGAATGAAGTCTATAGAACGTAATGTAATGCGTTGTGTCATAGTTTACAGCTTGCCTGCGATATTTGCGTCTTTCGACCTGACATATCCGGCTTCAGCATAGATTTTTAAGTACCTTTGACGTATATGACATCCAGCTCCACCTCGACACCCGAACAATATTTCTCTCAGGCACCCCTTTTTAAGTTTGTAGTTCATAATTGATCTATTTAACTCTACGTCAAAGGGCATGATCCCATAGACTGCTGGATCAGCAACCATCCAATCAACCAACCAACTAACCATCTAAGTAACTCAGCTCTACCTCTTCTTATTACTGACCCATCCACTATTACATTTCCTACCAATGCCTTAGCTCGATAGAGTCCGTTTCCTCTGACTCCTGCAGGACCTGAAAAGTAATGGTTACTTTGGACGTTGCTGGAAAAACAGATCCACTCCTTTTTTATGATGTTTAAAATTTTTGCGTAGCATTTTCTGCGAGTCTCATAGAATTCACTGTGTAATTTGGTTTATTGTATCATCAGCCAAATGAAAGTTGATGTCACGCACTCTATGTACTCATATTAGTTATGAGAAACAGAATGCAAGAAAAGATTCCGGATACCACTATCTTCGACAGATCTGGTATCTCTAGCATTGTCACTATTCTGATGGCGAATTAGATTTGCTGGCTGGTCATCTGGTACGTATGCCAGATCATCGCCTGCCAAAAGTACTTCTCTATAGTGAGACGGAGAAAGGTGCAGCATCTCATGATAGCTACAAAAACATAGCGCTAGTAGGACTCGCAAAAAACCTCACTGAAAGCCTGTGAAATAGACCAAGATACATGGGAAGAACTTGCACAAAACATATCTACATGGTGCTCTACAGTAAAGAAAAGGAGCATCATCTTGCGAAAAAAGGAGAAATGCAGCAGCTCAACAGCGGAGAGTAACTAGAAGGTCAAGGATATAACACAATCCTTATACTGTGGTCATTCCATGTCCGAACTGTCCAATGACATTTGAGGCCCGAATAGAGCTTATTAGTCATTAACGAATTTATAATAACGGACATAATGTTACCCGAATTTTCAAACGTCGACGTAATAAATTGTTATCATCATCATGTGATGACAAACACCATTCTCATACTGTTATTATTAGATAGGCAGTAGATCTTTCTGCAATTTTCCTACCATCGAGTTAAGTCACACAACCCATCTGCATCTATTTGTTTCTCTTAGTTCTGAACAATTTATGTAGACGATTGCATCTTTCTGCTTCAAGTTTTGCTTGATCAGAGATATTGCTGAATTAAACAGAAACATCGCCCTTAAACTAGCTAATTGTCTCATCCGATTTGGTATTAAACGATTAGTGATTGTGTAAACCGACTTCAGCACACTCTAGCTATTTCCATAGGAGTTTCTTCTCTTTAAGCAGATGGTAAAAGATAGGCATGTTACTAGTTTCCGCAGTCACTTCATTGTGTTTCTTCCTCATTCTACGTATCAATAATCCCCTTCTACTATCTTCCCGAGCTATTACAAACTTCAATCTTTAAATAAAAGTATCATCAACTACGGTGTCCTTTACCAAGACGATGCATATATAGGGAATTTAAAATATATCTCCCTTATCCCTTGTTATATCTTATAGAACTGGCGTTCTTAAAGCCAAAGTGTAAGCTCCATTTTCCTGGACTCAAGCATGAGCAATGTAAAATTTTCAAGTGCATTCCTGCACGTGTGAAATCCAATGCACGGCATCCAATCTTTTCGTAGTCTTTCATTCTGAATTTTGTTGACCATGGATTGAAGGTCCTGCGATATAACTGATTGCAAATGTTTCCACATACATTTTATAGTATTCTTAACTGCATGTATCTCAATTCGCATACTGAAGTTTATTTTGATGATGATGATGTTTCTCCTTCGCCAGTGACGATGAGCATGGCAGTAAAAAAGGGTCAAGTTCAATTTGTTTGTGTGTAAATTCTGAGATGGCTGGCAAGTACAAATCGTGTTCTGATAGATCTATTGCATGTTTGCAGGAATGTAGTAGGTCTTGAGATTAGGAAAAACAGTCTATCGTTTTTGTCTCTTTTGAATCGCATGCAATGTTCTGTACTATTCAAAACTTGTAATACTCGCTCTAATTTTAATGTTCATGGCTGAATGATCAAGAGCTACGGTTTCACAAGAGCATGGGTCAATTCTGCAGAACTTAGGAGATGACTTGAAGTTGTTATTGAAGCTTTTATTCTGGCCTTAGCTTCAACGATTACCAGCGCACAGTTCACGACAGAACAGTCTCTTTGGAAGAATTGCGTCTGTTATATGGACGATGTGACGGGTCCAACAAAGTTGAGACCTGGTCAACAAGGCAAAGATGCTCCTCATCTGAGATTTTTCAAGAATTTCGTGTCAAAAAAGCTTTCTCGTTCACCGTAGATGAAAATAATCATGCTGCCTTATTATGCTGTCTTAATTATGCTGCCTTATTATGCTGTCTTAATTATGCTGTCTTATTATGCTGTCTTAATTATGCTGCCGCAATTATGCTGTCTTAATTATGCTGCCGCAATTATGCTGTCTTAATTATGCTGCCGCAATAATGCTGTCGTAATTATGCTGTCTTAATTATGCTGCCGCAATTATGCTGTCTTAATTATGCTGCCATATTATGCTGTCTTAATTATGCTGCCGCAATTATGCTGTCTTAATTATGCTGCCGCAATTATGCTGTCTTAATTATGCTGCCGCAATTATGCTGTCTTAATTATGCTGTCGCAATTATGCTGTCTTAATTATGCTGCCGCAATTATGCTGTCTTAATTATGCTGCCGCAATTATGCTGTCTTAATTATGCTGCCGTAATTATGCTGTCGTAATTATGCTGCCTTATTATGCTGTCTTAATTATGCTGCCGCAATAATGCTGTCGCAATTATGCTGTCTTAATTATGCTGCCGCAATTATGCTGTCTTAATTATGCTGCCTTATTATGCTGTCTTAATTATGCTGCCGTAATTATGCTGTCGTAATTATGCTGTCTTAATTATGCTGCCTTATTATGCTATCTTAATTATGCTGCCGTAATTATGCTGTCTTAATTATGCTGCCTTAGTATAAAGTGAAAAGAAAGAAAGAAGTATCCCTCTCTACACATGACACTAGTATTGGACTTCTTTTTCTTCAGCGTTCAATCTCAAACTCCTGCTTGATTTCTCTTGTAGCAGGACCATGGTCTTACTAGATCACCAGCAGGATATAGTCCAGAGAATGGAAATGCGTTGTGTCGCCGTTTTATTTGCGCCAATGGCCCGACACATCCGTCTTCGGACTTATAAACCGAGTAATTCATCGCAGAATAAGAAGATATAGAAAATAAGAAAAAACATTCTTGGAAACCTTCTACTCCCATCCCCTTGACCACAATGCCATTGTTGAACATAGTTTTAGCGAAATAAGTTCATGATTTTATTTCTTATTTATTTCACTTATGAAAACCTCCCACAAATTTTTTGTGATTTCGCACCTACGGCCTTCTTGAAATAGCAATGTACAGTAAAAATATATTGTAGAATACACACTTAATGTATGGCTCAGAAACATGGATAATGAAGAAATAAATAGAAGGAAGAATTCATGCCTTTGGGAAGTGGCATGAAGTGGATATCCTGAAGAATAAGTAGAGCTACACGAAAGAAAAGAAAACGAACAAAGAACTAGACAAAATTCAGGAAATAAAAATAAAATAAAGTATTTTCCATACGTTAAAAAAGAGGATACCTTGTTTGTTGAAGACCTTATTGGAGGGTATAATTGAGGGGATACGAGCAAGCGGTAGACAGAGATATAAGTGAGAGGGAAACAACACGAGACGAACATTTATAGTCTAGTAGTCATTTACCACCTAAAAGAAGATACATATGATGTTGGAGATCTGTTGCTGCTAACCTTCGTTGCGGAGATGACACGCGATGATGAGCCAATATTTTCAAACTAAAATTCTGCCGAAGACTGATGTGTCGGGCCATTTGCTCAAATAAAACGGCGACACAACGCATTTCCATTCTCTGGACTACATCCTGCTGGAAATCTAGTAGGACCATGGTCCACTACAAGAGAATTCAGCAGGAGTTTGAGAATGAACGCTGAAGAAGAAGAAGACACTAAAATTAATTAAAATATTGATTAAATAAAAGTATATGTACGACGTATTGATTGTAACTGTGACCGTGGCATAGGGTCATTGAATGTTAGCTATTGCGTTATTTATTAAAGAAAATATTGTTGAACATCTGAATCCAATGAAAAATATAATTTACGAATTTTTTTAATAATGTGTGTATAAATAGAACTGAATAATTAAATATATTCCTTAATATTATTCAATAAGTTATGTATTTTGAATTTTCGCAACTGGATATATTAACAATGTTTTGTTGTGTAGTCCAGTACCACATTTTTGCGCGCCTAATTTTGATCTGACATTTTTCTGTTTACATGACAGTGGTTGCCAGTTTTGACATATATTTATTATTTTTTATTGTACAGCTAAGTGGGAGTTATCGAAATATTAAAAAATGGTTGCTCCGTTTGGTCTACCTCTGGCTCTTTTGCCTGAAGGTATCCAATCTCTTGAATGGATACCTACACGCAAAAGAGCCAGAGGTAGACCAAAAGAAACACTCAGAAAAACAATACTTAGAGAAAGTAAACCAATCAATATCCATACTATTTAAGAACTCCACAGAAAGCTTTGAACGGACAGAAGTGTAGAGATCTGACATCTGCCCTATGCACTAACTTCAGAGCAAAAGGAAAATGAATGAATGAATAATATAGATCACATGAAAAATATGATGTGATTAAGACAGAATAGTATGAACAAAAAAAATTAGAAATAATATTTCTGCTTACCAATGACATATGTACAAAATATCCATAACAAATAGAAATCGTTTCAAGGCAGAATATAACTGTATTGTAATAGTTATAGAAAGTTCATCAAGTTTTATAAGCCTCTCCACTAAGAAAAAAATAACGTTATGATTATTATCCATAGGTCACGCTAACTCTATCCTATGTAGACTATATGTAGATACCTAACTTTGCATATATTCTTTTTTGGTCAGAAAAATAATCACTATGTTTAGGTATAATCACTCAAAAATAAATCAAATTTCATTCTATATCAAACGTTGTTGTAGAGAAATGAAGAAAGAAATAAAGATCATTTCGACAAGACTACATCGACAGGCAGCAACATGGTGGTTTGGCAACATAATGGGAATGAACCAACACAACCAGCCCTTCGTGCATACAACAGGGGAAGATCGAGCTATCGTAAAGAACGGAAACCAGAATGGTGGAGACAATCAAAGAAATATTAAATAGATACGAGCTAACCATGGCTAATGCCACCTAAATGGTCAAAGACAGACACCTCAATCACCAACTACTTCCCCACGACCCTTAACGGCACAAGTTAAAATGACGATAGATTGATGAATGGATGGCTGGTTGAATGGATGGATCGAACGATGATTAAATAATGTGTGAGTCTTCCATATAATTAAAAACTAATGTTATGAATGAAGTAGTCTACTACTCAGTGAAATTCATTAAAACAAATCCTAGGACATTAATTTGATTGTGTTAAAACACATCCTAGGACACTAATGTGATTGTGTTAATGTTTGTTAAATTTACGGACGCAAAATTGTTTCCAAAATGGAATCATGTACAACGTGACATTCAAGAAGTTACTTTCTGGCAGTTTAAAAAAAAAAACATAAACCCGTGGATCAAAGGGATTTAGTAATCATGCATTTATATTTTGAAGATTTCCAATGGACTTGTGAGAAGCCCATCAACTATTGAATACAAAAATGTAAAGTATAATAATTGTGTTTTTATATACTTAATAATGTCGAAGTCAAATGTGGCGTGTCTTTGGTGCACACATATTGGTTGTTTGGTTGTTGATTCAGCAATCCATTGGCTCATGCCCACAAATCGGTGAAAGAAAGCATTTTCGTGCTCTGACTATACCCTGCTGAAAATCGAGATGGACCATTGTCCTTCTATAACAGAGGTCTGGTAAAAGTTTGAAAACAAATGCACAATAAAAACTCTTAATTATGCCAATTATAGTCTTTTTTATAAACCAATTTAGAATTATTTAATGTTTTTATATTACAGAGGGCTTTTAAAAAATTAATGTACTACATCGATGTTCCAAGGAACTATTTAATCAAACAAACAGACATTAATATACACAATATGCATGAATATGTCATTTAAACATATGTATTATTCAAATTAGTGTCATTTATCTTTAGACATGCAATTAGCCAAATATGGTGGCCAGCATTAGTGTGGTGAAATGTCTCCTGTATAAGGTACTAGATAAATTGGCTCATCTTGGAAGGACTGGTTTCAGAAAAAAGTAAACGAGATCGCCGAAAATGTCGATGGACACAGGATATTGAGATTCTCTGAAACATGACGCAAAAAAGAGAAAGCAAGACAGCTTTCACAGAATTGAGAGTCTTACAGTATGTGGATGTGATGACATCAATAGGAGACGCACACGTAACATCGAGGAGATGCATAGTCGTGTTACTTCTGCTGGTTCCAGAACAATCCACGTCTTGCAATATAACCTACCTTTTTTCGATGAATGTCTAAAGAAGATTAATCTCCACTGACACACATCATTATTGTATATACGAGAGAGGGGGATCTGTAGGTTCAAATCTTTCTTAGGAAGAAATAACATTCATTTCGTACTAAGAAAAAGATCAAAATGACGATATAATTCATTATTTCCTGTTTAGCGGTTTTCCCATAAAATTAGAAAGAATTAAAAAAATACATCCAAGAGTGAAGTATAAATTTGTTTTCTAGTTTTAGTTGGCAGATCTCCTGTGTGGTATTTTGTTATATCTGCTATATTGAGGGTTTTAAAAAAAAAAGTAGATTCACCGTGTCTACTCTAGTAGATAAGGTAACAACATATTTCCTTCCCTCTAGCATAGTGATATCTCGACCCAGCCTAATCAAACAAGCCCAACTCACTATGAAAAAGCAGTTCTCATCTTGTAAAAGCGCAGACCTACCTTTCTAGAACACATGATTGAAGTGCTCACGTAATGACACATTTATTACTTATATCGTATTTTATGACATTAACGTATCAAACTCACAGATAATAACAGGTAGTTAATGAGTTTGCCTCTCTTTTGGAGAGGCGTGCCCCTTTCAACCAGCGGACAAAGTCCAATTAGGTTATATCAGGACACACTACCATACAATATTAGAGGTAACAAAGACCCCGTGTATAATATATATAAGAGACATCTCTTACAGATAATAACATATTTTTAACATTCACTTTTATATCTTACGCAGTATGCTTTGGGAGCCTCAACGTATCACCGTGTGAGTTGCTATTTTAGTAGCCAAACGAGTGCCGAGGTCACCGTTTTTGTTTTCAAGCTGGATGTCATTGTGGGTTAGGCAGGCAATTTCTCATGCACCTTCCTATCATTTATGTTAAGTAGGACTATCTATACCATCTTCAGCATGTCTGCGAAATCACAGAAAATCCTACTAACCCTAAAAGGTTAAACATTGCCTAAAGATGAGACACCCACATATCTTGGAGTCACTTTTGATCCAAGACTTACAAGGAAACAGCAAATAGACTAGTGCCAAACATAAGGTACAATGAGGACAGCATTCCTTAAAAAAAGTGGCGGGAACAGATTGGGGTGCAAATGGGAAAATTCTAAGTAGAACATATACAGGTTACGTAAGACCAGCTTTGGAATATGGAATTTCAGCATGGGGGACTGCAGCCAAGAGTAACACTCAAAAGATCTCAAAGATACAAAACTGCAATCTCTGAATTATAACAGGAGGTATGAATACTACCCTAATCACAGAAATGGAAACATGCACAGGTTTGCCATCAATGGGAGAAAGAAGAAATGAAAAAATCCTCACACACTATGCAAAGTTCAAATGTTTGGAGAGTCATAAAATGAACCAAAGACTAAGCAGACCTACAGACGAGCGACTCAAAAGAGGTAGCTTTCTACACTCTGCTAAACAAATTTAGTAATCACTCACCGATACAGACCTACAAAACCTAAAGACACTAAACACCTTTAACACATACCCAACATGGGACAGGAACAATTTTACAAGTACTACTATACTATTCAACTACTATACAAGTACTAAAGGAGACAACTAAGAATCACATACAGTGAGCATACCCAAAGGATATATGGACACATGTATATGCAGATGGATCAGCGAAAGAAGCAGTATTAGATGGATGATCGGGAATACATATAGTAACACCAGATGGAAAAGAAATAGAAAAATCCATGAGAAAAGGCAAACATTCCACAAATTTCAAAGCAGAAATTGAAGCCATAATAGAGGCAGCCACACTCCGAAATCGGATATGTTAGGCCTATAACGGTGGAACAACGTGACCACGCTCCCGGCGGAAATTGCACGGATGTCTGTGATGATTACAATGAAGCGAACGCAACAAACAAAAAAACAAAAGAGTCAGCCAAAATGCTCATAAATTGTGCCGAGTCACAACAAACATGTAGTCTTTCTAGCGGATGCAAAGTCAGTGTTGCAGGCATTGAAATATCCAAAGAACATGAGCATGAATTAACTTACTACGCCTCAGCAGTTCTAACAAAAAACATTACTGCAATGGATCCCTGGTCACTGTTGCATACCTGGAAATGAAAAAGCTGATCTCCTTGCAAGTAAAGGGGGCCACTGGAACAAATACAAAGTGATAATACATACCATCGCCCGTATGTTGCCGGGCCCGAAAGGGGAGAAAAGAATAGCAACACTGTTTACCTTCCACGCATGTCGTAAAAGGCGACTAAGGAGGTTATGGGATGGAGTTGGCTGTCCCATCCCATATATGGTCAATGACCCAAAGCCATGCTGAAGTCGGATGTGTCAGGCCGAAAGACGCATATATCGCAGCAATGCTGTAAACCATGGCACAACGCATTCCGTTCTCTGAACTACATCCTGCTAATCTGCAGGAGTTTGAGAACGAACACAGAAGAAGAAGAATACATACTATGAATGTAAGACCATGTTAAAAGCAGAATATTAGAAAAAATGGAAGCAAATGCACCCAGCTGCAGAATCAAATGACCCTACCATCAAAAGTCACGTAAGGAACAAACCATCATCTTCAGACTACGAACTGACCACAACAGACTGAGAAGTCACATGTTCCGAAAGATAAAGATTGGCGAGACAGACCTGTGCAACTGTGGACTGAGCCCAGAGTCTGCAGAGAACATTCTTCATGCATCCAAACTCTACCAAGATAAGAGGGAGAAAATATGGCTCACTGCGACAGCACTACTTCCAGAGTTGAGGGGTTCCATGGATGACCTGAAGCGAATCACACAATTCAATGAAGATATTGACGCTGTAAACGGATATCTGACTGAAGAACGATGAAGAAGAAGAAGATACTATATCTATGTTATTTATGTTTATAAGCAGACATATATGTCCTTATAGTACGAATACGCAGGGCAGGATTTAGACTTGATAAGGCCTCAAGCTGAGACTATGTGAAATATGGACTCTTTATAAGTCCAGATTATATGTCAGTGCCAAATATGATTTTCGTATATCTAGTTGGGGCGCTAAGCTATAGCTGGTGTAGCTTATACGTAAATCCTGCACTGCGAATACGTATGCGAAGACGCCGTTGGACAAAAGACATTCAAGAATGCCTGCGCATGTCACTGGAAGATGCAGGGCAACTTGCTCCAGACCGCGGAGAATTGAAGAGATCCATATGAAAGACTACGTTCTGGAAAGAATATGTCACTTGATGATGATGATGAATGCGGATGTTCCATGTTTTTTTTTCCTAAAGATACCTCAATACTTGTACGTTGTTGTTGTAATAGTCGGTGTCTCCATTGGTTCGTTCTCAGTGACCTGAGTACACAGGTTGAATGTCTTCACGAGATAATTTTTTAGGAGAGATATGGTTTGTCAATTCCGTAAACCTGTTTACTAAAGTTGCAAGGCCATTCGGTGCAGCTGGAACGGATCTGGTTCAATACCCGTCAGTATTAATAATTACTAGCCATGTAGACATCCAAACCACACCCGCACTTCTTCATTTTTCTGTTGAATGAGCCATGTGTGTATATGTGTCTCGCGGGTGTGAGTGTAAGTGGACAAGTTCTTGGACCGTCACCTCTGTCGTAATACCAGTTCTTTCCCGACATACTGTAACTGTATGTAACGAGATGTCCCGACGGTAACATATTGTGTTACATTTGTTAGAGACGTTTCTCTTTACTCAACATTTCCCATTCACTGCCTTTCTCTACTTCTTCCACTTCACATCTCCCGCAGCCAACCAAGTCCTGGACCTTTAGTTCAGGGTGTAAAGAATATGGCTATTTTCGTCTTTTCATGAACGTCACTCTTGGTGACTAAGGAAAGTTGGCGGATTGTCTGAAAGATGCAGGCCAGTGAACATTGTCTTTCTGGTGCAGACTATGAAGCTGGGAACGCTAGGTGTGACATCATTGCAGATGGATCAACAAATCCGACAGGAGAGAGATGAACTAGTTCGCCCATATGTGTACGCTGCATTCCTAGTAGGTCGTGTTGATCCTGGGATACTGCTACACTGAAATGCCTCCCTTCGAGAACTGAACATGCATCCATAAACCCCATTAACACAACCATGCATTTGACACAGCAAATCGTATGCGTTTCAGTATCACATCCATGGCACGCCTCTATTTCCATTCTCATACTTGATATAGTAGTGGGGTGTACAGCTGACTTCTCAGCTAATTTCTTACCATTTTGATAGTCCACAAAACCCCAGCCACACCTGTTTCCGTACGAAGATCGGTATTTTTTGTACATGTGCTTTCAGATTGTTCCAGATGTTATCTACGTTTACCTCATTCTCTATTCATTTTTCGTTTTCTTCGTCCAATTGTTTAGTGAATTCTCTACAAAATAGTTCTTTCATTTCTGGGATTGTACCCGTGAAACGTTTATATTGGGTGTTGCTGGTTGACGTGGTGCGTGGAACGCCTTTGGTTTCATTTTCATTTTGTTGATGACTAGTGCATGGTCTGTATTACAGAGTTCGTGTGATTCTTTCTGAGTTAAGATCTTTTCTTCGAGTGAGAATCAGGTCCAGCTGATGCCAATGTCCTGATCTGGAATGACGCAATGAAACTGTGTGAATGGACTTGGTGGCAAAGAAACTGTGTGTTTATGCACAGATGAGGTGTAGAATTTTATTAGTCTCTGTCCGTTTTCGTTAATGTTACCAGTACCACGATGACCTAAGCAAACCTGTCATGCGCGATTGTCAGTACCCACATGGCGTTTAAATCTCCCAATATAAATAGTTTTTCTTTTGCCGAGATTGAGTCCACGATGTTCTGTAGAGAGTCATATAATTTAATTTGTCTTCTGCAGTGGCGACAAGAGTCGGTATATAGGCACTGATGATATTGATAAGGCCGCGTTTTGCACTCAGTTGTAGTTATATTATGCGCTCGGACACTGCTGTCAGTGTAGTGATGAAATATATAAGACTATTTTAAATGGCGAAACCGACTCCGCACAGTCTATGTTGATCTTTGTTTAAATCCTGTCAGAAAAAAAATGTGTATTTTCTTTCCGTAATTGATCCTTGGTCAGGAAAACGAATTTCCTGCAGGGCAGAGATGTCGTTATTCAGCCTCATTAGTTCTCTATAAATGAGTTCTTTTTTCGATGTCCGTTGTTTTTGTGAGGTCTGTGATGTCGAGTCCAGTGCACATGGTTCTACCATTCCATGTGTCAAATTTGAGAGGCTGTTGTTTCTTTCTGCTTCTCTCTTGATGATTTTTGCTAGGCTCGATTGGCTTGTAAGGAGAAAGTACCCTGCCCATTTTGCACTAACCATCTCTCGGTTCCGATGATGAAGTCTAAGAGAAATGCGAAGCCGATATGTATAGAATCAAGCAGAACTGCAAGAGATGCCAGAGAATGGTCGGATTCGACCATCAACTTCCTTGTGTCCCACGGGGATCCTATTTATTTTAATAGAGTGTTACTCTACCTAGCCTTTGTCACTCCCGTTCTAGCCCGCTGATCTTTTTCGAGTTTTCATAATCCGAATAAAATATCTGATGTGCCAAGCTCTGTTGTTCTCATATCGACCAAATATCTAATAATATCAAAGTCAAATCAACTGGCACTTCATTGTTTTGCTTCTCACAACGATTTGTTTGCAGTCACCTTGATTTATGGAATAATTCAATATACATATTTCTCTTTAACACCACGGTCACCATAAAAAAAACATAAGTCTATTCGATCATCAAAGATAAGAACTGTTTTTCATACAGTCTGGAAGTAAAGATAACCATCTCACATTTCTTGTTGTTATATGTAGTTAGGATACACTTTTACATCCACAATTTTGTGATTTACGATAAAATGTAAAATGTGAGTGCCATTTTTTGCTACTTAAGCAATTAATATATAGCAAACCAGAAAGAAAAAAAACCAAATGTTTTCTACATTTTCCAATCTACTTATCAGTGTGTAAAATATGAATTCCTAGGTCGTGCTGAATATAAGACTCACTGCGAAATATGGTTGCTATATATCAGATATTTTTCGTGAAAATTGAGCTCAAATGAGTAACATGAATTATAGAGCGAACTATAGTTAATAAGTTGTGTGTAGAATCTCCCTCAGAGAAAGTGAACTAAAATAGACACATTACAGAAGGAAATGACACGTGAACCTTTAAAAGTATTTTTCACGGTTATTAGAACATGTTGGATAATTAGTTTGGTCTTGAGGCCAAATCTTACCAGGAAATCACGAGAAAGTGTGAACGAGTTTGTGTAAGACTTAACAAATTCTCTACAGTCGAGCCAATAAGTAACATATCTTTAAGTTATTATATATTACAATAAGTAACATATCTTTAAGTTATTATATATTACAATAAGTAACATATCTTTAAGTTATTATATATTACAATAAGTAACACATCTTTAAGTTATTATATATTACAATAAGTAATACATCTTTATGTTATTATATATTACAATAAGTAATACATCTTTATGTTATTATATATTACAATTAGTAACATATCTTAAAGTTATTATATATTACACTAAGTAACATATCTTTAAGTTATTATATATTACAATAAGTAACACATCTTTAAGTTATTATATATTACAATAAGTAATACATCTTTATGTTATTATATATTACAATAAGTAATACATCTTTATGTTATTATATATTACAATAAGTAATACATCTTTATGTTATTATATATTACAATTAGTAACATATCTTAAAGTTATTATATATTACACTAAGTAACATATCTTAAAGTTATTATATATTACACTAAGTAACATATCTTTAAGTTATTATATATTACAATACTGTTATCTCTTCCTAAGTCAAGATGTGCACATTCAACAGAAAATTGTAAAATAAAAATAACATCAAGTAATGACAATGCTCCCTACAGCTGAAATTATGTCTAATAAGACAGAAGGGAACACCTGTCAGGTGTCATTACTAGAAGAAATGAGAAATATAATCTTCTCGTAGTTAAAGACTTCAATGTAAGATCAGGGTAAAATACATTAAGATGTACTTGCCTGGGGATGTTATGTTACATCACAGGATCACTCATCGTCGATGATGTATGATTAAACGTGGTTCATAGATCATGGATAATAAATCACCCATTTGTCCATAAAACCAGAGCTTTTTTTTCAGAGAATAGTCCGGGATACGTTGTATCCTACATGTTTCTCTCATGCATTTTCATTGATTTCAGTTTTGTTCATCATTTTCTAATATAAAATTTTTTTTTATTAACTTGTTCGTGTAAATAAAATAACACTAACTACAATGTGAAAAGATCGACATTCAATATATTGAAGTTTATTTTTTATACCGTTTAGTTTAGAATTTTCAACAAACAAAACATATCTGTCGTCAGTTATACAGCCACACCTGATGAGCGGACTCATCATTATAAAGTGACGAATGGTAACCATGAGAAAAGTCGCATCACTTTAGAAGGATGACTCCCAATTTAGCCCACATGTTTTATATTCTCAATGGAGACAAACAATGCTTATTAGATTCTTGATTCTGGATTCTTGATTAGAAACTGGCTTCACAGCACGCGGGACATTCCTATAAGTGCTCCGCCCTCCGCTCCAGCAGCCATCCCAGTGTATGTAAACTCATAGTTCCGGTCAGGTGTTGATTGTGTGATCTTCGGGACTTTCTAAAAAATTTACTTTTCCTCCCCTCACCTCTGAATACTCCCATTTCTAACATTCTCTGTATGTGTACGTTCTCAACCTCAGTGACATCATCTGCATCTTGAAATGAATTTATTACTGCCTCTATTAAATCTGCTTTATCTCTTCTCAGCAATGTGCTGTCTATCGCCGCATTGCCTGCCAGTAAGTCGGCTCTCTCGTTTCCTCTGACCCCAGCATGACCAGGGCTGTATATCCATGTAATGCTCTGGACAACTGAGTTGTTCAATAAGTCCCACCATTCTTTTCTTAGCATGAACTTTTCTATCTTGCGCAACATGCTTTGAGAGTCTGTGAGTATTACCGCGTATGTTGATGTATCAGTTATCAACCAATTAAGAGCTGCTGTAACTCCCTCTATCTCCATCCTCATACTCGATGTTACAGTAGAATATGCTGAAGATTTCTCAACCAACTTCACGCCATTTCTGTAGGCAACAAAACCCCAACCGCTTTTATTTGTGTTTATGCCTCTTAGAATGCCGTGTCACGAGTATCATGCACAGCGATCTCATCAGACAACTACACATACAATGTATAACAGAGATTGTCACACATTTTAAAACAAAACCACTATCTAGTTTCCGCTTAGAATCGGTTGCTTGCACTATGCCCTTCGCACATCTTCGCAGGAATTCTAGACAACGTCATTTACCTTTGCTAATCCAACTGTTCTCGCATTACTGTCACAATAAATGAAGCTATGTGATATGCGTGAAGACCTATTTTTGAGAAGGACGTGCCTTCTTCAGAACATGGATTCTTTATTTCCTTTAATGCAAAATAGAGAGCATTTTAATGTGGAGTTAGTTGTGCTGAGACTTCACAAATATTTAGTTAGAGGTATGCTCATGTCTAATAGTCCGTAGATGACTAATAAGTCATATTTCGCCAAAGACGGATGTGTCGGGCTATTGGCGCAAATAAAACGGCGACACAACGCATTTCCATTCTCTGGACTACAACCTGCTGAAAATCTAGTAAGACAATGGTCCTGCTACAAGAGTAGTATTCAGCAGGAGTTTAAGAATTAACGCTGAAGAAGAAGAATAATAATGTCATATTCGAACTGCAAATCTCCGTGGACAGTTCAGGCATAGAATGACCACTGTAGATGGAATTTGGTCTATCCGTGACTTTCTAGCTACTTTCCGATGTTGAGCTCGATTTTTGCTTCTTGATTAGGAACAAGCGGTACAAAATGTGGATATTCCCATATATGCTCTGCTTACCGTTACGTCAGCCATTTAAAAGTGTATAAGCTCAGTGTCCCGGTCAGGTGCTGATTGCGAGTTCTTCTGATCTTTCCGGAGAGGAGCACTTTCTCCCGTTCCCACTAATCCCTCCCGTTTCTATGATTCTCTGAATGTGTACATTGTCTTTTTCAACCTCGTCTTTTCGTAGGGTATCCGTGACTGCTCTAATTAATTTTTCAATCATGTCTCTTCTTATCTCGGTGCCATTCACCAATGTTTTACCGGTCATTACATCGGCTCTTTCGTTTCCCTTGACTCCAGCAGTACCTGGACGGTAGATCCATGTAATACTCTGAGCGTTGTTGAGAAGAGTGACCCACTCGGTTCTGATCATACACTTTTCTATCTTGCGCAGCATACTGTGAGAGTCAGATAGAATTACTGAGTCTGTTGCCAGCCAAGTGAGAGCTGCTGTCACGCCTCTATTTCCATTTTCATACTTGACATGATAGTGGGGTTCGCAGCTGACATCTCAGCTAATATCTTACCATTATGTTAGACCAAGAAACCCCAACCACATCTACTTGTTTCTTGTGTTACTGAGCCGTCTGCGTAAATTAGTATATCGTGTGATCTTTGTGAACACTTGATCTGTTGTCTTTTGATGTGTTCTAATATTGTTTGGATTATCTGTCTGATATTATCGTTTCTAATTCTGCCTCTTAATGACACTGAGTATTCTTCATAGACATGTCATTTCTGCTGTCCATATTTTTCTTTTGTCTTGTGCTGTAATTGTCCAGGTTTGATACTGGTAACACACTGATGGGATAATAGTCTTGTATAAAGCAACTTTAGTGTCTATGTTTACATTTTGTTCTTAAAAATACGTGTTATCTGTCCTAGGATCTGGTATGTTTTACGGTTATGAAATCAAAGAAAATATTCTCAGTCGAACCAGTGTGATGACCAATAAAGAAAATATGATCAGTCTAAACCACTGAAAATATTATCAGTCTAAACCACTGAAAATATGATAAGTCTAAACCACTGAAAATATTATCAGTCTAAACCACTGAAAATATGATAAGTCGAATCAGTGAAAATATGCTCAGTCTAAACCACTGAAAATATGATAAGTCGAATCAGTGAAAATATGCTCAGTCTAAACCACTGAAAATATGATAAGTCGAATCAGTGAAAATATGCTCAGTCTAAACCACTGAAAATATGAAGTCTAAACCACTTAAAATATTATCAGTCGAATCAGTGAAAATATGCTCAGTCGAATCAGTGAAAATGAATGACACAGAACAGTGTCCGCTGTCAGGTCATATGCAAAGTACGGTCGTGTCCAAATTATCCGACTTCCACAAGAATATATTTGGTAAAATAAGTCAAAGTATTTTTGGCCACAAGTAAATTCTATTCACAGGAACGTTATGAACAAAGTAATCAGCAACCTACGAATGTCACAATTAAGAAACAACGCCAGCGCAAGACTAGACATCTATTATGCATGGGGGATAAGTCTATTACGAAAAGAAACCACTCTGACGTGCAATCTATGGAAGCAAAACGAGGTCAACCAACAATTGTAAATAATAAAGAAATTGAATTAAAAAAACAGCTTGAACTCAGGGCAAAATATAGCTAACAGAAATTAGGGATGTTGTCTTTGCTCAAACCAGCAAGCCTTAGCAGGATACTTTTGCTACATTATTTATATTGATAGTTAGTTTGCTCTCTTTTAAGTTGAGTATTGTGTCACGCATGCTGTAAATTATATTTGTGTAATGATATGATGTGGTTACTATACCAGTTTACACTTAAAATGGGAAAATTACAGTTTTACCAAACGTAAATACGACACACTAGCAACGAAACAAGGACAGGCAACGTTTCGACTAAAAAACCTTTGTAGGAACGAAAGCCAATGGACGAACAACAAATTTACATAGAAACATATATATAGTACACCGAGTAATAAACTGTGAGAGAATAAGAGGAGGTACAAGGAAATAGAAACTAGTAGAGAAGACAGTATAAGAAATATATATATATATAGATACAGTGAGCTTATGAAAGTGTTGGTTTTTTAGTATTGTCCATAAATTGCGTCAACATATAAGAAGGAAGAAGGTCTGAAAAACTTTGATAGTTGTTGACATAGGGGAGAGGGGGGGGGGATTTTTAAACAAAAGTTGACATCGACAATTTATTTCTTTATATAATTATTAAACAGAATTTGAAAAAAAAGTTATATACGAGTAGATGTGAATCAAATCACGTAGTGCTTTCATGTAGTTCTACTAGTAACCATTTGGGAGGGGGGGGGGGATTTGTAACATATTTAAGCTGTGAGAGTACTTGAATTCTTGACCAGTTATTGACCGGGAGGCGGGACAAATATTGGCAAGACAATGTTGATGTAATTTATGACAACCAATTAGTTCTTCATCGATGTATCTCTGATTAGTTAGCGCATCGTCTCTTGGTTTGTATGTGTGTTCACATGCTTCTTCTGTGTTAATTCTCAAAATCCATGTCCGGTAGTGGGATATATTGTTATAATGGAATGTGATTGTGCGAAGGTTTACAGTTGGGTTGAGATATACGTGCATTTATGTCTGACACATTCGTGCTCATCATGGATGTTTGATACTTTTACCTTATATCGGTCGCTCAACTCTAACATCCTTAGTAATCTCTTTACGACATGCTTGGCAGATCACATCCTTGTTTTTCTTTGTCTTCCTTTCCGATGTCAGTAATATAAGGGTCAGCGTCTATATATATATATATATATATATATATATATATATATATATGACGCAGATCTCCTTAGGTACTTCTTGGTGTGTATGTTTTTTATCTGTAATGATTGATACTAATTAAGAACCACCATCATTGATCTAGAGAAATTTCCAGAAATATTCACATCGAGGGTCCATCTATCATCAAAGAATGAATAAGCTTAATCATGACCGTCTACAATATAAGACCTACTGACGAATGGGAAATCAAGTCTTCTATATGACTCATTGGACTATTTCCCTGATATGTGTTTCATATTTTCATATTTAGACTATGCTTAGACTTTGACATACCTCTTCTTCATCTTCTTCAGCGTTCATTCTCAAACTCCCGCTGGATTTATCTTGCAACAGGACACTGGTCCTACAAGATTTCCAGTTGAATGTAGTCCAGAGAATGGAAATGCGTTGTGTTGCCGTTTTATTTGCGCCACTGGCCCAACACATCCGTGTTCGGCGGATGACATACAATCTCGGTAATAGTATAATAAGTCATTATGAAGCTTTTGTTTTCCATTATCTAATAAGTCTTATATTGTCGAAGGTTATGTATATTGTAGATTTTTCGGATCTTTCCAGAGATGATACACTTTTCTCTCATTTATGTCACTTCCTGAATCATTCAAAACATAAGGGAACTGTAACCAGAAAATAATGTCTCTCCACATATTACAACTCTACATTATGCATATGAACAGAGTATAATAAAACAATATGCAGGGAAACTGGAACAGAATATAAACACTGCGCACAAAAATTCGCAGATAATGCAGTATGATTAGCAACCATTTAAAAAAAAACCACCTAAATTTACTAAGTTCAACTAATGTAAGACCAATTTCGCAGCATGTTCACGGAGCTCTCAGAAGTGAATGGTATTTATAAATGGTGGACAACTTGAAAGGAAAGTTTAAACTGTTTATAAATAGTTATGAATTTTTACAACCTACGAGATACAATTTTGTAGTTATAGTTTTTCTGTAAGGGCAAGTTGTATTTATGAAGGTATGCGTAATAGTAGTAGTAGTAGTAGTATTAGTGGTAGTAGGAATTGTAGTATTAGTATTAGTAGTGGTAGTAGTAATAGTGGTGGTGGTAGTAGAATTAGTAATGGTAATATTGTTGATAGCAGTATTAGTTGTAACAGTGGTATCAGTAGTGGTAAGAGTAGAAGGAGTAGTGGTAGGTTTAGTATTGGTAATAGTTGTGAATTTTTACGACCTACGAGATACGGTTTGTTGTTATACTCTTTCTGTCTGAATGAAGGGCAAGTTGTATTCATGAAGTTATGCGTAGTGGTAGTAGTAGTAGTAGTAGTAGTAGTATTAGTAGTTGTAGTAGTAGTAGTAGGAATAGTAGTAGTAGTTGTTGTTGTAGGCGTAGTAGCAGTAGTAGTAGGAATAGTAGTAGTAGCTGTGGGAGTAGTAGTTGTAACAGTAGTAGTAGTAGTAGTAGTAGTAGTAGTAGCAGTAGTAGTATTTGTTGTTGTAGGAGTAGTTGTAGTTGTATGAGTAGTTGTAGAAGTAGTAGTAGTAGTAGTAGTAGTAGCAGTAGTAGTAGTAGCAGTAGCAGCAGCAGCAGCAGCAGCAGCAGTAGTAGTAGTAGCAGTAGTAGTAGTAGTAGTAGTAGTAGTAGTAGTAGTAGTAGTAGTTGTAGTTGTAGTAGTAGTAGTAGTAGTTGTAGTTGTTGTAGGAGTAGTTGTAGTAGTATGAGTAGTTGTAGGAGTAGTAGTAGTGTTGATAGTAGGAGTAATAGCGGTAATAGTGTTGGTAGCAGTAGTAGTTGCAACAGTGATATAGTAGTAGTGGTATTAGTAATAATAGTGATATCAGTAATGGTAGGAGTAGTAGCAGTGGCAAGAGTAGGAGCAGTGGTAGGTTTAGTAGTGGTAATAGTTTTGGTAGGCCTGGGTAGTAGTTGTAGTAGTAAGAGAGGGTGGAGTAGTAATAATGGTGATGGTGGGAGTAGTAGATCTACTGGTAGTAGTAATAATAATAGTGTATCTAAATCAGTGGATCTCAAATCATATCTTAATTAAAGTAACAGTAAACTTCTAAGTCTGGTCCACTGTTGCAAAGAGCGTGTCTCGTCTTAAAGGGGCTTTTATCATATACAACAAAAACAACAAATGTAGATGCAGGCGTGGTTACAGACTTATTACAATATTGAAGCATCTACACGTGAGAGAATGAGTGAGTGAACGTAGGTTTTAATCCCAATTAAACCACGTCCGCAAGGTTTATTGCTATATTAGGACTGATAATTTTATGTAACTCACACATTTAACTTTGCTAAAAATAATCGAATAATTTTAGCATGACTGCGAGTACTCGTACATTTTTAATGCACCCTCCAGCTTTCAATAGCCCTAACTTGTAATTTAATTTTTCTATTTTTCTTACATTTATTAACTTTTGCTTGCCTTTTACTTGATTGCATTTGACTTTATAAGTCAACACTCTTCATGGCCTGATAGTTGTTTAGCATCGATTCGCACCAGATAAGAGTGTTTGGCGCACAAGAAACTACATTTCTTAATGATCACACTTCCGGAGGTATCCAAAGAAGGCTCCATTATCAAATTGAGAAAAGTTTTTAACCTAAAGTGCAGTTTCAATTACCCCTCCCCCCCCACCAATGCAAACATTGTATCTTGGTTAAGATGAGACCATCGCCAATTTAAGACATGTGGACTAAATTTTCACGCATTTTTCCAAAATCACACATTGAATTTTTCCGTGTTAATTTCCGTGAGGGCTGTCGACAAAAAGAAAAATAAAGTGATTCTTGAAATTCACAGGCAAATTAAAATGCATCACTATAGAAGGATGACACTGAATGAGCCAGCAGGACTGTATAATTAGCAAAACACAATTAAGATTCCACCCAACCATTCCGCTATCAAAAATACAGAAACAAATATATTTGTTTTTCAATAAAGAAAATATGGATTGGATAGTTGGTTGGTTGGTTGCTGATCCAGCGGTCCATGGGCTCATGCCCTTTGACCTAATGACATTAGATGGCATTATATTGCTGGGAAGTATGTGGATTTTCGGCCCACCCCGGGACAGAGCCAGAGAATAACTATCACACCTCAAGGAAGGTAGGTTTAAACCTATGCACTGCGCCTAGCCACTGTAGCCAAGATAGGGTTCACTGTGCTCATTCCCCGCCACCAATTGACTACTGGTTTTGCCGAACTTCTCTATAGCTCCAGGCATGCAACCAAATGTTCAAGTCAAAAGGATTGTCACGTCCTGAATTACTGTGCCTCTATGATGGGCCGCAGCCATAGGAAAAACAGTGATGTCAGTTTCCTCCTCCTCAGAGCTGCACAGTACATCTCTGGCTCCCTCCCAACCACAGAGGGTGCATACATATATATCCAGGCAAACATGAAAATCATTTCAACAACAAAACAAAATTATAACTGTATAGATGACATGCCATGAAGCTTCTATCAGAAGATAACCTCAATATAACGGCATGTCATCCACTAAGGTTTTCTGTTGCATGGATGGTATGTCTAGTGGGCCATTGGTGAGACCCACAGACACAACCACATGCATGATTGAATAGTTAAATGGATAAATACTTCTTTTTCGTAACTCCCACCATCGATATCACACATACAGTACAGCTCGTTCCTGATAGAGATAAGTGAAACAATACACAGAGACATTGTCAAATAAATTGCTAGCTCTAACCATAATAATATTAATAACTTATGGTTGTGTAGGTCATTTCAAACGGACGCACAATTTTAAAATTTCAAATGGTTATGAAGCCCTCAAATTGCAACTTCTCTCGTGGCCGATACTACATATTCTCGTTCCGCGGTGGCGAGAGCCAAAATACACAGGACAGATCTAAATGGGGGGAAAAAAAACAAAGGATAGAAGTGCATTTTATCTACGTAGCTTGTTGCTTTTCTTCTAACTGCCCCATCGAGGCTTCTTTCAAATGATTGGATGATTCAATCTAATGCAGCACCCGATGACGCTCCATCATCGACTAGCTGTTCCCTCGAATTTCAGTTTTCCATGAAATCGTTCTAGTCCTTTCCACAAATACTGTTTGACGTCGAGGAGAGTTGGAGTTTTCTGTCTTTGCCATCTTTGTTGCATTTGCCATGGTCAGGTCGTTGTTATTGACAATCTCTCTCATTGAATCTTCCCATCTTGTTCTTGATCTTCCCATTCTAGATGTTATTTCTGATACTGTACGCAAGGATCTCTGGTTATGATGGTTCCATTGGCATATGGTGTCCGACTAATTGATCTGTTGTCCTTCTCTATATTCTTCTTCTTCTTCTTCAACATTTATTCTCAAACTCCCACTGGATATCTCTTGTAGCAGGACCATGGTCATATTAGATTATTAGAAGGATGTTGTCCTGAGAACTGAAATGCGTTGTGTCGCCGTTTTATCTGTATTAATGGCCCGACACATCCGTCTTCGCTGGAGTCCTTCTCTATATAATGTTGCATGATATAGTCTTTACCATTTCTAAGATGTCTTCGTTCCTCATTCTGTCTCTTCTGGTGACGTTTATAGCCTTTCTCACGCATTTCATCTCACATGTATTCTTTCTCAAGAGTGTTTTTGTCAGAAGGCCATGTCTATCACTGGTAACAATAACGTTGGAATAAAGATAATAACAGTTTATTATCTGAGTTATTATGTGTTATTACACAACTACAAAATCCCTCCCTGTAACTCCCTAATGGGAAACATTCAGTAACATTGACATTTACATTGATAATAAACATTGACAGTTTATTATATGTCATTTGGTCGCCATATTGATCGCTGGGTTTTTAACTGATTCCAGCCCGGGAGACTTATACAAGTCAGTAAACCTTATGTCTTCTGGCCCATAAGACTTCTGTGAGTCATACTCCAATGACATTCATGTTGTTTTTTTCGGTATTTATATCAACATAAGAATTTATGTCCACATTACTTCTTGCATGATTTTTATGTGCACTGATATCAATTTTGTTAAGTTATTGATAAGTTTTGATAATGGGGATATGTGACGTCATTTTTTCTGATATGTTATATATATATTTTTATTTTTTACTTATTTTCGTAAAGTAATAACTATTTTATTTACTTTGGTCTCATTTATTATGAAATCCAACCTGGCAAATGCTTCTAGCATCGTGTTTGCAAATTTACGCCATTTTTAAAGAAAAATTAGCAATATTTTCATTTGAGTTTCGTGTAAAGTTAAGTCTACTGTTTTTGATAGATGTCGAAATTAATTCTAAATAATAAATTTTTGATGCACTGTGCATGTAGATTATACATTATTGTCTTCGTAAATGGATTATCTACAAAAATGATACAGTTTGAGTGGAATGTATTGATTCAAAAATGCGATAAGGTCAAATATCATATCTAAAAAAATATTTATTTGTTATTTACATATTTTCTTTTCTGTCTAAAATAATTTTTATATATTAACATAATTTGTTTTTCAAAATGATCTTGTGATAATCCCATTCTCTGTCCATGTCTGTTTCGAAATATATATATTACAGTATAATGTAAATATATTTAGAAGTACTATTTCTTGTTTCCGTGATGCATGTGCTCACAAAAAAATCGACCAAGACCAAACTCAAATGGTTCGGCTATTTACCAAGAATGAACACTTATTAGTAAACAACACGAACATACAACATGAAAATATAAACAGCAGGAGCCAGAGAAAGACCAAGAATAAGATGTATTGAAGGTGTTACTAACGTCCTGAGACGTCATACTATTACAACATATCAAACGACTAAACGTGGCATTACCCGAAAACTGATCGTCATTTAATTCTGCTACACATTACAGCAGATGCAAATACAATACAAAGATGCCACCGAATACGGATATGTCGGGCCATTGGTGAGAATTAAACGATTATTTATGTTCACAAGTAAGCCTAACTGGTCCTTGCAGTACCGACGTCTACGCCACGTATTAACGCTGTTTGTGGTTCTCGAGGAATTTACATACATGTGCAGTGTCTGTGTTGTTGTTGACTATGTCGATCGACCAGTCCATATTCATTGTAGGTGCAGAATATACACGTTGGAAGTCTTGACTAAAATCGTATCTAGAATATTTTCTCTGACAAGGTTGCCATACTTTCCTCTCCACCCCTCTTCTTCTTCCACACACAACTGTTCCCTGCAAGATATATTTGGAAAGAGAATCGTATCTCATTACGTGTTTGAAATCACACAAGTTTGCGATGACTTAATACTAACAAGAATGTCTAATGGCAGTGGTGAGGCGTCGGAAACTTGTGTGGTTTGGCCACGTAATGAAGCACGATTCTCTTTCCAAAAATATCTTGCAAGGTACAGTTGAGGGGGAAGAAGAGGGGTGGAGAGAAAAGTATGGATTGAGAATATTAAAGATCGGACATGATTCAAATTCTCCACTCTCAAACAAAGAACTGAAAACAGAGAGGCATGCCTAAACATTTGTGTTGATGTTTCTATAGTGAGACCCCTACGATCCTAAAAGGTTATGGGTTTGACGATGATCTGACCAGCTAACAAAACTGATCTAGGGACATTCTGATAGGCCAGTAGAATAGATGTAAACCAGGTTCGTTCAGCTCGCACCTATTCGCTCGCAACTTAGGTCAACGAGTTTTTTTTCGAATTTAACCACACCGCATATAGAAAATATGCGATGTTAGTCAAGACTCATCATCATCAGGTGCCATGCCGGCTGGCGTAGGCGATCATAACTTTCTTGATGATTAGGTTGAGTCCTTTCTCTTCACTGTTTGTCACTACTACATTAATTAATACGTGACGGTCTTCCTCACTTTTATCAATCACAACAGTGCCATCAACATATCTTAAATTACTTTTGTTATGTCCGCACACCGATATTCCTGGGATATCAACTATTGAATTCATTGTTTCCACTGTATAAAGAGAACATGTCTGGTGAAAGTACACACCCCTGTAAAACTCCTTGATGAAAGGTACCAAATTCATTACCTGCTCGTATTGCTGCTATTTGATGCCAGTACATGTTCTTGATGATTCTTAAATCCTTATTGTCGATATTCATATTCTAAGTTCAAATCAAGACTACGTGTATATTTTTAAGTTACTATGAATGTGGACTTGTCGATCAAAACACAGACAACAACAACAACATATCAACTATGTGAGAGTTACATGTGTGGTGACTTTGTTTTAGTCTGTGTTTCGATTGACCCGTCTATGTTCATAGTTATTTGTAAATATACACGTTGGCAGTTTTGACTAATATCGCATTTAAACACATTTTTATGATTGCCGTGTGGTTTAATTCGGAAAACTTGTTGAACTACGTTACGATGCAAATATATACCAATGAATGGACCGCGTTCGAATCCCGTCTACCGAATTCTGATTTGTCTGTAATGCTTCGATAGGTGCCTTTTTATATTATACATCTAGAGACATTGTGACTGTGTAATGATGATATGAACACTAACTACTTAACTAACAAAGCTGATTTAGAGACATTGATACGAATTGCAATGTTGATCTTCTTTCACACTAACTAACTAACTAACTAACTAACTAACTACAACACTCATCTAGAAATTGAGACTGTGTAATGGTGATATTCTGACCACTATCTAACTAACAAGGCTGATCTATGGATATTGAGTTTGCTTACATTGAGACGTCCTGTAATGTGTTGCTTCCTCCCGTCGCATGTTCTATCACGAAGGTGAATTAATGTGGCTTCACAAGTTCTCTGGCCATTATTAAGAGCCTCCTTCCAGCAAGACCTGCCCCAAGGACACTCCGTCAATTTGATGTATCTACCATCCACACTGGAAATAAAAATAGAGACATGTAAGCTCAAGCAGGTGTAATATCTGTAAGTTCAAGAAGGTGTAATGCGACATTTAAACTCAAGAAGATGTAATGGGATGTGTAAGCTCAAGAAGATGTAATGAGATGTGTAAGCTCAAGAAGATGTAATGAGATGTGTAAGCTCAAGAAGATGTAATGAGATGTGTAAGCTCAAGAAGATGTAATGAGATGTGTAAGCTCAAGAAGATGTAATGAGATGTGTAAACTCAAGAAGATGTAATGAGATGTGTAAGCTCAAGAAGATGTAATGAGATCTATACGCTCATAAAGATGTAATATTCTGTATATTATATCTTCACTACAGGCTGTCACGGACTAGGGACAAAACCCGAAATAAAGGAATGACGAAAACGGATGTGCTGGACCTCGGACGTCCTGACCACAAGTGGCCAACCGGGGTCAAATAATCACATTTTTACTGTGGAACTTGCAGCACAACATGCTTCACGCTCCCTGGCGAAAATCACACGAAATATTTGTTGCGGTTATTTGAGAGCGAACGCAGAAGAAGATATCTTCACTTTAGGAAAAGGTTCTCAACATTTTAAAGACGGCGATATATCTTTACGACAGCACCTAGGTGCTCGTGAGCACCATGTTGAGAACGTATACTTTATACTAAAGGGGTTTTTCCGGTGAATTTAACCATTTCCTCCTATATAGGGTCAAACTGGTCCAGAAGCAATGCTATAATCGAATGTGGCATGCTGCTGAAAGGCGCAGATATGGAAGCTATGATGTAAACCATGACACAACGCATTCCGTTATCTGGACAACAATTATACTAATCTGCAGGAGTGTGAGAACGAACACAAAAAGGAAGAGTAAAAACATAATCTCACAATGAAAATTTAGAATGAGAGATTCGATCAGGTTTGTTAATCACACTAGCTATTTTGTGAGAAATACTATAAAATGTGGTGATTACAGTTTTATGTCTTTGTGATGGCAGGTTTCTATTATGTTTGAGCAAGTATTATAGTGCAGTTCCAAGAGAAAAGTATTGCTATCACAAAAATATTCATGTTTTTCCTTTGATAACCAGAAATACCTCTAGGCTTGGATTTGTGGGCACATTTCATTAGAAACTAAAAAGACAAGATTTATAAAAAGAATCATGTGGTTTCTGAAACGTGATGGAGCTAGAAGATTAAGAAAAATGTTTCTCTGGAAAAGCACTGTACTTAACGTCACAAACGGTTATAAATGCATATATTTGTTTTGATTTGTTGTTTATTCACGATTATATGTTAATTTATCGACGGTGACTTTTTATTGCTGAAGTATACTTTTTATTTTTAGTGTGATGAGACTCGGAATTTGATTGCTGAAGAGTATCTATACTCGTCGGTAATATTTGTTTCCACAATATTGTGTTTTTCTCGAGATGTCCACTGAAAGTGTTTAGTTCTTAAATATGTACAACATAATAGATATGATTAAATGTGCATATACACTTATACTCAATGTTGTACTTATTGTATTTGTGCTATTAGCGTGTAAGAAATTCAATATGAAAATAAGTTAACCTACAACAACAGAAATTATGAAAATTGGAAAGTATGTAAACCAGTGGATATAACAATAGATAACACCAAAGTGAAATAGGACATTTAATTTAAAACTCTAGGCAGCATTTATTTCCCCGAAAATGGAAGACTAGACAGGGAAATAGAACAAGTGGTCAAAAAACAAACACAGAGATGTACCAACTTTCACCATTACTTCTTCACCAAAGATCAAGATGGAAATCAAAAGACAGATAATATCTACAATTTTATACCAACACACTGCTACAAACGTCAGACATGGTCACTAACAGTCCTGCGACAAAGAAAAATCGTCACATGTGTCTAAGTGCCTAAGAAAAGCAGCAAGGGTTACTAAATTAGATAAAATAAGAAATGGACAAATTAGGAAAAGAGGAGAGATAATACCGTGTATTGAACATGTTGAAAGACAGCAAGTAAAATGATTCGGTCATCTTATGAGAACAAAGGCAAACTAAATATCAATATTGGTATATTACAAAAGAATATCCGGATATAAAGCCAACAGTATAACACAAACAAGTGTATAGAAACCATCAAGATATCCTTGAACAAACACGACTCGAGGAAACCAAGGTGACACATCTGGCGTTGGAACGAAAACTGAGGTTATCCCCCTCCGGTTAGCGGAGAGTGTGGATAATATATACCATAATCCACCTGAAGAAAGACAATAGAGAGACTTATTCAGCTCTCCCATATGGTATTCAATCCGCACATTACAGCCGACTCGATTTCAAGTTTAATCTTGATTTCTGTATTACTTCTTCCCCATCGCTGCTCATTTGGTCATCATCATCTT
The DNA here is from genome assembly GCA_034231615.1 of Meghimatium bilineatum. Taxonomy (NCBI): domain Eukaryota; kingdom Metazoa; phylum Mollusca; class Gastropoda; order Stylommatophora; family Philomycidae; genus Meghimatium; species Meghimatium bilineatum. The sequence continues at coordinate 29,439,921 of CM067321.1, forward strand.
CATAAATCCGTAACCCTTTAGGGTGGTAGTGGTACCGCATTAGAAACTTCAGCACACATAATCATCCAGTTATTTCTATCCTCAGAAATGCGGATGAGTGAAGAAAAATATTGTCCTGTCCATTCCTTAATGTTGTCTGTACATGTCTTTATTTGCCCTCCTCTGCTTTTTTCCCCATCGACAGTTCCCTGCAGTAGTGTTTTTGACAAGGAGTCTTGTCTGCATATAGAACACTCAATAACTAAAGTCATTAATTTGTTGTTGTTGTTCTTTCACTCATATATTAACATGTTTCTGTTTATCATCTATGTTTGCCAATATTCTGCTTTCATCAACAGTAATTTCCATATCTCAACTTTAACAGATTTTGTTTTTTGTTTCACAGACTTCGGCCGGGATTATGTTATATTAACATTTTTGTTCAATTATTATGTATTGCTTCTGCCATGATATATTCCAAGAATATGTTGAATAACACTGGTGATATTATGTGCCTTCGGGTGCCCTCGCAGTTAGTTTGATCATTACTCCAAAATTACCGTTAATTCGAACATCACTGTCCTGCAACTTTGTTCAAAAGTTTCTATTATAATTATGTTATAGTTAAAGTTTTCAATAATATTCAATAAATCTTCTTGTCAAACTCGATCAAAGACCTTATTGAAATCGATGAAGTTATTATGGCAATTTTGCAATATCTCATGTTGATATTGTTAAGTCTTTCTCAATGAATATTCCGCTGTTGAAATATCTGAAACAGATTGTTCTTCAGTTAGTATTTCTTCTGATCTTTGTTTTGAAGTATCTATACCATCACTTTACTTGAAGTAGTGATACGAATAATCATTCGAAAATTTTTGCACCATTTATAATTTCCTCCCTTTGACAGTGTGATGGCAATATTTCAAAATCAAGGATGGCACGACGTGATAAGATGGTAGATGTCCAATTACATCGTCACCACTGTTTATTTGTAGAACTAGCTGTATATAACATTATTAAATGAAAGTGTGTTGGCCAATGTATGTCATGGTGTAGTAATAAATCTCTGAGGGGTGTCCTTTTTTCTGTTTCATTTCTGAAGACAGTATTTCTCCGCAAACAAACACTGCAAAAATTCATATCTAAGATCAAAGACAGTCCAGTCATAGATATTTCATTCTCTGAAAGATTCCATAGATGTTTTGTGTCTTAATTTGTTTATACTTCAACATATATGATCATGTATTCCTTTTGATGCATTCAAACCATGTCGACCAATGATGAGCAGAATACAGCCCATGAAGCTAACCTTTCCATACAAGTTACTTTTTATGGCCCGCCAGGCTGAACTAAATGCACCATATTTGCTGGTTCCAGAGCTTAAAAAAACACTACTTATAGCTCCAACGAGCCCCCTTAAAAACGTTTTGTGGTCCTATATTACAAGTATAAAGCTCAAGATAGTCTGCAGATCCAAAAAGGTTGCCCCCTTTCTAATATAGACCATACACTCTATGCAGAGGTACTATAATATCTCACGAAATCTATTGATCTAGACAAGTTTAGGGCTCTGTGATGAAGAGGTACATAGGGTGTTTTCAGACGTCCAAAGCAATAGGTTCAATTTCCTCCGCAGAAATATGTGCATTTAAATCATGCAGAAACCAATGGCAACCTAATGTGCCCAAGTAATGCCTAGAAAATATAAATTTGAAAATGAGAGAAATGATGGGTTGATTGCTACTACACGAAACTAATAAAATAACGACATCTGACTTGTAAGATTATTTACAGTATCAATATTTGAAATGCGTTCATTGGTTGTCTTCACGAGATCTGGGATGTTCTGTATAATGTGGAATTTAGGCGTGACCCTGGGACAATATAAGACCTATTGGCTAATGGGAAATCAAACTTTCTAAAATGACTCATTTAGAGATTACCTTGGTTTTCATTGGCTGTCATACAAATTATAATGATAGTGACCAAAACATAACACAATGCCTAGTACGCAACTTTAAAAGCAACATCAAACTTAGAACACAGACTAAACAACTTTGAAAATACATGTCTTAGAAGGCTACTGAACATACGTTGGTCAGACTTCAAATAAACACAGTTGTCAGACAAGAATCAAAACAAGAATATGTCTCCACTTATATTATAAAACGTCGCTGGAATTCCCTCGGACACGCGCTACGAATGGATACCGACAGACTCATTGCTCATGTGTCATGTGTTCAAGTGAATATTCTACTATGAGATCCCTGGTCATACTGGTCATGTGCCGTGTGTTCAAGTGAATATTCTACTATGAGATCCCTGGTCATACTGGTCATGTGTCTTGTGGTCAAGTGAATATTCTACTATGAGATCCCTGGTCATACTGGTCATGTGTCTTGTGGTCTAGTGAATGTTCTAGGAGATCCATAATGATTATTAATTGAAGCTAATGAGTTTCGTGCTGTGGGAAGTACTCTCGACAGGAGACGTTCTGGTGCGCTACCTGCATGCAATAAGGATAATTCTCCACGTCTTTTGAGCCCTCTTTCAGAAAGTGTTGTTGTTCACTCGTGTAAATATACATAAAATATACTTAATGATAATAATATATGTCGGGTCAGTATAAGTCAGGACTAATTTTAGATTCAACGTAATTAGAGTCATCAGTCCTTGGTACTTTCTAGATTTCATAAGGCAGTAGATTGGGGGAACGGGACGTGTAAAAGTAATTCACTCTTTAATAAAATAGTATATTGTTATTTATCAGTAAAGACAACTAAAAAAAATGTAAATCCCCCATCCCACTCATTATTCCTCATTTTAACAATAAAACTATTGGAAACGTCCTTAATAAAACACACCACAGAGTGAATTTTGCTTGATTTATTTTATAGAAACCTCTCCCCCCCACGCCTCCCCTCCCTTCTCCGCGCCGATGGTTATCTATATAATTAAGTACAATTGTACCATGCAACCACATCGAGTGTACAACAACACATTTATGGTAACAATAAATGCCGCCGTATTATTTTTCGTGTAAGGTTCAACATAGTGGTCGCTGCGAGAGCTGCGTAACACGTGCTTGAAGTTCGGTGACATTTAGAAAGGATTATTACCTCAGTTTTCAGTGTTAAACCCACACGACATATAAAACCTTCATTGTGGTATAAATCATCTAAAGTAAACAAATACATTCATGGTTATTTTATGTGCCGTCAAGTTATAATCATTAGAAATCTCCATTAAAAAATATCATTTTGCAAACACGGCATTACAAACTCAGATTCGAATTCGTAAGCTCTTAAATAAGAGGAAGACACCTTAACTAATATGCCCGCTGGGTAATATTTTCGTAAGTCAGAAGTACGTTAAGCTAACTAATACGCCCGCTGGGTAATATTTTCGCAAGTCAGAGGTACATTAAGCTTTCATCAACCAGTCACTCCAGATAATCCACTACCCCACATTACCACTACCTCACATCACCACCTCCCCCAACATCATTTCTACTGTCCTCAAGGTGAGTACTGAATACGTTTGAAGTCACACTAAGGCAGATACAGCATACAGCGTGTGCCTGGTAAAATCATTAGAAATCTCATGATTAGATCATTAGAAGAAACAGCGTATTTCACACCTTGTCAATTTAACGCACGTTAATATCCCTAGGTCAGTTATGAGTTTATTTGCATCCCAGAAACGTATAATTTACCGTAAGTTTTTAATATGTACATTTTTTAAGTCACAGTTACCCATGCATAGATGTATCTCTAGTTGTTATTTCATATGTTAATAATGGAAGTCAAAATATTAACTATCTATATACTTCGTAATTGTTAAAGGGTCCCAAATTTCAAATAGCTTAGGGCCTTATCAAGTCTAAATCAGGCGCTGGTCACCACCAATGTAAATTAATGCATATTGACTCTCTGACAACGATACAATTATATTATAGCAAATGAAATCCATTATATTGTGAAATCTAGTATGTAAGAAATACACAGATTTGAACAGGACAACTTTACAGCATTGTTTATATTTCACATAAGCTAATGGTCAACAATGATTAAAGCAAAATGTTAGCATAATATCCACCCATGTATTACTAGGCCCTGAAAGGGGAGCAAAGAATAGCAACACTGTTTACCTTCCGCGCCTGTCGTAAAAGGCGACTAAGGAGGTTATAGGATGGAGTTGGCTGTCCCATTCCATATAGGATCAGTGACCCATAGGCATGCTGAAGTCGGATGTGTCAGCCCGAAAAGCACATATATCGCAGCAATACTGTAAACCATGACACTACGCATTTATTTCTCCGTACTACATCCTGCTAATCTGCAGGAGTTTAAGAGCGAACGCAGAAAAAGAAGAAGAAGAAGCATAATATCATCACCACTACTGACGTATTCAGCCATGTTCAACCATTTTCTTACACAGATTAAACCGTAGCTTTCTTCTTCTTCTCCTTCTCCGTATTCTTTCGTTCTCAAACTCCTGTAGATCAGCAGGATGTAGTACGGAGAAATAAATGTATTGTGTCATGGTTCTGTGATATCTGCACATTTCCTGAAACCCTAATTCAGCATAGCTTCTGAGTTACTTGTACACCCTGTGAGACGTAATAGCCAATTCCATCCACAAACTACCTTAGTCGCCACTAACGACATGCATACCTACCTAGCAGCAGTGCTGCTGTTTTTCGCTCCACTTTCGGGCCACGGCAACAGAGAGTATTTAAAAATGTACTGAGTAAGTTTTAAAACACACTATAGCCATCTGTATCAATATGGAGATTTCACGCGTAAACTTTACTCAAACTTCAAGCAATAACCTACTAAAAAACCATTTATAACATGATTGCTATGGTGCTCTAGAAAAAACAAAGGTCATGTACACGGGAACAGTCAAATCATCCGTAAGTTTGAACTTTACATTGGCAACCTAACATTGTATTAGATATATATCTATGTCCAACACAACCAGACAATTACTGCATGTTTCTACCAGAACATTTATCCGTGAAATCTCGTTTGATAAACCACTGGATTCAGAGTTTGGGTGTTTCAGGTTCAGTTTTCAGTTGAACTGGAATACTGTTTATTAAGAACACAAAAACTGGAATGGCACTAGTATCACTAAATGAATCTGATGTTTTTCTTATTATTTTCATGTGATTGATATCTGCATACAAAATGATGAAACATGCCTTCTATATACACAAAGAGACACCCTCTAAGTAGGAGACTTCTCAAGACATTGCATACAGCTGTGAGTCTTCTCAAGACATTGCATACAGCTGTGAGTCTTCTCAAGACATTGCATACAGCTGAGGGTTGAAGTCTCCTCAAAACATTGCATTCAGCTGTGAGTCTTCTAAAAATATTGCATACAGCTGTGAGTCTTCTCAAAATATTGCATACAGCGGTGAGTCTTCTAAAAATATTGCATACATCTGAGGGTTGAAGTCTTCTCCAAAAATTGCATACAGCTGAGGGTTGAAGTCTTCTAAAAAAATTGCATACAGCTGAGGGTTGAAGTCTTCTAAAAAATTGCATACAGCTGATGGTTGACGTCTTCTCAAAAAATTGCATACATCTGATGGTTGAAGTCTTCTAAAAAAAATTGCATACAGCTGTTGGTTGAAGTCTTCTAAAAAAAATTTCATACAGCTGTGAGTCGTCTCAAAACATTGCATTAGATGTGAGTCGTCTCAAAAAGTGCATACATCTCAGGGTTGAAGGTTTTTGGATGTGAAAGAAAGCTGCATAATTCTCTCTAATCTATACGATTCTTAAATATCCTCTCCAGGTCATTGCAAGTTAAATAAATATCATTGAGAGCTTTTATCATCTCTCTACAATAAGTATATATTGACATTCACTGCCTTCTCTTTCCCTTGGGATGTCGATGGCAATGATTATATAGCAATATAGTCTTCTGCTTTCTGTTTTCATTTCTAAATAATCTTTATTTCATCTCAGCCTACGTTTTTTATTCAAAAATTATGTAAACATCGTCATTTCTTATCTAAACTTCGTCATGTCTTATGTAAACATCATCATTTCTTATTCAAAAACTTATATAAGGGACATACGCAATTTACAGTATGGGATGTCTATAGATTACTTCATCAATTTGGGGAGGTGGCAGGAAGGGGTCTGACATTTTTCTACAGTTCTTGACAAGGGAAAGGGGTTGTGACAAAAGTTGACGTCAACAATACATCATATGCATTTTTTACATTTGAAAACATTTTAAAAATATGTGAAACAGAGTATATTTGTTCGTCCTTTTCCTGTTAATGTGTTTGTGTGTGACGGGTTCCTGTTAATGCGTTCGTGTGTGACGGGTTCCTGTTAATTTGTGTGTATGTGAGGGAATTCTTGTTAATTTTGTTTGTTTGTGAGAGGTTCTTGTTAAATTGATTGTGTGTTTGGGGATGGGGATTACATTTTATTTGCATAATAAAGCAGAGGAGCCCATAACATCTTGACAACTTTTAAAGGAGGGGGGGGGGTAGGTTGAAGGTGTAAGAAGTTGATCTAAAAACCGCTGGCGTAATTTATGGCCAGTCCCTATGCTATCTTTCTATCATTATTCGACCAAACCTGACTATTTACAGGACGATACACGCGCGGCAGTAACAGAATGCAATAATATATATTTTAACCACAATAATTCTTACTTGTTTCCCAGGATGGGCGCCAACCGAATAACGTAATATCATCCGTGAACACGGGAATAAGATCTTCCTACTGAGCCGTAATGAGCTGTTATAGTCTGATTGATACTCTAAGGAATCATTGGCGACATCGTATATCATTTAGAGTCTGTGGTGTATTCATTAACCACAGTGTTTATGAGATATAGTGGAAACGAGAATGATGACTAAACAGAGCAACTCTTCTGACTTATACTCAAGCTCAGTTACAGATCATGATTTAGACTGCAGACATAAAAAAAAAATATAGTTGCATGTTGCCAGACATATGGTTACTTCAGGCATAAATAACGAGTATTTTTACAAGTTTTAGATAATTTTGTGTTCAACGTTGACTGAGATATTACTGCAGATCAGAGTTTTAAATGTTGAAGTGTATTGATATAACAGGTACAAATGCTGGCATGTGTTAGTTAGTTAGACAACTGATCAAACATAATTAACTCGGGACATGTTCATATGTGCTTCGATCTCCACTTGAGTGTGTTCACAATTACACGATGATTTACAGTTTGTTCTCTTTTGGTTGGGAAACATTCTTCTATGACCTCACTAGAGCTTATTTCTGGTAGTGCCACAGTTCACATCAGTTCGTTTATTCTGACAAGGCAAAAAGAGTCATCACTCTCGTGAATTTCATTTGTTCGTGTTATTCTCGTAAAGAGTTTAAAATGGCAGCCTAGTCCATTGATCTACCGGCCTACACAGTAGCAATGTAAACCATTCAATCAGATTTTCTCTCTCCCTTGAACCCCCACGTGAGCCGGCACGAAAATGAACGTGACGTATCCCTACTTCCACCTTTCCACTGCATCAGACACTCTGTTTACGAACGCAAACCATTTGCATTTTTCTAATCATAATCATCAAGACACTGAGGATTCAGACTTATTTCAGATACACTTCTGTGGAATAATCAAGTTCAAGGTCTTGGTCACTGTCACAGTCTATGTAGCCATGTTGCCTGTAGTCACAGCAAAAGCACAACTCTATTCCTTGATAGTCTTCCCTACACATTGAGCTGTAAAGGTCGAAATACTACAAATATATATAAAAAATACCATCTGCGTATGTAATAGCTGACAATATATGGACAGACTAACCAATTCCGCTACTGGTGCTACATCTTCCAAACCGCACATACATTTTATAAAGCCCTCATCACTCCCCATCCATGATGTTCCTCTTTCTATTCCACTACCTTTCATTGTAGGAATTTCATGATAAAGTGAATGTTCTTTGTCTGCTGTGATTTGGAGGTAGGATCGTGTTTTGCGAAACTGTAATATGTGCCTAGTAGTTGGACAATCGAGTAAGAATCACATGACTCGTACTGATGCATATCTAGTGAACCCAAGTAAGATACGCATTACCTCATTCTGGATATCAACCAATTTTTCAGTATGCTTCTTCCTGAGAGAATTTCCAACGCATTTTCTATGACAGAAACAACTAGGACCTGGTATAGTAATATGTCTTGACAATTAGCAGGAGCCGTTACTTTCACTGCTGTAAAACATTTTCTGCCTTTACAATGATATGGTAAACATGATTTTTGAAACCCAAGACTCCTCTCAAAAAGCACCCCCTTCCGATATTTAATAGTGGCCGTTCTTTCAAGAGTGTTTCCACACAGAGTAACGCATGAGGTGGTATATTTACCAATTGCTTAATGTGAGGAAATGTGGGAAAACCGTGTCATAGTTGCTTTTCTTCGATTCGTCAATGCTTCTGCGTTGCTGCACCACTTCCGTCTACGGGCCAACTCACATTGTAGCTCATTGACGCACGTTTCTTGCTTTTATGTTATGCCTATACACCAGAATTAATCAGCGTTAGACATAATTATATCAGCCCCTGCGAGGTGTCTACCTGTTCTGTGTGAAGTATAAACAGTAAACAATACTGAGGACAGAGGCGACAACTGTGGAAGTGTAGGACATGATTGTGCTGATGTTCGATTAAGAATACCTGCCTCTGGAGCAGAGCAGCATAAATCCAGTGAATAAGTTAGGGACATACATCGAGATGTAACAGTTAAGTCATTAACTACTACAAGGGCACTCTGTTGTATGTGCCATCCAGGTCTACTGCAGCTGCACATATCTTCGTGAATCGAATATTTCAAATATATCCCAGGCAAAGACAGCTGTATTTTGTCATGGCTGTTTGTTAGCGCGATGCTCACAGTGATAGTGATACCACCTTGTTTTTCTCTCTCTCTCTCTAGGCGATGAAGGAAATCCCATGCATCTATCTTGTTCATTCATAAGGCGAAACTTGGAACAAGGTAATGAAGTTTGTTAATCACTGGTAACATACATAACAACACACACAAATTGATGTTTCGTTCACAAGACCTTTATCAAGAACACATTAGAAACATAATACTATGAATTAGAACGGCACTATTGACATTCTCGTGGCAGAGTAAATTATAGACTGTGCACTGTAACTTTTCCAACTATGTTTTACATGGTAATTAGCATGTATCCATTTGCCTTTGTGCCTTGTTGTGATCTTTACCAGGTTTGGGTAACGGACTCAAGTAGCCATGCAACCCATTTTCTTTAATCATGCTCTTTAATACTCTCTTGTTAAACATAATTGTCAGCTTCTCGAGTTCCTCATCTATCTTCTAACTAAACTCCTGGTACATAAATATCTGTACACTATAATACACAGCAAGACTATGAACCCACGACCTTGTGCACACACAGTTCTACGTTATCAATAAAATCTTACAGCGAAAGCAAGCAATACTGAAGCCATTTAATTTCCTAGGGATGGAGATTGTAAGTTCTGAAATAATATATTTCGTGAAATGTGCTGCTAAATTATTTAAACATTTTTTCACAGGCAACTTCAGATATATCATGGTATGCGTACTGTGTGTTCTTGGATGACCCAACTTGATTCGTACTTTTCAATGTCTAGTGACAAGTATGCACAAAGTGACCACTGATAAGAAGAGGCAGCTACAATGAATGACTCAGTCCGCAAGCAATACTATCTGTAGCACGATGTGCGTATAATCTCTTTACGTACAGTAATCTTACATTACACAGCAGTTGATGATGATGATGATGATGATGATGCTGATGTTCCTCCTTTGCAAGCGAAGCTGAGCATGGCACGAAACAAAATTAAATGCGATGAAAAAGAAAAAAATATATACGAGTATAATATAAAATATACAAAGCAATTAAAAATGTGAATATACACAGTAAAACAATTAATTAATGAAACTGATTTTATTATGATCAAAACAAAAACATCATCTATGGATCAAAGCACATAATCCACTCAAGTAACGTTCATCTATGATCTGGCCCAAATTACACCATATGTCGGCTGGCAGACTACAATTATCTTAACATTTTGTTTTACTAGTGAGAGATACATTGTTATGTACGCAGCATGGAGCACAGAGAGACAACATTAATTACATAGTGTTTTAAATTCAGAAAAGCTTCTATTGATAAAGTTGAGACAGTTGAATTGATGAGAGGCTTATAAGGAATACGCGTGTTTGTCTCACACAAACACATATTCAGGTATATTGATATATTTCAATTGATAGAGGAACGTTCATAGAGATGAACTTTTTTTTTATCTCTAGCACAAACATTCGGGTGGTATTCAAGATTCAAAACATGTGTGGAAACGATTACAGATGAAGCAATGTCTGGTATAAAATTTCGGTTATAACGATAACCTCGTCTGGATCCTTGGTACAGAGTGTGTCTGTGACAGCCAAGGTACCAGGTTCAACATCCGACTTTTTAAAAAGCAGTGAAAAATTACGTAACGTATGAATATTGCCTAGAAAATCACTACAGACAATAAATGTTGGGTTAATAACAACATCCTGAATAATATATGTTATCAGTTTAAAAAAAATCCATTAGCTTATTACCAAAGTCAAAAACTGGATACACGAAATCGTTGTTTGATTGTGCAGATGATACCAGATGCATTTTACGTTAATCGAGAGACGATTTATAACATTTTACGTTAGTCGAGAGACAATTTATAACATTTTACGTTAGTCGAGAGACGATTTATAACATTTTACGTTAGTCGAGATACAATTTATAACATTTTAGTAACACATTTAGGCAACAAATTGAAGAGGATTTCTAGGATCATACCCGAGTATACAGCATCTGCCTGTTAGTTCATACTGCAGGATAATGCACCGGATCACAAAGTAGATGTTCAGAATGTTTAGCTAAATAAATGTGTGTGTTCGTAACTATCCATCATACTACAAAAATATGTCCACCGGTGATTATTTGCTGTTTCCAAAAGTATAGTTATCATTAAAGAGGCGCTTCATTGTGGATGTGATGACACCACAAACCGTTGTAACAATATAGGCCTATACATTGAGAACAAAAAGGTATACCTAGGATAATGACTTTGACTAGACACAACGTTTTGGAAGCAAAGGTAACGCACTATATGCGTTTCAATCAATCGACATATCAAGGAATAGTGTTAATCACCTGGTGTAACGGATCCCCTGCAAATCTTCGGGTGCGTATTACACGGAAAAGGGGTTTCCATTAGTCTCTATCCATGGATATGTTTTCGTCCTTATTCCGTGTAGTTCACATCTTTGTCAAGTCGTTCATAGTGTCTTTTCTTCACGTATTCCTAGATCTTCTCTGTTTCCTAATTACCTGCGGGGCCAATGTCATAGATCTGCTAGCTTTTTCTGTTTTTTTTTCCGCATCCATCTATCTATCTATACATCCGTAACCCGTTAGGGGTCCAGGGATAGCACATTAGTTGTTATATACAACTGAACTGTGTTCACAATTTAATTAAATATATTGATTATGCTGTGTAAGTTTATATCCTTCGCTTTACAAACATTATTTATTACAAGCACAAGTGATGTTCTGGCTTTAGCCATCTTATCGTTTATATTTTTTTGCTCTTTCTGTTTTGTCAATCATTCTAGCCATACACATAAATATGGTTTGCAAGGAACAAACACATTATTAGTTGAGAAATATAGAAATACAACATATATTTTTTTTGCAGAGTAAAACAAGAAGAATGTGTTTTTGAAAATATTTTGAAAATAAATATTTGTTTACTGAATAAAAATATTGCCCCTAGTGTTGTTGATAGTTTCAACCACGGACGTGTGTCCAACTTGATATCAGAATTATGCCCGTTCAAAATAATGCAGATCGTAGCTCAGGTTAGGGTTAGGGTTAGGGTTTACAACATATTATTTTTCTAACACTATGTGCTTCTATACATTAAATATTTCAGTCTCTTTGTCTGTTGCTATCTAAAGTGATGAAACGGCGTAAACTTGCTTAGTTTTGACAAGTAACGAGATATTTTTCACTTTCTAAAACTACTTTGCAAGGAACAGTAGAGTTAAAGGAGAAGATGCAAACAAAGAAAATCCTAGATAAACTGGATTGACAACATCCAGGAATGGTTGTGTGTGATTTTTCTACACTCCTCCGAATGGCAGAGGACAGAGGTGTCTGGAGGGCTTTTGTGCTGATGACTCTAGTGTGACACCCCTAAGACCCTGATCAGCTATGGTATTATTATTGTATTATACTGTTAATTTCCAGCATATACAGTAATTATTTATCTGCCAATCTGAATATGTTTGCCTGTCTGCCTATTATATATCTATATGTCTATTATATATATACATCGGTTTTTCTGCTTGTATATTTTATTTTGTCTGCCTGACTAACTGAAATACTGACCAACATAAATACATAACCACCTATCTGTTTATCTGTCCGTCCACCCATTCGTCTGTTCATCAGTTCTTTCGTGTCTCCGTTGTTTGTCTGACTAAAACTAAAAATCTAGCTTTTATCAATCTGTTTGTCCACTAACTAGATATCGATATATCTGTCCATCAGAACAGCTGCATGTACGTCATTGTCTATCCACGATCTCATTCAGCTAGCATTCTATTCACATCACTTACATTGAACCAGCTTGTGTCAGTCTAAATCGATCACCTCGCCTATCGAACTGTCTGTCTTTAATCTCTTTTATACGACGGTGATAAGTGTGGGTCAGGAAACGCCCTTCCCTGAAACTTACATCTACTAGTAGAGTCCTGCTAAGTAAGCAGGAATTGACATTATATTGCGGTGATGATGAACACATTGTGTGGAAATTTAAGGAAAACTAGTCAAGAATAGTCATTCATGAGTAGTCTGGTGAAAGATCTGTAAGTAATCTGTACTGGCTCCACTATATTGTTCATGGAATAATATATCACACTCTTATATGTATGGTAATGGCAAAAATGATCATATAACGTTTTTCTTTGGTTGGGGAATTTCTAGAAGGGAAAATAGTTATACACAGGCCAGTTCTAAGATATAAAAATACATTCGAGGTCTCAATGAAACATTTCTTCAGTCTTCTCAATAGTTTGGAACATGTGATCGATGCCGGATGTGTTGGAAGTAGAAATTGCCAGATGAGACAGAAACTTTTGAGTAGCTTCTGAAGGATTATTTAGATTAGTGTTTCCAAACCTTTTTTTTTAAACCATCCCCCACATAAGTCGCTATATAATGTTGATGCCGCCCTATGTAACATATATGCATTTATTTTATATTCAAAAATGGTATTATTATATTTATAATAACATGGACAGCGAAGAAAATAAACCATGAAGTGTTACGAACAAATAACGTACAGGAAGGATGGCTTCTGAACAACATATTAGAGAAAAAGCTAGTTTTTTACTGTCATATTAAGAGACAAGACGGCATGGAGAGAGTGTTACTGGAGGGGATGATATAAGGCAACAGGGGCAAAGGCCGACCAAGACGCCGTTGGACAAAAGACATTAAAGAATGCCTGCGCATGTCACTGGAAGATGCAGGGCAACTTGCTCAAGACCGCGGAAAATTCAAGAAATCCATAGGAAAGGCTACGTTCTGGAAAGAATATGTCACTTGATTATGAAATGGTATTATTTCCCCATGAATTCCCCCCCCCCAAACGACCAACTTGCCCCCCCCCCAACCCCGCGTTCGTTGGGAAAAACTGATATATATAAATTAATAACACACACACAAACTGTAAAGTAACAGCATCGACTATGATTCTTCCTAGAACCTAACTTAACAGACACACATAAAGTACCTCACAGCAACTGATCTGCTGACTAAACTTTTACAACTAAACAAAAAATCCCATATATATATATATATATATATATATATATACAGGTGTCTATAAAATCACAGTGCACAGTGCACGTATCACACACGCGCCCAGTCACGCTCACATACACATACAGACACACACACACATACACATATATATATTTATATATACATACATACATACATACATACGTACACATAAAATGTGCTTTATTTTGTCATGTTACTTGTTGTCATAGTACTAGTAATCTTCTGGCTGGTAATTATAGCAATCATGAGACTCATTGATTCATATCCTTCTCATGCGCTGGTTCTCAAACTATTTTAGTTAACAAGACTTAGGTATGAGAACTGAATGCGCTGTAATACTTGACAGCTTCAATACTACATCTAATCCTTTCGCCCTGACGTTTCCAAGCACGGTTCTGGATCATTTTACCACTCCAAACAACTGTAACTAGCCAAACAATTCTAAAATCCGTATTGTTTTGTTTTATGTTATTTCATTTTTACATGAGTTTTATTATTTGTTAGTTTTTGGTTAAACCTGTAAAAATAGTACATTATCCCCAAAACATTCTTAGTCGCCACATCTGCCATGCATGTCAGGTAACAGTAGTTGTTACTTGTTTATTCAGATGGTAGCGGAGAGACTTATTATTAGGACCAACATTTACAGGTGGCGTAAACAATCTAGATCTGGTTTGCTGAATCTGAGATTGATATATGGCATTATCAATAGAGACCAGTATATAAAGGTAATACCAATATTCAATACAACAATACTAACAACGGAACACAAAGACAAACTGTAAAACACTACACTCGCCTCATGTTATAATCCCCAAATATGTAGGATATGCCTTCTATACTGTTTTAAAAAAAAGGAAACGCAACATTATGATTGCAGTGCTAATGAAAACCAAATTTCAAACTTGTACCAAACTTTTATTTTACGGAATTCCTGTTTCAACCGTGGCACCAAGAGCCTTTCCGACTTAAACAATGAAATGAGCTTCATTAAATTTTATTTGGACTTTTATTCTTTGCGACTTATGCATTCGTTGTGTGAAGCGTATGGCCTCCTCTGGCCTCTATCAGAGAACGACATTTCCGTGACATGGACTCGATTAGTCGTCAGATTTGTTGTTGTGAATTGGCGATCCACTATTCCCGAAAGGCATGAGAAAACTGTCGTAGATTAGCTGGAACCAAGTCTTGCTGGCAGAGTCGTCTGTGGGTCATCTCATAAATGTTCTATGGGGTTCATGTCTGAAGACATGGATATATTCGGAATAGTCTAGACGTTGTTTTCAGCGAGGAACTGGGTGGTGAATTGTGTCACATCAGGTCGAGCGTTATTCTATTGCAAAATCCACGATCGTGCTGTGAACATTGGAAGGACGCGAGGACGATTGAAGCGACGTATCGTTTGACATTCAGGTGTGCATTAATTTTCACCAGATCACTTCTTCCTATGAAGTTGATCGCCCCTTTCACATCAGTACATCTCCACCTCCATGTTGAGGAGCCTCATCAATGCTATTGTGGCCGTAATACTCTGCGGTAAACTCTTTTCCGGCTATCATGTCGCTGGACCATTCAAAATGATTCATCATTTAACTGAACCCTTATCCAGTCATTTCTTACGGTCCATTGACGATGGTGGTTCGCTCACTGCAGTTGATTATGGCGATGCCGGTGCCTAATAACAAGACCTCTGTAGGATAATCTAGCCAAAAACCAGCGTCGTGCAGCCGGTTTCTGATCGTGTGATCTGAAATTGTGAAGGACGCAGATACAAATAGATTCCTGAGGTGACACAGCCGCATGGAGCGGTCTTCGGCAAAAATTGTGACTCTGAGAATTCCACTGCGTGATTAGTCTGCCACTGATCCAGTTTGTTGAAATCACCTCCAAACGCGACTAATATTGCTTTTAACTACATTAAATTGTCTGGCCACTAAACATTGTGATTGTCCAGTCTGTAAGCGTCCAATGATGATGTATAGTTGTTCCGTAGTGAGATGAGTCATACTTGAGCATTGGGTTTTGAACTGAATATATCCGAGGACCATCAATCTTTTATAGACATTCAATAATATGATCAGAGAGTTTTGTTTTCAGTAGGTTTCGAATGATTCTCATGAACCTGTCACTTGTTATTGCCACAAATGTTGTTTTGACCTTGACCTATTTCCTGACCCCCCAAGAATCATGAGGTGAGTACAATTCAGGTAACAACGAGATGTTCATGACCAGGTGAACACAGTTGATTGGTTGAATGGTGTCCATTCAGTCAATATCTTTTACAAAAGCAACTTTAAAAAAGTTGTGTTTATTTTTTGAACAGTAGATACATTTCACATAGCGGAATGTGTGTGCGCGCGTGCGTGCGTGTGTGCTTGCGTGTGTGTGCGTGTGTGTGCGTACGTGTGCGTGTGTGTATATGTGTGTATGTAAGTATGTGTGTATGTGTGTGCGCGTGCTCGTGCTCCTGTGTGGTCTGACAAATAATGGCTTGATTTAGGTTGGTAACGATACATGCAGGGGATAGATCTTCCAGTGTAGGGTAACAACCATAAACAGGAAGTAGGTGGCTGGAGTAACACTGGGAAAAATGTCAAGATATACAAAAATAGGTAAGTGTGCTACCAAAATAAAACATAAAACAACTTAACAACGAGATACAGGGATAGACGACGTTTCGACCATAAAGTCTTCATCAGGACAAACAAATGGCCTCAATAAAACAAATCTTACATGGAGACAAGTAGGGTTATAATGAGGAGGACAATAGCAGATATGTAATGGGGGAAGCAAAGATGTATAACCCTATGTGTCTCCATGTAAGATTTGTTTTATTGTGGTCATTTATTTGTCTTGATGAAGGCTTTATAGTCGAAACGTCGTCTGTCCCTGTATCTCGTTGTTAAGTTGTTTTATGTTTTATTTTGGTAACACACCTACCTATTTTTGTATATCTTAACGATACATGCAGACAGATAGGCAGGTAAGTGAATGGCAGAAATACAAAGACGGGGTGACATACAGACTGATAGATTACTATAATATTCAACAGATGCGGAGATCTGCTTGCACTTGATATGTCTACTGCTATGATAAATGGAAAAATAGATAGTTCACGGTAAAATGTAAATTTAAATAAAAATATCTTGACTGGTTTAATTTCTCCCGACATATATCATGTCTTCTTGTTTACTCTCCATTTTTAGGAATACTTGTGAAATAGACAATTATGTTGCAACATTATGAAAATATTATTCGAACAAGACGTTATCAATGTCGAATCTCTATTTCCCTCAATTCTCGCGAGAGCTCTGATACACTTCACGTCATGAGTCCAGCATTTCGTGAACAATAATCTACAGTTATATATTTATATTTCCATTGTTGGTCATGTCCAATAATTACGTAGATATATCATACATGTATCTGATAACTGACTCAGCCAGGTCGGTCTGCAGAATATTCCTGCCCTCTTATCCAAAATAGTGTCATTTACCTTTTCTGATCCAATTTTATCCGCGATTTTCATTGGTTGGAGATACAAGTATAACACAAAGTGACCAATGAACAATCACGTAATCCAAGATAGAGACTCTGTTTTGCATCAGACTGAAGGAACACTTGTGAAGGTCATGATACTTAGCCATATACGTTAGATAGATATTATCAATTTCAGTTAATCATTGTTCCATAGTTTTAATCCATATCTGGAGTGTAATTCATATATGCAGGCCAATTATGTATTCGCTTTTTAATAAAATAGCTTCAATGAGAGGAAAAGATCTATTATACATTTTGTTTGTATTTCTGTGTTTGGTAGGACACACACTACGGCTAGTTAGCTTTTAGCAAATTGAAATTTTTGTCGGTGGTTTTTTTTCATTCTTGGTAAAGATACTTTGGTTGAAACGTCAGTAGTATTTGTCGTTTGTAAATTAAACAGCTGTCATTTCGTAATTTATTTGTTCACATATTAGCATACAGTATTACTGCAGGTACTACGTTATGGCACTTTATGCCACAGTAAGAACAGGACCCTACGTTCTTAGAGTAAAGTGTGCGTATAAACGTTAACGAAATTTATAATTATACATACAATTCGACATCGGTTACGTGGGGTGGGGGGGGGGAGTACTGAATACCAATGAGTTTGCTGAGTGTAATGTCAATTGATAACCAATAATCAATATCCACTAATCAACATTTTCAATTGATCTTCTGTCGATTGTGTAAGTACATCCAACTTTGAAGACAGAGGATTAAAATACATTTTACCATAGTGTTTTATACTATCCTACCAATACTCTCCTTTAGTTTTACCATAGTGAATCATAGCAATACTCTTATTTAGTTTTACGATAGTGAATCATAGCAATACTCTTATTTAGTTTTACGATAGTGAATCATAGCAATACTCTTATTTAGTTTTACGATAGTGAATCATAGCAATACTCTTATTTAGTTTTACGATAGTGAATCATAGCAATACTCTTATTTAGTTTTACGATAGTGAATCATAGCAATACTCTTATTTAGTTTTACGATAGTGAATCATAGCAATACTCTTATTTAGTTTTACGATAGTGAATCATAGCAATACTCTTATTTAGTTTTACGATAGTGAATAATAGCAATACTCTCCTTTAGTTTTACGATAGTGAATCATAGCAATACTCTCCTTTAATTTCACTTCATGTAGGTCAGTCGCTCACGACATTATTTTTAGCAATAGCCATTTTTACCATTGAGTTAAACAGATGTGTATGACCCCCAAACCCAATTCAACCTTAGAATTTCATGTTGTGAAGTGTGAAATCCTGAAATCTTTATTGTCTGCTAACCTATTCCGTATTCATTGTTGGTTTTCTCATATACAAATTCATTGATATAACTTATATCTAAATACTTTCTTTGATTAAATTAACATTGTCCAGATAATTTCAGAAAGTGATATTTATATGGACTACTAAGACAAGTTTGTGCTCCTAAATGTCCATTGTTCTTGATACTAACATGAATCATTAATTTATTTGAAAAAGGAAAGGGGGGGGGGGTAAAGGGCTTAATATTTTGTCATTATATGGTGCAGTCCTAATTATGTTTATTCCTCTTGTTTTCAGAACTGTTGTTTTTAATTTGCGTCCCCACAACAATTCGTGAGGTATTCGTCGTGCGCTATCGTTGTCTTTGTTTTTCTGTGTTTTTACATGTTTAGTTTATTTAATTTGCAACATTGTTACATTTTATGTTTTGTTCTTCGCTTATCCTGTAACTGTCTTGATAAAGACCCTATGGTTGGTTTGAAATGCCGATTTAGTCTGTTGTATATACTGTTAATTATAATTGATCTTGTCGATCTGTGAACCTTAAATACTTGTTAGTTTGTATTTTTCATGAATACTATTGGAATTTGCATACCAGCTGTTAAAATCAATTCTTAATGTACATTAAAAATATTTAGGCTTGGCTAGCTCTAATGTGTTAAAACGGGATATGATGACGCTCCTTCGTGTGACACCGATTTGTGGCCGAACTTAAATCAATAAGCTTCAGTATGTTGCTGAAGTCCTACAGGGAAAAAAGAATAGCAATATTGCTGCTTGTAATGCATCTGGCAATAGGCGACTAAGAAGGAATTTGGGGGTACATAGAAGGTAAAAGTGTCTCAGAAACTTTACTGTAGTGGGATATATCATGCAGAAAGGTGCAGATGTCACAGCCAAGCTGTAAACTATGACACAACTAATTCCGTTATCTGAACTACATGTTGCTAACCTACAGCAGTTTCAGAATGAATGAAGAAGTAGAAGCAAATAGGCCAAAAGACTTACTCAATCCGCATCCTTGAAAAAGATACTATTTTGAACGAGTCTTTTGAACGTGTATTCTTTTGTCACCTTGTCATTATGGAATATGTACTCAGTACATCGAAACTATTACAGCAGCATACACGCTGCACATACATATGCACTCTTTAAGTAACATAGACTAGACTGCACATGTATATACACACTTTAAGTAACATAGACTAGACTTCACATGTATATACACACTTTAAGTAACATAGACTAGACTTCACATGTATATACACACTTTAAGTAACATAGACTAGACTTCACATGTATATACACACTTTAAGTAACATAGACTAGACTTCACATGTATATAACTCTGTAAGTAACATAGACTAGACTTCACATGTATATACACACTTTAAGTAACATAGACTAGACTTCACATGTATATACACTCTTTAAGTAACATGTACTAAACTGCACATGTATATACACACTTTAAGTAACATAGACTAGACTTCACATGTATATACACACTTTAAGTAACATAGACTAAACTTCACATGTATATACACTCTGTAAGTAACATAGACTAAACTTCACATGTATATACACTCTGTAAGTAACATAAACTAAACTTCACATGTATATACACTCTGTAAGTAACATAGACTAGACTTCACATGTATATACACTCTTTAAGTAACATAAACTAAACGTCACATGTATATACACTCTGTAAGTAACATAGACTAGACTTCACATGTATATACACTCTTTAAGTAACATAAACTAAACTTCACATGTATATACACTCTGTAAGTAACATAGACTAGACTTCACATGTATATACACTCTTTAAGTAACATAAACTAAACTTCACATGTATATACACTCTGTAAGTAACATAGACTAGACTTCACATGTATATACACTCTGTAAGTAACATAAACTAAACTTCACATGTATATACACTCTGTAAGTAACATAAACTAAGTGACTTAAGATCTCATATTGCACAGACCATTACAGATTGAGATGTTAATAGCTTCGGCTGGTATTTCTACTTCCATTTCCTTAGTTTCAAAAGACAAATATATATCTTAGTCTCTGCGCTACTTTATCTCTCACATTTATTTGTAGATTCTTATTTCACGGATCCTATCTTATGTGGATCTATTGAGCATTTTCGATTTATTAGTCTTTAACGTTCAGCCCATCTATTCTTCCCCAGGTCCAGATTCGATATCTGTTTTTACTGTGATTGGATTGATTACATGGTGGCACTTTCCTGATATCATTTTGCTTGTGACCAATATACCTTTTATAATAGCTTTTAACTGATGCAATTTCCTCTTCGTCTTTATTTAACCTTTAAATTTATTGATTGTTTGAGTAATTCATTTTTTGTTCTTGCCCTATGATCGCTCTAATTTTAATGTTTAACATTTTATTTTAGAAATACATTGTTTTTAATCTTCATTTATTATTTTGATTATTCATTATGCCGCCGAAGACGGATGTGGTGGGCCATTGCCGCAAATAAAACGGCGACACAAAGCATTTTCATTCTCTGGACTACATCCTGCTGGAAATCTAATAGCATCAGAGTCCTGCTAACAGAGATATCCAGCAGGAGTTTGAGAGTGAACGCTGAAGAAGAATAAGAAGAAGAATATTCATTATGAGAATATATACATATACATATCTAGAGTGTAATATATTGGTTTATATATAATCCGTTTTCGGCATTCTTTACTTTCAGGTGAGCTCCATTATCCTGTGGCACCCTTTCTATCTGTTACCAGTCAAACGCGTATTTGGTCTGTGCCGTGAGGGATTAGACTTCCCTGTGCCCTTGGACTTGGCAGGCCTAAACGTGTTCGTGGGAGGCAGTTTTTCAGATGCCGGAGCGCAAGGATTTAGATTGAGGTCGACTACGTCTATTTTGTAGGAAGTGTTCCGTTACCAATGAATTTGTGTCGTGTAATTAGACGCAATTGCCCTCTGTGTCCTCGGGTACTGACGCTTATCTTAACCGTGAGCCTGGTCCCTGTATAGGAAATTGCTTGAGCAATATTGTTGGGCTATACTTGGTTCGTCCTCTTAGCGGATGTGTCATTCACCGACATCATAAAACATCTTGTCCAAGTTTGATCTTCTACCCACATTGTCTTTGTACCAGAACTGTATGGTTTCTTCCTTTATCATTCTTATGTCTTGAGAGACGACTAGGGAGGTTGGGTGTGATATTGCCTACCCAACATCGTAATTAATCAGTCCAAAACTCAACATAAACAGTCGATACAACTACAACTAAGGAAAGAAACAATCTTTCTGATTAGAACGTTGCTGAGAGCAGTCCCATGTGTAAGAATACGCGCAAAAACTGAAACCATAACGAAAGAAATGTCCATGCTCTAGAACAAGCTTATAGTTATCTCTTGGCAGCAAGTTGTGCGGAATGATAAAGGCAGGAAACCATTCCTTTCCTGTACAAAGAAAATGTGGGTCCAAGATCAACCTTGGACAAGGTGTTTTACGATGTCGGTGAACGAAACATCCGCTAAGAGGACAAATCAACTGTACTTAAAAAATATTGCTCAAATAATGTCCTATACAGGAACCAGGATCAGTCGAGATAAGAGTCAGTACCCGAGGACACGGGGAGCAATGGCGTCTACACGAGACAAATATACTGGCAGCAGTAAATTTCGTACAAAATAGACGTAGTCGACCCCACTCTAAATCCTTGCGCACCGTCTCATCAGAAACTGCCTCCCAGGAATACGTTTTGGCCTGCTGCAAAGTCCGAGGGCACAGTGGATGCTAATTCGTCACGGCGCAGACCAAATGACTGGCAACAGAAAAGAAGGATGTCACAGGATAATGGAGCTCACCTTAAATAAAAACAAGCCGAAAACAGATTTGCTGCGCTGAGCCGGATGGCGCTATCACGCAGCTCCGCTGTACGCCAGCAGCACAGCGTACTTTATGATCCCCGGCGGAGTCCACACTACTCATGCTGCGTATCAGAGAAGCGAACTGCGGCGGAGTCCACACTACTCATGCTGCGTATCCGAGAGCAAACTGCGTCGGAGTCCACACTACTCATGCTGCGTATCAGAGAAGCAAACTGCGGCGGAGTCCACACTACTCATGCTGCGTATCCGAGATCTAACTGGAAGGAAATGTAAATATATAAACAAAGTAGAAGATTAATAGATACAGACAGATAGATCAATAATAATAATAGGCCATTCATCGCAGTCGAGGAAGGCAGCATTTTCATAATTGTTGTTTATGTGTGTGTGTATATCTCTCTAGTGTGCGTAGAAATGATTGAAAAGTGCCTTTGTGGAATAAAATCGCATGCTAGATTTGGGACATGTATAATCACATTTGGACATATATGTGTCTGTTGTGTCCTTTCGGGCAGCAAGTTTTGTGACTCTGAAATGTGCAACTTCACAGCGATACGTGCACTCTTTGCTGGTATTGCTTTGTCACAATGAAGGATTCTGAGAGACCGAATTTCAGGAGGAAGTGGCGAGGGTGAAACCCTTTAGAAACAACTTTGAAGAAGTCATTGAAGCGTTAAATTTGTCCAACAGCCAGTGGTTTTCTCAAGCAGCTCACCATACCTCAGCTGTTATGGGATGCATTTGTCAAGCAATAGCATATTCCCGGCGAATTCATACAGACAGAAAAACAGATAGACATATCTATCTATTATAGATAATTTATCTGGTGTCGTTATGTTCTGCATATCTTGTGTCTTTAACGATTATATATTCCGAATACATCCCTCACAAACCGTATGACAAACACTAAGGGGCGTGTATATAGATCGTAACTGAAATCGAGTGAGGGAAGAAGATTTCTAAACACTCGATCCTCTCTCTCTCTCTCTCTCTCTCTCTCTCTCTCTCTCTTAACCATCTAAACCATCTACGAGTTTGTATAGATAACACAAAACCAAGTAAGAAATACTGAATCACGATGCAGACATTGTGAAATTAAAAATAAATATGGACTCATCTGGATGGAAATATAACGGCACACAAGGGAAATGTACTTCATGTGAGACAATTTATCGAGAGTATAGTTGATTACATCAGCAAGCGATGGTGAAAGGAGCACATCAATTAGGCTTGAATTCGTTTATTTGTGTATTCTAAAGTCGTTTATGCAAAGGTAATTGAACGGGACACTCTAGCGCATTTCTCTTATAGTTTCTACGAGAGCAGCTTACAACGATCAGTTCAATCATTATCACCATCACATGCAGTGTCCGCGTTGAATGTCGGCCGCAATGAACCTCCAATACCCTCTGTCTCTTGACTTGGTATTATACTATGATACACTTTATTTTGTTCATACCATGAAGTCGCAGTGTATTGCCGAGATTGACGGGTGGGGTAAGGAATAGTGAAACTGTTACCTCTCACTATGTCGTATGATGCCACTGAGGGGTTTTTTTGGAGAGTGGAAATAATTGTTCCATCCCATACGGGGTAAAAGTACCCAGAAATCATACTGAAGACGGATGTACCAGCCCAAACAGGACATATATCGTAGCTAAGCTACAAACTATGAACAATGTATTCCGTTCTCCGGACCACATCTTATGAACCTATAAGAGTTTAAGAAGGCAGAAGATGAAGAATTGCGTCATGTATTCTCTTCTTCTTGCACCTTTTTTCTGCCTCTTGTTCTCCCCCTCAACTCTTCCACCAAGTAAGGTCTTCAACAAAATATCATGTACTTTTATGTGTTTAATTTTTATTTCTTTTAGCAGTTCTTTTTTTCATATGCAGTGTCGCCAGAAGTTCTCTGTTCTTTTCTTTTTTCATATTTTTCTATATACCCATTTCTCAAAGGATTCAATTCTGTTTTTAGTTTATTAATTATTCATATTTCGGAGGTCATATATTAAGGTTGAGTAGATGATGTGCTTAAAAACATCTCATTTCGACTTTTATTGTCATTTCTTTATTTGTTGTTAGTGTGTTCTTCGTTCTGAATGAGAAACGTGAACAGTATATGTCAGACCTGATAGGAGACTCAAACATTTCATGCTAAGCAGTCATCGTAAGATACTCAACATCCTATAGTGGAATCCAATACCTGTAGTCGTAACCTTCGATAACAGTTACCATGTTGTTCCGACAGACCGACGTTGTGCGTGAACTAGTTACGGGCACGGCGTGGGTGGCCGGAACAACAAAGAAACTTGTCGCAAGGGCCAGAGTTGTGCCCTGATGTTGATGTCTGTTTCGGCGGCATTGGACTCGAAACACTATCGAGTCGAATGGCTGCTGCAACAGAGGGCGGATTACTTATGGGAATGCCCCACATGCTGTGAGGCCAGTTTTCTAATCAAGAAGAATCAAGAACCAGATAGGAAAGTAGTGATAAAATCTACATCTGCAAGTATACACGCAGTGTTCATGAAGGTACAGACACACTAGGGAGGTCACCTAGTCCACATTAAAGATCATCGTCGGTCAATAATTCTGCTATTTGGAAAACTTCACACTGTGGAAAAACGAGTTACAGAGTTGTAAACTTAATATAATATAATAATGAAGAAACTCGATCGTTTTAGCTTTCTTTCATTATGATTCATGTGAATGAATGCGCACTCTTGTGCAATGACCGACTCATCTGATGAATGTATATCTAGCAAGATATTCACAGTGACGTTTTAACTAAAATGAAATACGCTTTTGCTTAGGAAACTACATTAGAGGTGGGTAATGATGCACACGATCCAAAATCAGCCCAGCATGATTCCTTTACTGGTCGTCAAGACTGTAAATATAATATATGCATTAGCCCTTGATCATTGAAAACCATAGAAAATAATGCTTGATGCGCCCGAGGACTGAAGAAAGCTTGTTCGGCATCCATCTCACACACAAAGTGCTTATTTCGACCCGCTTACCAAAAATAGTTGCACACTTCTGCACTACACCATCCAGAAACTATGTGTGCATGTCGGTAATCGTACTGATATATGAACTACTATCAAGTCACTCTAGCATGGACAAATATGCTTAGTAACAATTGCTAAAGTCAGATGTGTCAAAACAAAAGGAGCACATATTGTTCATAACAGCTGTAAACAATGGCATAACGCATTTCCTTCCATGGATTGCTTTCTGATAATCTGATAATCTGATAATGTGATAATCTGATAATCTGATAATCTGATAATATGATAATCTGATAATCTGATAATCTGCATGAGTGTGAGAACGAATAGAACAGAAGATAACAACTGAATAATATGATATATAAGACATGGCATTACGGTAAATCCTTTTGAATTATGTTCCGCAGGTCATTTTTTCAGAAGATAAAAAGCGCTTAGTGTTATCATCTGAATAAACTTAACAAAAGTAAGGGAAGTAATATCTGTAGACTAAAAAGTTATATATTCTTCATCATCATCTTCAGGTGCCATGCCGGCTGGCGTTGGCGATCATGGTTTTCCACAACTCTCTATCTTCAGAGTTATGTATCATGATCGTTGTTGTTTCCCTGCCGTGCTAGGTTTTCAAACTGTCAAATATTTTTTCACATTGTCGCCCTCTCTCTCTGTTGCCTTCAATCTTGCATGTTGTGACTATGTTTTCCAAACCTGCCTGTCTCATGAATTGTCAACAAAATGAAGGTTGTCTTTTTTCTTATATTATTGATTAAGGTCCGTTTCACGTTACACTCTTTCAACACCTCCACATTAGTTTTCCTGGCAGTCCATGGTATTCTCAACATTCTTCTGTAGAACCACATCTCTATTACCTCTCATTTCCAACTTTCCTGTTTGTTTATTGTCCAATACTCGCAACAATATGTTAGTATAGGAGTTATATAGCACTGAAGAACTCTCTTTCTCACCTCTAATGACAAGGTCATATTACATAAAATATATTTTTCATTTTTCTAAGAAGAAAAATTTTCAATTTAATTCTAATTAAATTTTTGGAAGTCTAATATTAATGAGATTATTTGTCTGTAAAATGTGTCAGAATCAGGCATGCACAGTTGTGCTATAATGTTTTGTAATTTCATATTGTCAGAAAAAATGCGTACACTGAATGTGATTGTGTCATTACTTGATGTGACTTTTTAGCTACACATTATAAGGGCATTAACTAATTATAGTGATAACCTTCGTCATAACTGTGACTAAGTAATAGCAACTGCTCTAACAAAGGATAAAATGGAAGTGTGTAATTTCAAAATAAAAATAATTAAACGCATTCATTTATATTAATAAACTCACCATTCTGTGACCTATACAGAAAACAAGAAATATACCAGGGGAAATTATTGTTATCTGCTCTGTCCCACTAATTAAGCCTACAGAATTCCGCTCTCGTCAGATTCTCTCCACTAATTAAGTCTACAGAATCCCGCTCTCGACAGATTCCACTAATTAAATCTACAGAATCCCGCTTTCGCCAGATTCTTTCCACTAATTAAATCTACAGAATCCCGCTCTCGCCAGATTCTTTCCACTAATTAAATCTACAGAATCCCGCTCTCGCCAGATTCCACTAATTAAATCTACAGAATCCCGCTCTCGCCAGATTCCACTAATTAAATCTACAGAATCCCGCTCTCGCCAGATTCCACTAATTAAATCTACAGAATCCCGCTCTCGCCAGATTCTCTCCACTAATTAAGTCTACAGAATCCTGCTCTCGACAGATTCCACTAATCAAATCTACAGAATCCCGCTCTCGCCAGATTCTCTCTACTAATCAAGTCTACAGAATTCTGCTCTCTCCAGATTCGAACACTTTTTATAGGCCGGTATTATTTTCTTCCGCATGAAGCTTTCTCTTCAAAAATATAGAATTCAACTTGAATGAACAATCACATCTAGAAGTCAATTTGAATTAACAATCACATCTAGAAGTCAGCTTAAAGGAAGAATAACATCTAGAAGTCAACTTCAAGGGGCTACACATATAGAATTCAACTTGAATGAACAGTCACATCTAGAATGCAACTTGAATGAACAATCACATCTAGAAGTCAAATTGAAAGAACAATGACATCTAGAAGTCAAATTGAAAGAACAATCACATCTAGAAGTCAACTTGAAGGAGCGATCACATATAGAAGTCAATTTGAAGGAACAACCACATCTAGAATTCAACTGGAATGAACAATCACATCTAGAAGTCAACTTGAATAATCACATCTAGAAGTCAACTTGAATGAACAGTCACATCTAGAAGTCAACTTCAATGAACAATCAGCGCTCGAGACGATAAGCATACATGTTTAATATCGTCTACACTGGGCACATATAGGTATCCACAAATTGTGATGACATGAGTACTTACATACTTGAAAACTTGAACAGACACTGAGAAATGTAGCTGGTCAATTGCGTAGACTGTCTAGAAAAGTAAGGATAGATTAAAAAAACTACATCGATAGTAATCACCCTATGCTCAAACTGTACGAGTATATTTATGGCATCATAGAACTTATCAACCACCTACATAGACATTGACATGCCTCTAACTGAATTTCATAACGTGAATGTAACAAAAGGTAATTATCACTTGTTATGGGCGAGCAACAACACTTGAATATTGGAAGAAAAAAACAGTAGTTAATACGAACTCAGGAAATATATATAAAACTGATTTTGTGAAGTCACCTAATCAGTCAAGTTTTGAGTATTTAGTCAGTTTCATTACATTCCATTAACACTTGTCTATTATAGAGTGGGTACTGGTCACGTGCTTGTTCCTTGTTGTATAGGCTTCGAGGAAAACAGATGTTCAAAAGTAATACTATGACAGTAACAGTCCTGCTGGTCTGTGCCAATCATTACTCTGTAAACAATACGTCATTCCTATTGACTTGGCTAGTTCTGAGCCGGGAAATTACTCCAAGTACAATCTGGTCAATCTGATCTTGTAATGTTTTAAATTAGAAGATTGAATTTCCGAGACCATGATGAAAAAGCTACACTGATCAGAAATCACATAACATAACATTGTCATGCTGAATTAAACAATACTGCCGTACTATAACAATGTTGTCTGATCAACGAGTATTCATGTTATTGAAGCACGTAATTGTTTTCAGTTTTGTTATATTTCGCTGATTGACGCTGCAGACACGTCATTGATTAAAATCTAAGAATTGTTGAAGCATAGACAAATCATGAGCAAAACGAAATAAGGACAATCTCTAAAACTGGAGATCTGGTCGTATTGAACTCATGTATTCGAGGACCTATGGAATGTGCAGTCAAACATAGGCTAACATTAAAACTTACAAATGGTTGTAAGATTTTCTGTGATTGAATGTCTGCATACAAGATGGATGAACAATATTTCTTTCTAGATAAAACATAAGCATTTTTGAATGGGACGCTTCTTCTTAAAAGCAGTGCATATCCCTTGAATGTGGAGTCTTTTTATGGAAACACCCAATTCCACAGATGGATACAAGCGTTCAATTGCTCGTAATTCCTAGTGCTCAAAACAACAACTAAGCTTGAGCAAATCACCTTCACTTTAAATAATAATAACACGTGCAATCTTATAACAAAGTTAGTTACTACAATAAAGAATCAAAGCTCAGAACTTTCAATCTTGTAACAATTTTAGCTCATTACAATCAATACGTTAAAAAAAAAAAACTTTCATTACTGCGTGTTTGAGTGCAGGGAGTCTGTGAAAATAATGGCCGCTTTGCCAAAGCTGTCGCCGCGACGTGTATAGGAAGAATATTTTATTGCACCTCTGAAAGAAACAAATCCTTGTTCCAACCGCGGATTGAACTCGAGACCTCAGGAATCTGAGGCCGGCGTTCTAGCTGTACTGCCACGCGCTCCAGGATCAATACGTTAACAATATAATCTCAGAACGTTTACTCGTATCGCAATTTTCCTTCAATACAATTAATATATTAACAATCGAATGCATATTTGCCAAGCAATCCCTGTGTTCAGTGTTCTATTTCTATCATTCATCTGCTCCAATCGTATCTTGAAGCTGATTATACAAGAATCCATGCAATAGAAAGGAATATAAGACTAGAAAGCGTTAATGTAAAGACAAGACATCTCAGATATTAATGTTGCCACTGAGAACTTTATACTGCCGTCTAAAACACATTTACACTGAAAGGTTATCAGCGACTGTGCTGCGAGCATCTTCACAGTAGCAACACAGACAACAAAACATATACTACAGACTTGTCCCAGTTCAGTTGCTCACAGACCGACAATCTGGACAACAAGAGCTTCTCTGAATGTTCCGGAATCGGAAATGACGAATATTGGACTGGATGTTTAACAATTGATAACACAAACAAAAAGATTATCTAATCAATACATGATACATGGTGATTTATATTTTTCAGATGCAATCACAGTACACACACTCAAACACGAACTCACACACGTACACACAAATACACACGCACGAACACAAAAACACGCACGTACACATACGAAAACACGAACACAACACGCATACATACACATACACACACATATATATATATATGAAATCTATTAGTCACGAATGGGTGGTAAAATGAAATACGATGCTGACATCCAGATGATGGAATAACCCTTTAGCTGTCGCCAGGTAACTCTTAACTGCCCATGGCATTTCTAATAAAATCCCAGGTCCTCGTCAGTTGAGTAACCGAGACAACACCCGGATTCGTAGTACGGTTTATTATATCAAAGACATGATTGTGTTGGTGGCTGAGGGATTGTGGATGCATAATAATCCCCGAAGAGTGATATTCCAGTGCGGCAGCAACACAGGAGTATCACATCCTGCAAGGAACGTAGCATATACTTGTTTGACAACTATTTCATCATTCTTCTAGTAGATCTGTTGACCCATCTGCAGTTATGGCACATCTAGTAGTCCCCGACACATAAAAGTCTGTCACAGAAGAACAAAGATGTAATGTTTTCTGCTCCGCATCTCTTCCTTATCAACGGTGATTATTTGAAAAAAACAATAAACACATAATAAATTGAGACAAGACATGTAGTGATAAGGGGTGAAAAGGGAATGCATTGCTCTAGGCGGACCCAGGGTTAGCAGATAACCAAGATCCCAAATGTACCTCTACGCGGTGCACCATGGAAACAGAAATACAGCAGCTCGAGCTGATTCTGGCCAAATCATTTGGGGATCGTGTCCGAGAATGTGGAGGTAGCAGATGGAAAGAGATTTGACTGCACAAGAGACAGACAATATCTCCGACACCACCAGCATCACCACATATAGCTACACTGTCGACATACAGTGAAGCTAGTCAGTCCAGTCCGAACATTGGAGGGGCGGCCAATGTAAAATGCACGTAAAGGTAGATGCATGGCGAGAGACAAATAGATTTCATACCGAGTACAATGAAACAATGAAAGGGCAGAACAGCGCTAGAGGGCAGCGCGAACTGCAAATAGAAAGTGAAAAGTCTCTAGGAAAGGGGAACTACAAGCTCCGTCAGCTCGAGGCGAGCATCTACTTACCTGAGTTCCTTACAGGCAGAGACTCAGACCAATTCATTGGCGTTTGGTAAAGCAAGACGACCTAATCCAACTCTAATGTCGAGCCTTCCTAAACCGGAAAAATGTCCGCGAAGAGAAAGGGTTCTGTACCCGATGGGCTTAGGCAAGAAAGGGACAACCATGGTAGTCCTGGTCCAACTATACTGTCAAGGTTTCCTACACCGGAAATACACTTGAAGAGAGAAAGGGTTCAGTACCTGATGGGCTCAGGCGCTTTTGGGACAAGGACGATCAGCTCGAGAACGCCTTGCTCTCAAACGCGTGGTGTGAGACTCGAACTTGGACAAGGGATACACGATGTCGGTGAATGACACCTCGGCTAAGAGGGCGAAAGAGCCAGGGTCCAACTCCTCTGTTGAGTTCTCCCCCTTAAGGAACCAGGCTCACGGATGAGAAACGTTTCAGTACCCAATGGGCACAGGCACAGCATGTCCAATTACACGAGGCAAGTTCATAGACAGTGGAACACCTTGTGGGAGTCAGACGAGAGCAAAAATCGTCTGGGCGAAGAGTCGCCACTACACGTGCCTGGAGACAGATATAGAGGCTGTCACAGGCTAAGGGTAGCCCACCCGAATTGTCAAGGCTTGCCGAAATAGGATGTGCTAGGCCTACAATGCGCATAACGGTGGCACAACGTAATCACGCTCCCGGCGGAAACCGCACGGATATCCGTGATGGTTACAATGGAGCGAACGCAAAACAAACAAACATGTAGTGATAAGGATTTCTTATAGATGACTGGTTGTTAGCTTATACGCCAACCTTCCGTAGTCGCATCCTACGATATAACTGGAGAAAAGACAGTTGTCTTTTTTTATTCTGTGCACCCTCAACTATAAATTCAGGCTCTAGTTTCCACTAGGGCAATGTCATGTGACGTAGTCTTTCCAGAACGTTGTCTTGCCAATAAACTCTCTGAACCCCTCTCTGTCTTGAGCAATTCGGCTTGCATTTTCCAACAATGTATTTATGTTATCTTTAATTTCGTCAGTCCATCGTCTTCTTGGTCTGCTCTTCCCATGTACTCTGCCCTCCATTATTTGTCTTTCTAAACATTTCTGTGTCTTTATATGACGAAACAGGTGTAGTTTTCTTTTTCTTATTGTGTTTAGTAACCAACACTCTGGAATCTTCAATTTGTTTATAATATCTGAGTTTCTCATTATTTCCTTCCATGATATTCTAAGTATCTTTATGTAGCATTTCATCTCAAATGCATTGACCTTCTTTACCGCTGTTTTACTTAGTGTCCATGTTTCGCAGCCATAAACTAGGGCGATACTAACATGAAATTATGTATAATTGTATCTATTATTTATAATAATATTTATCGACATAATGTCTACCATACTGATGCACTTTTCCCATCTATTTATCAGTGCTGCGGTACATGCATCATAAAAATATTTCCCTTATATTTTCAGCCACAGTTTGTACATGTTCAGCTTCTATGGCTATTCGCGAGACGTAGTAGTAGGTTAATGAGTTTGCCTCTCTTTTGGAGAGGCGTGCCCCTTTCAACCAGCGGACAAAGTCCAATTAGGTTATATCAGGACACACTACCATAACATATTAGAGGCAAAAAAGACCCCAAGTAAGTATTAATGTATATAAACGTATTCCACGAAGACAGTGGAATAAATAAGTGGACCAAACAGGCGTAGATCACTGGGTTATAGGTCAAGCATGTAAGGGTGATGATCCAGTAATTGACATCTCCACTTACAAGTTGTTCTGTCTTGAGTTAATCAAGCCGTATGTGATTGTAGCATTGTCATTATGGAACAGTGTTTCCCCAGTAAATGTTTTCTTGACGCATCATTAGAACTAGGCCGTAAAATACTGCAATCACATAGTTCCCATTCTACTCGATATTTTTAACAGTACACTGTGAATTTCAGAACGGTGTAAGCATTGCCTATATTGATAATCTCGGCTAAAGTACAAAGTTCACCTGCAGCTGCAACTTGTTGTGCATTCAAACCATGTAGAAAGCAAGAAAAAACTATTGGACGTAGGCTATTGCCTAAAAAATGTCTATATAAAAAACTGCAGGGTTTTTTCAAATCCTCTTGACTATAATTTGCTATAATCGTCATATCTACATACATATACTCTGTAGAACTTCCTTCGTCTTGTAAATCAGAGTTCCGGATCATTACCGACCGGAACTCCACATGACTTTTATCAGCATGCAATAAACACATAAAACATACAAACTACTTTAACAAGCTTGAATGTGAAACGGAAATTGCTTCTATTGATCAAAGTAAAATGTAGCAGGTGAGAGGGAAGCTAAATTAGGAAAATATTGGAAATATTATAGCTATAATTGATAAAACACGCAGGTTGTCGGAAGGAATGCTTTTATGTAATAGAAATATTAGGATGTAGCACCTTCGTGATGGTACCAATCATGAGGGAGCTAATGGTTGTTGCTAATGATTTTTGCGATCCTCAAGAATTACGGGCTGTAGAGCTCTTGTTTCATATAAGTATTACTCAAGATGGGATGTGAGTGGGGATTCATGATAAATAGGGAGGCGATGTTAAGAGAACA
This sequence comes from Meghimatium bilineatum, assembly GCA_034231615.1. Lineage (NCBI taxonomy): Eukaryota > Metazoa > Mollusca > Gastropoda > Stylommatophora > Philomycidae > Meghimatium > Meghimatium bilineatum. Next base: position 29,473,774 of record CM067321.1, read on the forward strand.
GATAAAATAAAGAGAAGGAGATAAATGTGCAGATGCTGTAAGAGTGGAAATAATGTTACGAGATGGAGATAAATGTGGAGGTGAAGATAAGAGTGAAGATAAAATAAAGACATGGAGGTAAATGTGGAGGTGAAGATAAGAATGAAGATAAGAATGAAGATACAGTAAAGAGATGAAGATACATACGGAAGTAAAAATAAGAGTGAGGATCAGGTAAATAGATGGAAATAAATGTGCAGGTAAAGATAAGAAGAGATGTTCTGACAGTGGTGGAGATAAGAATAGTGTTGGAACTGTTTTTATATTTGAATTGATAAATATGAGGTGATGGTAATTAGATATTCGTCGACAACTAGATCCATAGTGTATAATACACATCTCGCATATGTGTTGCTGGCCTAGTAGAGAAGCAAAAAATAGCAACAATGCAACTGTCATGATTGTCGCAAGGAACACTAAAGTGGTTTGGGAGTGGAGATGGTGAACCTGTTCCATAGGTCAAATTGATCCAAAGGCATATTATTGTTAGATGTGTTGTCGGATGTGTCAAGTCAGATGTGTCAAATTGCAAGTGTCATGTTAGAAGTGTCAAGTTAGATGTACTTGAGTTATATACAATAATGGACTATATAAAATATTAGAAGTACATACACTATTGGAAGTGCATATAGTAATGGAAGTACATACACTATTGGAAGTACACACAATACTGGAAGGATATAAAATAATGCATTTCATACAATAATGAAAGTACATACACTAATGGCAGTACATACAACACTAGAAGCTCATACAATAATGGAAGTACATAAATAATGGAAGTACATAAATAATGGAAGTACATAAATAATGGAAGTGTCATAAATAATGGAAGTACATAAATAATGGAAGTACATAAATAATGGAAGTACATAAATAATGGAAGTACATAAATAATGGAAGTACATGCAGTAATTGAGTGCTTTAAAAAATGTAAGTGTACGCAGCTATTAAAGTACATAAAATATTGGAAGTAAATACAATAATAAAATGGCTCCGTTAACAGAAATACAAATAAAAGCGGTTTAGGTTTTGTTGCCTACAGAAACGACGTGAAGTTGGTGGATAAATCTTCATATTCTAAAAAGTATATTCTACTGTCACATCGAGCATGAGGATGGAGATAGATGAAGTTACATCAGCTCTTAATTGGTTGATAACTGATACATCAACACACGCGGTAATACTCATAGACTCTCAAAGCATGCTGCGCAAGATAGAAAAGTTCATGCTGAGAAAATAATGGTGGGACTTATTGAACAACTCAGTTGTCCAGAGCATTACATGGATATACTGCCGTGATCATGCTGGGGTCAGAGGAAACGAGAGAGCCGACTTATTGGCAGGCAATGCGGCGATCGACGGCACAATGCTGAGAAGAGATAAAGCAGACTATATGAAAGCAGTAATAAATTAATTTCTAGATGCAGATGATGTCAATGAAACTGAGAACGTACACATACAGAGAATGTTAGAAATTGGAGTATCTAGAAATGAGGGAAGGAAAAGTAAGTTTTATTGGAAAGTCACGAAGATCACACAATCAACACATGACCGGGATTCTGTATCTACATACACTGGGATGGCTTATGGAGCGGAGGGCGGAGCACTTATGGGAATGTCCCTCGTGATGTGAAGCTAGTTTCTTATCAAGAATCAATAACTATTATAATAGTACCTATGTTATTACACTAACATAACAGTACCTATGTTATTACACTAATATAGTAGTACCTAAGTTTTTAGAATTAATATAATAGTACCAATGTTATTACACTAACATAACAGTACCTATGTTATTAGACTATTATAGTAGTACATGTTGTAGTACCGAATTCTTCCCATTCTAGAATGAATATAAACGTTGTTTTATTGGTTTTTATTTTTTTTTAATTTTATTTTTGTTGTTGACAACAAACCTTGAAAATCAAGTGTTCCATGAAACAACTAACAAAATTCACAATTTCGTTGAACTGCCAGTTTTCTATAGCAACTCCACGGAACAAGTAAATAACCTACAAACCTTTCCCTTTTGAATCTCTTTTTTTTTAATATATAAAGCATGTCTTTATTAATTGAATAATGTCCACCAGCTGGCACGCAACAATGGCAATCTGTACTCATAACTACTACTCTCCGTTATTGTAATAAATGCTTATTTATTAACAATTCTGTGGATAATATTTGAAGGTTGTGGGTTTTCGAATTGTAAAATATGATCAACGCCGACTGCCAGCAAGAATTATGGAAAGAGAATTGGTGAGTTATGATAAACTAGTTATCAGCCGCCGTGATGGATAGAACAGATGAACTTTATTTGGGGACATAATTATTACTGATTTATGTGAATGTGTCAGTGCGTAGCGCAGGGTTTCCCAGCACTCCCTGTGTTTTATGCAACGTGTAAACAGGGGACGTTACCAGAGTATGGTCCGTAGGGGTAAGTCGCAAGTTACCGTTCTTTATTGATGTGATAAAATATAGGAATATGTCTCATAGAAAGAAACTGATCAGGGACATAAAAGATACATTGCAGACTGCGTCTCAACGGTGCGCCCTGTCAAGTTCACATGCCAACCCAGCAACCCCTGGATGATATGGTGATCTTTGAAAAACGAGGTAATGAAGATACTCTTACATACATGATACTCAACTACTTAAGGACAGTGTTTCTGAAACCTATCTCAACTAACGACCCACCTATAAATAAAAGCTGCCTTTATCAACATCTACCTCCACACTATTCGTACTTAACATAGAACAATATCTACAACTTAGAGATGTAGTTTTCGAGCTTATTTTACCCGTGGCCTACTTTGATACACAATTTCGTCCGTGACCTTCGCTGTGCCTAGAAGAAGAGGGATTGCCTTTTTTGAAACTCCCAAGCATTTTAAGCTTTATTGCTATAATTAATATTTTGTTTAAAATTATTCACGTTGTTACCATAATGTGGGCCTGGATGGGTATGAAACCTCTAAGGTACAAACTTAGTCCAAGTGCCATTTTCAAGTTTACGTGGGCCCATGTTGAGAACCGCTGACAGAGAAATAATTCATATGCAAGTTATATTAACCAATTACCGGTCGTCCAAAATAAACATTGGTATGAAACAGTCATTTACATAGCACATTTCTTATGTGATATATGTATATAAGTCTATAGATAGAGAGTCCAATGTGATACGGGGTTTATTTAATAATATCAGAGACATTCTTTACTTTTTGAACAAGAAATGGGACAGGATGCCCTGGAAAACATAGTTACAACAGGTAAGATAGAATGTACGAGAGATTGAGGACAAAAGTTTGAGAAAATATTAGATAATGTAACATCAATGTAGTGATAAGTAGGACAATATACTATTGTTTGTGTTAGTTAAACCACTAACAATAGTACAATATCCTAATTTTGTAATCTTGGTTTTATTACTGCAGAACTCTTTACCTTGTCGGATATGATTTGATAGTTTAGCTATTTATACTAACACCGTTGCATGGCAAAGAGCCAACAACTATCCGGACAAAAGATACTGGAAACAAAGAGTTGTGGAGATCTATGATTGCCTACACCAATCGATAATGGTGATAATACCTGACTATTATAGTTCAATGTTACATCGGCTGCTACTGGAAACATGAAAAAAGGCGTCGCCCATCAACTGAGACAGCCTAAAGTACTTGCGTTTTGCGAAAAACCTACATATGGTAGCATGACTTAACAAGTGTATTAGCAGAGACTGTGGGCATTCATAAGGAGATCTCCTTCTTCTTGATTCTTGATTAGAAACTGGCTTCACAGCACGCGGGACATTCCCATAAGTGATCCGCCCTCCGCTCCAGCAGCCATCCCAGTGTATGTAGAATCATAGTTCCGGTCAGGTGTTGATTGTGTGATCTTCGGGACTTTCCAAAAAATTTATTTTTCCTCCCCTCACCTCTGAATACTCCCATTTCTAACATTCTCTGTATGTGTACGTTCTCAACCTCAATGACATCATCTGCATCTCGAAATGAATTTATTACTGCCTTTATTAAATCTGCTTTATAACTATCTTCTTCTTCTGCGTTCGTTCTCAAACTCCTGCAGATTATCAGGATGTAGTCCGGAGAACGGAATGCGTTGTGTCATAGTTTACAACACTGCTGAGATATCTGCGCCATTCGGCCTGACACATCTGACGTCAGCATGGCTTTGGGTCACTGACCCTATTTGGGATGGGACAGCCAACTCCATCCCATAACCTCCTTAGTCGCCTCTTACGGCATGCATGGAAGGTATGCAGTGTTGCTATTCTTTGCTCTCCTGTTGGGCTCCGGAAACACACGGGCGCATTAGGAGATAAAGGAGATGCTTTTCATAATTGCGAAATACAATTACAAAGCCATATTTTATGCGGCGACCAACAGCATATATAAGAATACATGGCCATATTTTATGCGGCGACCAACAGCATGTATAAGAATACATGGCCATATTTTACGTGGCGACCAACAGCATATCTAAGAATACATGGCCATATTTTACGTGGCGACCAACAGCATATCTAAGAATACATGGCCATATTTTATGCGGCGACCAATAGCATTTTCTAAGAATGATATAGTTATAATAATTCGAATTCTATACGTTCACATACATTCTGGTATCATTTCCATAGGCACTATCGTCCATGAAACCGCAGGTGGTCAAATACGGTTTGAAGTTGAAATGTAAAAAGAACCTAGACTAACCGACTAAAACACCTGATGAACTATCCACCGAACCACCGAGCCTCTTATAAACAGACCGTTAACTGTGAACATGTTGCTGCTCTATAATATTATTCTCAATGATAAACATTAAGTTATTCGTCACTGTCGTGACACTCTGGGTCGGTCCTTAGGTGATTTGATGTCCTAGTCATTATGTCCTTCAATGTGTGATAGCTGACGTGTTTGGTTCTGTTTTGGCTAATAGCTCTTTTTGTATAATGATGTTTCATTATGGCAACTCCGCGTTTAACTTCAGGTTATGCATTCTGACCGTTAACACGGAAGACACTTTGCATTCTCCAAATGATCTAATTATGTGTTTGCATTAAACATATTAACACTGTGCATGGAACTTCCACTTGTAACGTGGTCTCGATGGAGAATCTATCTGCTTTTCTATTTCTCCTAACACACGCACGTGTATGCACTCTAATGAAAGAAACTCCCTTCATCGCAGACTTTTCCATAAACTCCCTTCATCGCAGACTTTTCCATAAACTCCCTTCAATGCAGACTTCTTCATCGACTCCAGTCACTGGCAACATACACAATGACCGTATGCAATAGAAGACTTCTGCACAACTTTCATTAGGCCTTCATTCGCTACTTTTGTTAAATTGATGTCGTGATTTCCATTGGGCACTATTTATATACTTGGAATGGGATGCATACAATTGCCATGGCGACTCCGAGTATAGAAACAGTGATCAACGAAATCGCGACAATAATAAAAAAAACTTAACGAAGTAAGTCCTAAATAATTATGTGAAGTTTCTATAAAGCAATTATCATGTTTACATATCCCGACTATATGCTTCTAAACAAATGTTCATTTTCTATCCCCAGGTGGTGGTTTTGTCGTAGCTGCCAGTCTTGCTATTTATTGTAGAGGTTCGAGATGCGTTCCAGAGCCAGGTGTGTTGCTCTGGTTGATGCGTAGTCATGTTTATTCAGAATGGTTTTGATGTTGTCTATCCATCTTTCGCTAGGTCTTCCCTTGGCACTGTATCTTGATTCCATCTTGGTATAAGCTCTGATAGGAAGATGATAGTTCATCCACATAAGATGTTCAAACCATGATATCTATTATTTCTCTATATATTCGATGCATGATGTTACACCTATTATCTTTCTTATTATCTCATTAGCACTTTTTCGAGTGATGTGACTCCAATTGCCTTCCCTAGACATTTCATTTCGCAATTTTCGATCTTTCTCTTTTGTATTAAACTAACTAACTAACTAACTAACTAACTAACTAACTAACTAACTAACTAACTAACTCACTCACTAACTCACTAATTCACTAACTCACTAACTCACTCAATAACTCACAATTACTCTGGCGTAGGTAGCATAGTGTCGGTATAAAGATGCTCTTAAGCCTTTGTTTATTGACTTCCATGTTGATTTATGGGTGCAGTATCAAAGGTGACAGCTGTTATGTCGCAGCATTTGCCTTTTGATATCTTGTTTCTATCTCTCTATCGATTCTTCCATCATTTGTGAAGATACTTCCTAGGTACTTGAACTATTTGACATGTTTTATTTTTGTGTGCTCTATTTCAATATTTAAATGATATATTGATCTCGTTATTTGTATAGTTTGTCTTTTTGGTGTTAAACCGCGTGTTGTATGTATTGGATTTTCTTGATAGTGAGTTGATGTGAGTTTCCAGAGTTCTTCGTCACCATTCATATATGATACTTTGATCGTCAGTGAAAAACATTTCATTGAGTTCGTTGTTAAGTTGTTAATTCTATGTTATTTTGTTATATATCTCTTTTTGTGTTTCTTTTATATTCCGTATATTTCTAGCGTTTCCTATAGTATGTCTCTGTTTATTATTTCGACGCCGTTTACTTGATCGACAAAGACGATGTCCAGCTTTTTGTCATACGATGTCCAGCTTTTTGTCATATTCAATAGCTTTTTGTCATATTCAATAGCTTTTTGTCATATTCAATAGCTTTTTGGCTGAGCTGACTTTGTAGGGTAAACAGTGCACCTGTGCATCCCTCTTCTCTTCTGAAACCAAACTGGGCTGGATTTAGTTGTTGTTTATGATGTATCCTGTTCTTTGTTCTAGTATTTTAGCGTATATATTCCCAGTATGGCTGCTTAGTGAGATGCCGCTATATTTTTCACGTTCTCTTTTCTTACCCTTGTTTTCCATACTCCAACTATAAATGAATATTGCTAGTAATCTGAGACTGTATACCTAATATATGGCTGTAGAACGATGAAGAAGAAGAAGGGTGGTGGCAATTAAAGGAGAAATTAGAAGGGGAAAAAAAGAAAAAATGGGTTTAAGAGAATTAAGAAGGATTTTCTCCTTGTAGAAGGTTAATTGGTGACTATGTACTACACAATGATAAATTAAGTAGAGGCAAGCATAGTTGTTACCACTAATTATTGGAAAACCACTGAAAGACATTAGGAAATTATAATGAATAGTGTCATTGTCCAGTAGACAACACTTGCAACATTCTAGAGTGGATTCAAATTGGGGGGAGGGGGGTTAACCTGTACTGGCCAACTATAGAAGAGAATATGTGTCCATTTATAATCTATTTGTTATATAACATAAAGTAAAGTAACCCATATGATTTAGTAATGCCAGATTTGAGCGATCACACACTTCAGTGGCTCTGATATACGAGGACGGTAGCCATTTCCTCTCCTTCACAGTCTTTATTTCCCATATAATCTATTTATTATGTCAAAGATTGATTATAGAATGTCCGCTTGAATGCAGTATGAATGCAATATCAAATTAAGACAATACACAAATCTATTTAAGTGTGATTTCCTCATTGTAAAATCTAGAAAGTCCTTTATAATATAGTCTGTGTGAACTCATGTCACACTCATCCGCACTAGATATTTGCAAGTCATATGATGTTGTATGGTTACCAATGTAAATATGTGTTCAGCGTCTGTGTCAACACTCTAAATAAACCATGTTTCTACACTCAATACATTAGGATACATGCTAGGTACGTGCCAATATTCTATATTCCTTTTTATTCTAATGATAATTCCATAGAACCGAATGCATTGTTATGTTTTACGTTATGTTATCTCATTGATGTTACGTTATGTATGTTTGAATAATGTTACATATTTTTGGTTGATATTATATATTGAATTATGTTATAAATACTTGATGGATGTTATGTATTTTTGGTTGCTGTTATATATTCTTGAATGATGTTATGTATTCTTCATTGATCTTATGTATTATTGCCTGCTGTTATACGGTGTTGATGGATGTTATATATTTTTGAGTAATGGCATGTGCTTGATTTATGTTATGTATTCTTCATTGATGTTATATAACGTTATTTACGCTATTTCTTAAATGTCCATTGGATCTTTCTTGTAGCAGGATGTCCGTATTAGATTTTATGTAGGACGTAGTCCATTGAACGGAAATGCATTGTTTCGCCGAATAATTTTTGCGACAAAGGTCCGACACATCCTACCGGGTGTTGGTAACTGATACGCTCAGTGTATTTAATGATTTCCAATGATAGGTAGACGGCTGTAATCATATTAAAAATTATATATTCTTAATTGAAGTTATCTTCAATTATCTTTCTTTATTATTATTCATGAAGTCATGAAATTCTATGAATCACTACAGACAAGGAAAAAAATCAATGTTTTGACCAATATGTCTTTATCAAGAACAACAAAAAACCCCGACTAATACAAACCAGCACTGCATGTAAACACATCCATGCAAAATTAATATAAACCTTAAATTTCTGAAATTACTTTATTGTGTTCGAATTTTAAACAATTAGTGGGTCGTATTTTCTGTCATGCTAATCAACATCTCTGATACTACAGCAAAATGAATCACGAACCAAAGAAGTTAAGAAATACCAGGATTGAATAATATTGATATTTATTGACAATTTTGCCAGAACTAATTTTTGAAAGTGCTGATAAAACTGTTTTCCAATTTTATTTTATTTTGTGAGCTGGTCTTAAAATTTGTTTTGTCATCTGGTTGGTTTTTAGATAATCTCATTATTTAGTCAGTTCTCTTAATCATTTTTGCTTAATCATTATAGCGTTATTTTCTGTCCATCTTTCCATTTAAATCTTTCTACTGTCATTAAATTTATTATCAAACCTTTATGAAATTTATTTCACAGGGGACTACATATAATGAGAATTGTATAGAATAATTTACAATCCCAAATATTACTCAAATGCTTAAATTGGCTGAGATCCAGTAAAATCAAAATTATTGAATAAAAACTGGTAAAACTACAAATATATTGACATTCAAGTGTCATGTAGAATCTCGTTGACGATATTTCTCTATAATTTCCAGCCTCCTGGGATATTAACGTTATGTCGGCTATTTTATCCCATGAGACGATGACAGGTTTTCCACTAACTTCCATTTTTTTCTATTTTGTCTCTTTTGTCATTTACAGTGGTCATTAAATGTTAATTATTTCTATCCATCCACCCATCCATCCATCCATCCACATCCATACATCCATCCATCCGTAACCAAGTAACCAATTTTAACATATGTCATTAAATAATGATTTATATGTGATTTTATAATTTACCGAACAGAAACATTGTTATTTTTGTCATGATGTCTCTAATAGTTCTGCCCGTACACAATATGTTGTGGCAAACGCCAAGAACACATGCTCTCCATACGTACATTTCAATATCGTGATAAGCATAAACTGGGCGACCGTACCTATCCAGCCACAACAGGACGGTTTTTTATGTACTACAGTATAATGATTCACTTAATATAAACTTATAATGCTATGGAACAAGCTCCTAGATTTATTCAATTCTTAATCCTTTCTAGCTGGACCTCATTCAGCTGGCAAAAGCATGTGATCATTAAGGCTAGAAATTACTCACCCCTGCTTTACTCCATCGTCTGAAGTCGTTTACGATTACTTCTCATAGCCGTCATTGATAATTTTATTACCCTCCTCAAAAACTACATCTCAGAAAGCATCAGCTGACTTTCGCAAATCGAAAATGGAAAACGGGATATCAAATTTTTAACCTTGCTGGAAAGACACAGGACAATACAATAAAATCGACGTTCCCGACCAAAAAGTTTAAATCATGTACACAACACAAAGGGTTAAAGGACGTAATTGTCTATGATCGCATCACAACGATACGTTTTTAAAAAACTTTAAAAATAAAATTTAATTATCTCATTTCGAATAATAATTTTACTGCAGTTCTAATTATTATAGATTCAGTATACTTTGAATTAATAGGTTATCAACAGTACATTGTTCATATTTCACATTAATAGAAATCTACTTGTTCGATGTAATGTTCTAGCACAAGGTTCAGTATATGCATTGACAGTATCAGTCAGTCAGTCAGATCCCCTTTTGCCAAATTTGGCAGATAGGGCGGATGTCATAGTTCTCCATGCCTATCGGTCAGTTGCCAAGGATTGTAGGTCTTGTGCATTTATGTCTGTTGATTTTAATTCAGTCATAATTTTTTTCTGATCGTTGTTTTTGATCTTCCTTGTTTTCTTTTTCAATCTGGTGTCCACATGAAGGCTTATCGTGGAATTCTATCTTCCTTCATTCTAAGTATGTGGCCGATGTATGTCCAGCGACGTTTTCTGATGATGTTAGTCACATATTCTTGTTTTGCTCCTCTATAAGTATTTCCTTTGATTTGAAGTTTTTCCAATTAGTATTTGTGATTTTTCTGAGGCATCTATTTTCGAAAGTAACTAACTTATTATCCATTATTACGGTAGATTTCCAAATTTCACATCCATATGTCAATGATGGAATCACACTTGCATTGAATAGTCTCAGTTTGATGTGTTTACTTGCAATCTTCGATCTCCAGATGTTTGTGAGTTTTTAAAGTGCGTTGGAGGCGAGAGCGATTCGAGTCTTGATTTCTGAGTTGGTATCACCGTCTGCTGTTATGTTGCTTCCCACATATACGAAATTTGAAACCCTTTTCTAGTATGTTATCATCTAGTTTAATTGATTTGTTTAATTTAGAATTTGTTGGAATATTTATTGATGGTTTCATTTTGCTTAAAACTATAACATCCGTTACAGAAACACTGGGAGTTTTACAATGGCAATTTATTTTTACAATGTACCATTTCATAAAATATTTATCAATTTGGTACAAGTCGATTTTGTTAGTAATATCACACACTTTAAACTAGTGGGTTATAGGGACATCGATATTGAAAGATAGTTGCGGCAATGCCCTATCTGTTGTAGGGGATTCCATAGTTCATGACATTTAACCCTATAGTTATTCTGAGTTGAAAAATCCCCTCCTCCATGAGTGTATCCATTAAAGCTACTGTGTTACGTGCTATTAGTGGGACTCTCGGCAGGCGGCATGTCGCTTCATTGAGGTATGGGGTAAATATTGAATAACCCGAGTACAATGAAGGCAATCCTCTACTTCTTTCTTTCTCACTTTGAGAAATTATCGTCTGAGACTAGCTATGTGAAGGTCTCCAAAACCAATCATAAGAAAACCATCAGTAAACTGGAGCTGAATGTAAGGCAGCACTATTTTGCATACAGAATTTCTACTTTCTCTTTTATACTTATATATGTTTTTCTTAATCCTACTTTTTATTACAATGAAACATCTTAAAAGGTACGATGTTAAAAGGTTTTTAATTAAGATATTTTATGTTTATGCACAAAATTTATAATTTGTCAGTTGTTGTGATATTATGATCATTGCACTCTGAACCCCAGGATCAACATCCTCATGAATGTCATTTGCCAGTTGTATTTCTCACAAGGAGTTTAAAATGTCCGTACGATTCAGTTTTTTACTGCCAGACATAGAAGCAGTAAGAGCCAGCCGATCCGCTCTCTTGTTGCTTTGAACACCCATACCACCAGGTGCGAAAACGAATGTAAAACATTCCTGCACTCTCTCGAATGGCTCGAACCACTTTTTACGAATGCAACCTTTTTGTTGAGCATGCCCATCAAGTCACTAGGAATGCCGATATGCGTCGCCTCTGTGAACTCATCCAATTCATAGAATGCTCAATGACATGCTGCGTGTAATCGTAGCAAATACGCTACTCTCCTATTTGATGTTCGTCTTCCCTACAGACTGAGCTGTGAAAGTCCAAGCACTGAGGACGTGTCTAACAACCGAACCATCCCTGTATATAATAAAGCCCCCTTTCTTGGAACACCCAGTGACCAATGCCTGCAAGTCAGACTCTACATCAGTAGTGCAACACTTGTTTTTGCATTGCCTTTTGATAGTTCGTATCAATCGGAAGATCTGACAATCTACAGGTACACATAATCATTTCGCATCAGGCGTCACATCTTACAGTATGCAAAAAATGTGTATGACGTCCTCCATATACCCGATCCATGAGGCTTCTCATTTTAGTCTACTACATTTAACTTTCTAAATTTCAGAATGCAGGGGATGTTCTTTGTCAGTTGTCATTTGGATTAAGTTTGTACTTAGAATTACTGGACTATGAGTTCTGTAGTTCGATCGTCGAGTAAGAATCGCAAGAGTCGTACTGATGAATCGTTCGTATGCACAAGTATGATTCGCATAGCCTCATTCTGGATTTTAGCCAAACTCTCAGTCTGCGTCTGGATCAGCGTAAGAAAAGTCAATGCAAATTATATCACAGAAACAACCAGGCTCTGATAAATACAAAATCACCTCTGTTCACGTTTAATCTTATTCAGTGTAACTTATATTTCTAGCGTAGTTAAATATTTCCGTGGTTGTCATTGGATGTCAATAAAAAATACGCATAACGACAAATGGTCAATAACATATGTGACAATGAATGTCGCTGTGTGATACCAGTACGCAGGAAAAATCTGGAGAAGGAATTGATAAAGATTGTATGAGCGAGAAATCCAGGAAATAATTCTTCACAGTCGGAAAATACGGTGAAGCATGTAGTTAGTCCGGTCTTGTTTGAAAAGAGACCCTTCACTAAATGCAGACCTCATGGACACAAGACGTAACATATGCCCTAATGTCAACAACACCTCAATACATCACTCATTAAATTGTGTATATATGTTCACCGTTAGATGTTTTGTTGATTTCCTTGGATTGTCAATGAAGACTATCATTTACTCCTGTTTAGGTCTATACTATACACTCACATTTCTTCTGATGTATTAGTTAATTTTGGCTCACGATCAAACGTCCGTTAAATTTATTTCGATAATTGACTTCATGTGTGCGTCCATTTCCTGGTAAGATGTAACATATTAACCAACGTCTATTCGTACTGTGAAAATAAGTTTTTGAAAGTTTCAAATGTCATTTCTTCAATTTGTCTATTTCAGTTCTCGATTAAACTCTCAATACGTCTGGGACATTCTACACAAACACACACACATACTAACTGGGAACTAATCATTCAAGTAACTATGAATTGTTTGGGCGGTGGTAGAGGGATTAGACAGCCAGTCTCACAAGCAACTTGCAAGAGCTGGAATGCTGAATGTGTACTGTCTAATGAGGGAATGTACTTGAGTTGCCTACAAATTTAACAATATTGGAATAACAGTGTACTATACAGTATATGCTTAAATTATTATATTATTTATAAGTATAGATTGAACTACCAAAAGTTGTATTACACGATTATGTGTATGTATTAAAATATCAAACATTGTACACGAATATGTGTATTTAGTGAACTACCAAAAGTTGTAGTACAAGAATAGGTGCATGTATTGAACTATCAAACATTGTACAAGTTACTGTGCGACGAACTACTAAACAGAGTACAAGACATAGTGTATTGAACGACCATACATTGTACAAGACATTATGCATTAAGCTACCAAACATTGTGGAATACTGTGTGTGCATTAAACTACCAAACATTGTGGAATACTGTGTGTGTATTAAACTACCAAACATTGTGGATTATGTGTGTGTATTAAACTACCAAACATTGTGGATTAATGTGTGTGTATTAAACTACCAAACATTGTACAAGACATTATGTATTGAACTTCTAATCATTGTACAGAACAATATTTATGTATTGTTAGTATTATCTCGTTCGTGTGTAGTCGCGCCCCGAATAGAGTAAAAAATAGCAACGCTGTTCACCAACCATGCATTTATATGTCACCCGCCACGCGTTCATATGTCATTCACCATGCATGCATATGTCACCCACCATGCATTCATATGTCATCCACCATGCATGCATATGTCATCAACCATGTATGCATATGTCACCCACCATGCATTCATATGTAACCCACCATGCATTCTTATGTCACCAATCATGCATTCATATGCAGTGAATAAAGGTGTCTGTGAGTGGTGTTAGCATCCTACCCCCATACGTCAAAGTGTTATTAAAGCCATACAGAAGTCAGATATGTATTCGGGAAAATGACACGTAGCCTGTATTACAGTCAAGCTGTAAACCTTGACAACACATTCCATCCTTTGGCGTACATCGCAAGAGCTACTCTTTGCCGACAATCAGGCAGTAATAGCATTTGAAGAAATTGAGCTACAACGTCATCTAGCATCCATGGACATCGAGTGCAAGAACAACAAGATGAAGATAATCATAGATAAAACAGAAATCATGGCAATAGGAAGGGATACACACAAACTAAATATATCAGTAGAAAATCAAGTCATTAAACAAACCAACACCTTCAAATACTTAAGCGTAACATTCGCTTCAGGTGGAAAGATGGACACTGAAAAAGACATTCATTATAGCAAAGCGAATCAAATACTGGGTAAAGTATCCCCTTTATTGCAACACAAAATGCTATCAATGTGAACAAAGAAAAAAAATCTTATCCAAAGTATCTTCATTCCAACATTGTTTTACCAATGTCAAACATGATCCTTAAAAGCACAACATAAAAGACAACTGGTTACAACAGAGATGCGATGTCTGAGAAAAGCCACAGGAGTGACAAGAAGACACAGAATTAGAAACGATGTCATAAGAGAACGAGTTGGTGTCACATCAATTCGACAATACATACAAAACCAACAGATACAATGGTTTGGTCATCTGGAAAGAATGTCGTGTGATTCAATAGTTTATAAAGCATATACGAAGAGAGGAGAAGCAGAAAGAAGAGCCAGGGGTAGACCTAGAGTACGCTGGATCGACAACATCAAAGGGACATTACACGAACACCAAATAACATATGAGGCTGCCAGAAAAGTGAGAACATGAACATTGTATCTCCCTCGACACCCGTAAAGGGTAAGAGAGGAAGGAAAGAAGAAGAAGAAGGCATACATCGTTTTTTCAAGCAGGAGTTTGAGAACGAAAGTAGAAAAAGAATAAAGATGAACTGATTAAGAAAATTGAGGTTTTCTTTAAAGAGAAGACTAATCAGAACAGTTTATTAAATATAAATATGTCTTTCCGAGATCCCTGGGGATTACAGTTGTCGCGAAACACTGAGTCGCGTTTGACGAGTAGCAATTTGTGCAAGGGACGTGAGAGGAAATAGTACATATGGGACAAAAAGAGCAAAATCAAATCAATCCCCAAAGACAATTCCCCGCCTAAATTTTTTCTGCGAACTCGCAAACAGCAACCCTCCTTGAATTATCTCCTTATCATGCACACTTCGATTGCGAAGGAGGAACACCATCATCAGTATGAACAGCTATACAGTTTCTATAACAGCAAAGATAAATAGAACCAAGCAGTCCATTAAGTGGCTTTGAGAAAAAGAGAAGATATTAGATGGCTCAAGTTTAGGAAAATCTGCAAACGTCTTGCGAACACATTTAGACAAGAGTGCTATTGCATCCAGAGAAAAGATTATGCAAATCATCACATAACTGCTTGAGTGTGTAACCAAGAGTTTTGTTTGCCTATTGTAGCTTTTCTCAAGCCGTTTTACAGTATTTGCATTCTAGTTATGTATTTATATGTTAAGAAAGGTGATGTTTTTAAACTTATACAGAGACATAAAAACACATACAAAATTAATTGTGCAAGTTAGGATTGCTGGTAACAGGGATACGATAATGATTGATAGCATACATCTCTGGTAACAGGGATACGATAATGATTGATAGCATACATCTCTGGTAACAGGGATACGATAATGATTGATAGCATACATCTCTGGTAACAGGGATACGATAATGATTGATAGCATACATCTCTGGTAACAGGGATACGATAATGATTGATAGCATACATCTCTGGTAACAGGGATACGATAATGATTGATAGCATACATCTCTGGTAACAGGGATACGATAATGATTGATAGCATACATCTCTGGTAACAGGGATACGATAATGATTGATAGCATACATCTCTGATTCTTTAAACATGCCGTTGGATGCCGCTGATCAAGTTACACAAAATCGTTAGGAATTTAGAACAATTATATCATAGGTTCTCAAAGTGGTCTATATGGACCCCAGGGTTCGATTTCTACTTGCGATAATAAAAATTGGAGGAGCACGAGATGTTATCTTTTTAATAAAGGCATTAATAAAAATAGTACATGTTCTTCGTATCTTACAATTGTCCACTCTACACAAAACCCTAGCAAAATTAACAGAACTGTATCAGCCGTCAAAAGCACATTTGAAGTAAATATGTTTAGGAAAATTCAATATTAGGCAGACAAGTGGTCTATGGAAAACAAACATATGAGCAAAAGGTCTACGGGACAAACACGTTTGTGATTCACTGATCTATATGTTTAAAAAATAAACTATGCTTTGGAAAGAATATGTGTTACCTAAATGAATAACCAGATATTTTCCTCCTCTAGCTATGTGTATTGCATTATCTTTTCTCATTTTTAAGATCTCTCTGCAACAATACCTATGTGTACTTTATATTTACTTGTTTTTCGTTATTTATAAAAGGTAATTTTAACTTGTCTTCTAAATTATTTTCTTTTGTAGTCAATTCTTATCGATTTCAGAATTGCACGACTGTTTCTTCATTTTTTTCTGATGCTCACTTTGAGTAGGAAGTTATAGTACGATGAATTGTCATTGTTTACAGCTTAGCTGCTGCGAAATCTTCACTGCGCAGTGTGTACCAGACACATCCGACATCAGAATTATCTCTTGGTCCCTCTGATCTACATGATGGAACAGACAACCCGACCCTCAAACTTCCTTAGTGGTCTCTTACGTCATACATAGCAGACTACAGCTTTGGTATACTATGCTCCAGTTTCGGGTCCCGGCAACACAGTGCTGAATGTGTGTGCATGTACGTTGTACACAATTCACTCCAAGATCATGGTTCGTCTCAGATATAGTTAGGATCATCTGCCTGTTTATATATGTTTGCTGGCCAATTATAACATGATTCACTTAATCACCTCACCAGTGACTGGAACTTCACACACAAGGGAATATAAACCAGAGTACATCCAGACAAGGTAAACACTGTAGAGATATTTGTGTCACTAGAAACATCTCAGAGGTAAACCCTGTAGTCTGGTGACACAAATATATGGGAGGTAAATATAGTCTTGCAGATAAGTTTCTTTGTATCTTAGTTGTATATAATAAATCACCTACCAAGAACAGAAGACCCTCACCAAAGCCATCAGGAAAGTCGACCACCCAAAAGACAATTAACACTATCTTGACAGAGCAGAGCAGGTTATTATCTTCTGCCTCAGAACAGGACACAACAGAGTAAACAGCCACTTAAATAGACTACGATTGGTCCCATCACCACTGTGCCCTTGTGGGCAGGCAGCACAGACCACTGAACATATCCTGCAAGAATGCAATACACTAAACCAGTTAAGGGAAGAACACTGACCCACAGATATAGATATTCACAGAAAGATGTATGGGGGCACTGCGGAGCTATCAATTACAGCAGCATTTATTAAGAAAACAGGACTTGCTGTGTAGACATGTCAAACTCCGAACGAGAAGAAGAAGAAGAAGAAGACTTGTATATAATAATACAATACTACACTCGTATACATAGTTACATAACAGTAACAGAAACAGGAAGACCGTCTCAAGATCGACAGAAGTTTCGAAAGACTGTGATGACTGCTACATCCTGTTCCGGATATTCTACCTAATGAAGATACATAGTTGGCACATACCGTCTTCAGGGCATTGATCTTACTTGTAGGGCTATATAATAATAAATAATACACCCGTATACATAGACTGAACCAGCAAGCTCTTCTGTGGACACCTGAGGGGGAAGAAAAAGAGTAAGACCAAAAATTACCCTAAAAAGCACCATACTTCAAGAGGGAGAAATAATAGGTAGCAAGTGCATACAAGAACTAAAAGTACAGGCAGCGGACCGCAACTCATGGAGAATCAAAACATCTACCCTATGTGTCACATGTGGCACGAAAGGAACTAACTAAAGAACTAACTAAAGAACTAACTAAATAACTAACTAACTAACGTGTATATAATTGACACATATCTTCTACATGACATTGATCTTACTTGAAGGCCTATATAGCAATAAATAATACACTCGCATACATAATATTCACAGATCTTCATAGCACATTGATCTTACTTTCAGTCGCATTGCAAGTGCAACTTGGATTGTCAGGATTTCTCATCTAGTTAAGCTTCGAGCTAGTTGGAATTGTGAGATGGTCTCACTAACATTTATACAACCGTAGCAGGCCTGATAGTACAGTACTGTGTATAAAATGGATCGCCGTTGTGTGTATTTTAGTTTCACGCTAGCCTCTTGCCTCTGAGGCTTTGAGTTCGAATTATAATTATCAATGAATGAAAAAATATTTTTTTTTTTCAGTTAGAAGTGACCACTTTGGGGGGAGTTGTCCATAAATTATGTCAACAACTAACAACAACTAAGGGGAGAGAGGAGACGTACACGTGAAATTTATTGACAAGGGAGGGTAGTTAACAAAAGTTTACGTCAACAATACTGCTTTATACACAAATTACAATATTTTAATTTTAATTTTTTTTTATTATGAATAAAATGTAATAGTTGTTTCGTGGTTTTTTCTGCAACAAATGTATTTTTATGGGAAATGATTACATTTCTGGACATAATTAAACAAGGGGGGGGGGGATTTCCTTAATTCTTGACAGTTGTTGACACGCTTGGGGAGTACAAACATTGACAAATACTTGTTGGAGTAAATTATAGACAGTCGCATTGACCATACACACCTACACTCCTGTACTTAATCCTATAAAAGACTGGACAATATCACAAAGCACCCGCGTGCATGTTGGTAGGCACAGAACCGTTTTATTGCAGTTCATAGATCACCACGCAATAGATTTAATCAACATTTACATTCATAGAAAAACATAAAACACAGACTGTAGCCGATTCTATACTGTAATAATCATTATGTCATTGTGTGTTAGGAAAACTCGCCAGATTTTCTGTCAACATATCAATGAAGGCCAACTTATAATAACTTGATTTATAAGCTCGGTAATTGAATTTCTTTAGAAATAAAAATTGCAAACCATTTTGTGTTGTATTCACCAGCTGGTTGCTTGACTTCTGTATGTCTTTATGTGGTGCTGGATAGATTATATGTTATTGTTACGCAGTTTTTCATACATCTTGATGTTCATTACTTTCTGTGCATGATTGTGTACACATCTTGATGTTCAGTACTTTGTGTACATGAATGTGTACACATCTTGATGTTCAGTACTTTGTGTACATGATTGTGTACACATCTTGATGTTCAGTACTTTGTGTATATGATTGTGTACACATCTTGATGTTCAGTACTTTGTGTATATGATTCTGTAGAACTTGATATTCAGTACTTCGTGTATATGAATGTGTACACAACTTGATGTTCAGTACTTTGTGTATTTGATTGTGTACATCTTGATTTTTAATATTTTGTGTACAGGATTGTTACTGTACGTGCGTGATTGTGTAAACATATTGATGAGTGTCACTGTATGTGCGTGCTTGTGTAAACACATGAGTATTATGTTTATTTATAGTATTATTATTGTTTGTCAATGTACCATTGCCTGAATGTGGTATTCGTTGAAGGCACGATGGTATGAACGTTTGATTACGTTTGTTTGTTTGTTTTTCGTTCGCTCCATTGTAACCATCACGGATATCCGTGCGATTTCCGCCGGGAGCGTGATTACGTTGTGCCACCGTTATGCGCCTTGTAGGCCTAGCACATCCGATTTCGGCATGCCTTGACAATTCGGGTGGGCTACCCTTAGCCTGTGACAGCCTCTATATCTGTCTCCAGGCACGCGTAGTGAAGACTCTTCGCCCAGACGATTTTCTTGCTCTCGTCTCACTCGAACGAGGTGTTCCACTGTCTATGAACTTGCCTCGTGTAATTGGACGTGCTGTGCCTGTGCCCATTAGGTACTGAACCGTTTCTCATCGATGAGCCTGGTTCCTTAAGGGGAAGAACTCAACAGAGGAGTTGGACCTTGGCTCTTTCGTCCTCTTAGCCGAGGTGTCATTCACCGACATCGTGTACCCCTTGTCCAAGTTCAAGTCTCACACCACGCGTTTGAGAGCAAGGCGTTCTCGAGCTGAGCGTCCTTGTCCCAATAGCGCCTGAGCCCATCAGGTACTGAACCCTTTCTCTCTTCAAGTGTATTTCCGGTGTAGGAAAACCTGACAGTAGAGTTGGGCCAGGGCTAAATCGTTGTCCCTTTTGTGCCTGAGCGAATCGAGTACGGAACCCTTTCTCTCTGCAAGTGTTCTTCCGGTATAGGAAAGCTTGACAGTAGAGTTGGGCCACGACTACCATCGTTGTCCCTTTCTTGCCTACACCCATCGGGTACAGAACCCTTTCTCTTTGCAAGCATATTTCCGGTTTAGGAAGGCTCGACATTAGAGTTGGGTTAGGTCTTTTGCTTTACCAAACGCCGATGGATGGGTCTGGGTCTCTGCCTGTTAGGAACTCTGGTAACTAGAAGCCCGTCTCGAGCTGACGGAGCTTGTAGTTCCCTTTCCTAGGGCCATTTCACTTTCTATTTGCAGTTCGCGCTGCCCTCTAGCGCCGTTCTGCCCTTTCATTGTTTCATTGTACTCTGTATGAAACATATTTGTCTCTCGCCATGCATTTACCTTTACGTGCATTTTACATTGGCCGCCCCTCCAATGTTCGGACTGGACTGACTAGCTTCACTGTATGTCGACAGTGTCGCTATATGTGGTGCAGCTGGTGGTGTCGGATATATTGTCTGTCTCTTGTGCAGTCAAATCTCTTTCCATCTGCTACCTCCACATTCTCGGACACGATCCCCAAATGATTTGGCCAGAATCAGCACGAGCTGCTGTATTTCTGTTTCCAGGGTGCACCGCGTGGAGGTACATTTGGGATCTTGGTTATCTGCTAACCCTGGGTCCGCCTAGAGCAATGCGTTCCCTTTGCACCCCGTTTGATTACGTAAATATATCATTATATGTTGGTAACATCAGTACTGTAATCTTCAGTATTCGCCCTCTGATCAGAAAATCATGGGTTCCAGTCAACATGTAACTTGTGGTTTCAAATAATTACTCATGTAGTTCACATAACCACTAGACAGTAAGGCACCAAGGCATATGTTCTGATCAAGGAAATTCAAAGAATGGATCAATGGAGCAAGTGGGGTAGGCGAAGTTAGTCAGGAGATTTCTGGTCAATCACGAACTACCCAGATGTAAACTTAAGGCAACCTTGTGCTATGACAGTGCACCATAAATCAGCTTACTTTAACATATTACCATTGTATACATGCTTTATTATTTGAATTTACTATCGTATGAACATTTGATTAAGTAGGCCCTATACGATCGTATGAGTATTTCAAGTAAATTTACAATCTTACTAGTCTGTCATAGAATAAATTTACGATGATATGAATGTTTGATTAAGTAAATTTGTATAATCATAAGGTATATAACCTGGTTTCTCGACAATCGTCTGGAGACCATGACCTTCCTTTTTTCTTGGGAGCTTACAGTTTATATGGTTTATAAGCATATATAAGGTATACAGTTTATAAACACATATGTAAGGTATACAGTTTATAAACACATATGTAAGGTATACAGTTTATAAACATATATAAGGTATACAGTTTATAAACATATATAAGGTATACAGTTTATAAACACATATATAAGGTATACAGTTTATAAACACATATAAGGTATACAGTTTATAAACACATATAAGGTATACAGTTTATAAACATATATAAGGTATACAGTTTATAAACACATATAAGGTATACAGTTTATAAACACATATAAGGTATACAGTTTATAAACATATATAAGGTATACAGTTTATAAACATATATAAGGTATACAGTTTATAAACACATATAATGTATACAGTTTATAAACATATATAAGGTATACAGTTTATAAACATATATAAGGTATACAGTTTATAAACACATATAATGTATACAGTTTATAAACACATATAAGGTATAATCAAGTTTCTCATCAACATCTGAAAACCACCATCTAGCTGTCTTGTTAAACTGATTTGGTATTATGCACTCATAACTATCAAATGAAACGGGAATATTGTCCATTGTGGGCGTGGTCAGAAGTTTTTTATTCTTCCTTTTTTTTCCTGACTATGCCATCCATCAGTTTTAATTTAACTTCTCCAATTTCCAGGTCCAGCTGTATAATCTGTTTCCAGATAAACACGTATCTGGTTTGTCCCTCCCAGTCCGCTGTATTTATCTCCAGATACTGCAGATCATTTTTTGCAGACATTTTTATAACATATATCTTCTTCAACTAAACTCATAGTATCATCAGCACGCTATTGGTTACTTGTTTTTCGTCATCATCATTAAATCCATAGCCCTTTAGGGGCGTAGGGGTGCCACTAAAGAAACATGAAAGAAACAATTATGCCATGACTCTCTATTCCTTGCTTAAGTGTGAAAAATATTAATCCTGTCCAGACTTTAATATTATCAGCCCATACTTTGTTTTGTCCTCCTCTTCTTCTTACACTGTCAAATTTTCCCAGTAGGATATTTTGGGGAAGAAAAGCGTGCCTAATCACGTGGCCTAACCGCACACGTTTTCGACGTTTCATCACTGTTATAAGATATTCTTGTTGACCTGCAAGAGTATACATTTGGTTTCTCACGCAGATGTTGGTTTTATGTTCAGTATAATGGTTGAACAATATTTGTTTATAACATTTGTTTTCAAAACCATTGGTTTTTCTATCCATTTCCTCTGTAATGGTCAAACTCTCATTTCCGTAGAAAGGAATATGTATTATTAGAGAATTATACAGGATTAGCTTAACTGTTGCACTTACTCTGCTGTTCCATATGGTATTTAATCTGTACATTGCAGCCGGTGCTATCTCTAGTCTAATCTGTATTTCTTTGTTCATGATTTCATCGCTGCTCATATAAAAACCTAAATATTTAAAGGTAGCAACATCGTATAATTTTTTCTTATTGACCGAGATGTTAACAGGAGTCGTGTTGTCATCTCTGTTTGACATTAGTTCACTTTTCTCGATGTTCAGTTCCATATCATAGTTGTGTAAGTTTTTTCACGTTTCGAAGTAGTTCTTTAAGTTCTTTTTCACTGCCAACCATAAGATCAATATCATTTGCACGGAAGGCGATCCGCCACACACTGAAACTGTTGTATGATAGTTCTGAAGTGTCTCCTGCAACATGTTTTCCAAAAATGTATTGAACAAAACTGGTGATAATATGTATCCTTGCCGAATCCCTTCAGCTATTTCGAAAAAGTTTCTAATATTACCATTAATTAAAACAGGACTAGTTATTACTTGTGAAGTGTTTCAATGATTTCTATTATATTTCTGTCAAAAGTAGTATTTATTATAATTATTACATAAACCGTCTTGACATAACCGATTGAATGTCTTAGTGAAATCGATAAACCTATGATATATTTCATGTACGTAACACACGATTGATCAGCTTTACAACGAACACACAGACTTTCAGATTATAGTGTAAAGAGGATATGCCAGAATACAAACAGTATACAAGAAAATTCGTATAGGGGCTACTATGTTTAATACTATTGTTATACAATTTTACTGTAATACTATTATTATTCAGTTTTACAGTACTCTCACTTATTATCGATACATCTCATGATGATGTTGTAGGTGCTTCTCAATCAATATTAGGATGTTGAAAATGTGTTCCATAAACACATTTTGTTTTTACGTAAACCTTCTTGTTCTTCAGCAAGTATTTCTTCTATTTGTTTCAATCTCTTTAAACTATATTCTTAACATTGCTTTACTTGAATGAGTGATACGACTAATAGTTATATCATTTTTGTCTCATTTTAAGTTTCATTTCTTTGGCTTAGTATAACCAGCGATTGTGTCTCATTTTGTCGGACACTTTTGTGTTTCGCATATACGCTGGAAAATTGTTCTCTTAATATTTATTGTTTCTGTGTCCGCGTGTTTCAGATGTTCTGCAGAAATATTATCTATTGCTGGTGTCTTTCTATTTTTGTATAATCGAGTAAATCGAACTTCGGGCGCACTCACAGATGCTCAGTCTCAGAATATATGCCTATTCATATTTATAGTTCCTGTGTCTAGATGATTAAACATACTTCTTAATATGTTCTTCAGATCTACAGTCCGACTAATACTTAATAACAAATTCACCAAAACTGCAGCACTCGAAGCCACACAATACAATAATTTACACAGGCGGCTCAGTAAAACAAGAAACAAACAGGTGTTGTTGGGGTTTCGTAGCCTACCAAAATGACAATAAATTAGCTGAGAAGTCACACTGCGTACCCCACTACAACATCGAGTATGAGAATGGAAATAGAAGCGGTGACATTAGCTCTCACTTGGCTGGCGACGTAACCACCAAAAACTCAGTGATTCTATCGGACTCTCAAAGTATGCTGCGCTATGTAGAAAAGTGTATGATCAGGAATGGATGGGTCATTCTTTTCAACAACGTGCAGAGCATTACATGGATCTACTGTCCAGGTCATGCTGGGGTTAGGGAAAAAAGAAAGAGCTGATGTGTTGGCTGGTAAAGCCTTGTTGAACGGCAGCGAGATAAGAAGAGACAGGATTGAATTGATTAGAGCAGCCATGGATACCGTACAAGAAGACGAGGAGAAGGTCGAAAGAGACAATGTACATATTCAGAGAATGGTAGAAATTAGAGTGACTAGAGTCAATGAAAGAAAATGCTACCTCTCCGGAAAGATCTGAAGAACGAGCAAACAGCAACTAACTGGGGCACTGAGATTTCACATACTTTTAGATTACTGACAGGACGGCAAACTGAGCATATATGGAAATGCCACCAGTGCTGTGACGCTTGTTCCTAATCAAGAATCTCCAAATGTCATTCTAGATAAGCTGTCTGTCAAAGTGTTTACATCTAACAGACGCCTATTAAGCAGCTGAAAATTGTCAGTCTTATTCATTCTCAATTCACCGACTTTATGATTATATGAATCAATCATATGCTTTCTTTAATTTTAAAAACACCAGCATGTCCAGAGAAAGTGTATGCATGTTTTACGCAGGTGGCTGGGACAAGCAACAGATGGTATTCTAGCATAACAACTCTGAGAATGTTTTAATCTTTAGAAGCGTGAGTTGAGAAGCTAACACTGTAGCAAAAATATTAAAAATGAAAAACGGTAGTAACATTTCTACATGGTAAATGAAACAAATATTGAAAATACGAGAAACAATCGTCAAAATTCTGTTTTACATATATAATGAATACACTACAAGGTATTTGTCAAGATAAGGGAACACACGAAAACTGGAATTTAAATACACAAAATCTACATAAAATAAAAGTATATAGGTATCAATGTTGCCAAAGAAGAATAGATGGAAGTAGAGTAGAATACAACATAAATAGTATAAGTCTATTAGTCTATCCTAACTTCAGTTGTCGTATTTATCCTTAGCTTGAGACAGGCCTATTCTAGAAAAGTTTTCTATGTGTAACCAGGATACTCACTAATTGTCTGAAGATCACCATAAATATTCTTCAACTGTAAGCGTGCATCAGACGGAGATTCATGCGGTGGCATTCTGTCTAACTCTACTTCAACAGTAAGCGTGCATCAAACGGAGATTCATGCGGTGGCATTCTGTCTAACTCTACTTCAAGTCTTAGCACCTTCTACAATGATATTTCTATAATGTTTATCAGACTTTCTTTCTATAGCATGCCAGCAACATGATTGCTGAATGTGCCACAGTGAGATTGGATTAATTTAATATATCGTCTGATTAACTAGCTATATTTGAGAATAAATAAACCGCTCATGTTTGTGTCAAGATTGAGCAGATCAACTATAACTAACGCTAGAAAGTATCTTCTCTTCTGCATGGACCAGGCATGGGTTTAACTACATGTAAAAAAAAACTTTGATACATCTCACCTGCTTGTAGACTATCCAGGCTCAAATAAAATTAAATTTGTTGCTATAATTAGCCGCACGTGGTGTTTGTTTACCTGACGTAGTCTGTCTGGTTCCACGACTGTGGTGTAGGTAACGATAGCGCAGGTATTCTCTTTATGATTTATGGAGATTTAGATTATTTGAGAATCCCAGGAATTACGAGCGATTAGCTCTTACTTCCTATGTGCAATGAGGAGTTTTCTGAGCTTTCTTTCATACCCAGGTGACTTCAAATTGTGTTTGATGCAGTGACTATTGGAGGAGCCTTCTTCTCGGAAGGAAGGGGCGAGGGGAGGAGGAGGGTACATGTTACGAGACGAGCTGATAGTTTGTTTGGGCACCCATTTTTTGTCTATCCTCGACGAGGCGCTTCGTAGCCAGCGAGTTGTTCCTCGTGTAGGAAGACCATTCCATTATCACTCCTTGTGTCCCTAGTTTCCAGACTTAATTTCTTCTGTATAAGCCGTGCTGGATAACGGCGAATGTTGAATTAGACTCAGAGTTGATACATCTACCTATGCTGCTTTGTCAAACACGTCGGTTCTCTAGGATGTTCCCTGTGCATTTCTCATGCACTCGTTTCGTTCGCTTGAGATGGCTTTCCAGTCCATCGCCAGGCGATATTTGTGTATTTTGACTCTTCGTCATTGCGTATATTAGCCAAAGGGAGTCGCGTTAGCGCAGTGGTTAGCGCACTGGCTTCGCATATGAGTGGTCCTGGGTTCATTCCCCAGTTGAGGCGGAAATGTTTTCAGATCGCAACGGCTCCCAGGTCGACCCAGCCTTAAATGGGTACCGGATTAATCCGGGAAGTAAAGACTGCGAGGGAGAGGAGATGGCTACCGCCCTCATTTGCAGAGCCTGTGAAATGTGAGATCGCTAACATCTCACACCCCTACGGCATTAATAAATGATATGGGTTACTTTACTATATTAGCCAAAGAGGTAGGTAAAATGCGAATCTCGGACGAAGAGCTTGGCAGTGGGACCTTGGGTACTGAACCCAATCCTCTCTGTGTGAGCAGTGTTGGGCAACGGCACACAGTCGATTTCAGCTGGGTTTGCAGTGTCGTTAGAGACGTGCCCTCTCCCCCTACGTTACCCGCAGTGTCCAGATTCCGAGTCTCAAGGAGGTACTTTTAGGATCTTGCTTATCTGCTAACCCTGGGTCCGCACCAGAGCACTACGAAATTATTTGCACCCCATTCTCTTTATGAAGGACCCCAAACATAAATCAGATAACAATAGCAATAAAAAACATTCTACAGCAAGAAATAGATTTCGTGATAACAAAAACTGTCATAAATAATTTCTGGGTAATTAATTATTTTTATAAAGTATCCGGGTGTGTGTGTGTGCGCGCGTGAGCGTGTGCGTGTGTTAAGGAATGTCACTGATATTGTAATGTTGCTGTGGGTGTTTTCAAAAGAGGTAAACCTCATTATATAGGTATATAATCTGCTTGCTGTTGCATGATTGCAAGTCTGATAGCCACTGAGTAAAGGTCAACCGAAGTCAATATATATATATACCACACCTTACGCTACCAAACTTATCTATTTTCACTCCTCACCTCCTTCTGTGCACTTTCACCTCCTCACTTCTTCTCCTCATACTCTCTTCCTCTCTGCTATGCTGCTCCCTATTTGCTTCCTCCACTATCTATTCGCTATCTCTCCTCCTCTTTCCTCCCTATCAACCACGTTTGTCTCCATGTAAGATTCGTTGTACTGTTGTCTTTCGTTTGTCCTGATGAAGGCGTTTTAGTCGAAACGTCGTCTGTCCTTGTATTTCGTTGTTAGGTTGTTTTATATTTTATTTTGGTAACACATCTACCTATTTATGTTTATATTGACATTTGCCCTATGTTACTCCAGTCACCTACTTCCTATTTAGGGTTGTTACCCAACACTGGAACATTTATCCCTTAGTCAATATATACAATTAACGGTGCTTTCCCAGTTAACACTAGAACTACACGAACTGTCAATTATGACACTAGTCATTATGTTCGTCTAACTACATCCTTCTAACCATCACACGCCGTTGTTGTTACAGTACTTGAATCACGATGTCTTTTTTTGTTAATTTTTTTGTATGGCTATATCACTAATATAACTAATGTGGACTTAGTCCACATTGAAAGGAAACATTACGCGCTATAAAATAGCCATTTCTGTTAGTCTAGAAAACCTCCTGTTTTTCACAAAGAGTAATGAGAAAGGCAATATTTTATGTATAGATCCGGAGAGAGCGTTCAACAAAATAATTAAAACACTTATTGATACACAAGTAAATATTTACAGAGCACTTGAAACTAATTGTGATGAAAACAAAATATTTTGAATATGAATACATTTCAAATAAAACGGCTGTACAATTCAAGCAATGCAATTCTGCTGACACTTATCACAGACTACAGTTTGAGACATGGAAAAAGAGAATAGAATAATAATTAAGTGCATGCTCAAGAGGCTAACAAATATTGAGGTTTTGAGAGGGTAAAAAGGTA
This sequence comes from Meghimatium bilineatum, assembly GCA_034231615.1. Lineage (NCBI taxonomy): Eukaryota > Metazoa > Mollusca > Gastropoda > Stylommatophora > Philomycidae > Meghimatium > Meghimatium bilineatum. Next base: position 29,502,553 of record CM067321.1, read on the forward strand.
AAGGTAGGTCCCATGGTATCTGCCGTCGGGGATGCAGATAACTCTTCATGTACTAAGCCGCAGCAACTATTAGGTGGGGTGGCCAGTTCCCTTCCTTGCTGTTTTTTACCTTCCCTAACTCATGCGTCAGGTACTCATTTACAGCTGAGTCGACTGGAGGAGTGGTCGTGTCAAGTGAGAAATCACAACCCGGATTTTTTTTTAATGTCCGGACGTAGTTTCGAACCTGGCACGCTGTAACAAGATGATAGCAAGCAAGCAAGCTCACTATCCACTATGCTACCGGATTTGAGAGGGTACAAAAGTGATAAATAGCACAACATCTTTCCGTAATTCCAGACTTCTGTATTGTTGTTGTGCTAAAAGGAAATATAGTGTATTATCATAGGCGATGATGGATGTTACTCACAAGATTCGAGATTTATTATGGTCAGGGATGAAGTATACATCACCATAGCACAATGCCCAGGATGAAATATACAGACCATGTGTTGACAATGTGCCTCGATGCCTCTCTTTATGCTTGCCATGTTAACTCTAAAGAAAGGTTGTACGAATCTTTTTTGGAATAAAGCAAGCTGCAGGAGTTGCGGATTAGCAGAGCGGTGATCTAACTGCCCGTGTATCGGTGCTCCTAGACTCGACTAACAACAAACCAATACTAAGGACATGATCTACCATGTCAGATCATTCGGTTTTAGGTTGCATTTCCTCGTCCTAAGTTAGGCTTGTATCTCCCCACATTTGCGTCTCCGCCGAATCCGTTGGCGCAATGTGGGATGTCAGGATATGTAGACACATCCCGACTTAGCAGAAACAGCTTCTATCGACTACTTTCATAAGATTGCTAAGTAATATCTAACAAAACCTGAAACAAGGTAAGAGCAATAAAGTGTAACGATTCATTGCATCAAGCTTTCAGTATGAAAATAGAACGCGAAATAGAAATTACGATTTGAATCATAATAAAACACACACAAATTCAATATTTTTATCTCCCGATGTCGCTATTGAGTGCATCCAATTACCATTACTTATGAAATAAAATTCCTTGCTGCAGTTTACATGACCCTACACTAATCCAGAATATGCATTGCTTTATGTAGTTAACCATTTCGGTGAAAATAACCGTTGTCACTGATTTGAGATGGCGCCAGCTCTGGTTCTTTCATTTAGGATGTATCCTGAATCTCAGACGATTCTTCGAATTGCTGTGATATCTGCTATTAATTTTGGAAGCACCTACATGCACTCGTAAATATATATTTACCTATTACTTTGTTTTTGTAGCCCCTATTTCAAACTGCGAAATTAGTTTTTTTTTAAATTTCAAATGCAGACAGAACACAAGTGAATGTATCTCAAAATTCATTCAACCAGAACAAGTGGCAAGTAAACAATGTGGTTTTTTTAAAATATATTTAAATATGTAGGAAAGTCATTTTATAAATATTTTTTTATAAATCTTAGTTTCAAAATAGTTCTTCTGGAAAAGTTTATGAGTGGCAATTTCGGGTCACGGAAGCGACATCTGGATTTATTTACCGGTTCGTTGTCTAGGTTCGAAAGGGGAGGCAACAAACTGCAACACTGTAACTTACTTTGCTTGTCACAAGAAGAGACTATGGAGATTTAGTGGCTACCAATAACATTACGTCAAACTATTTTATGCTATTTTTTACCGTTTTCCTTTGTGAACAACTTGTAAAGAATTCAGATACCTCCATTCCCTCCTTAATTGCGTCCAACATATTCTACTCTCCTCCAGAAGTATTTTTCTTTGGAAGAAAACAGTAAGAAAAGCGCCATATTTTTATTATAGTTTTGAAGAAAAGAATACACAAACATCTTTGATGTATAAAAACTCGCTTTGTTGACGTGTACTTTAAAAAAATCCCGCTGTAGCAACTATATGATTTTTTTCAGAGCGCCCCCACCCGCTCACAATTGTTGACTTAATTTATGGACTTATGGGATGTCGTTGACTGTCATTGCCTAAATGTCAATGTGAATGTCGTTGACTGTCATTGCCTATTTGTCAATGTGAATGTCGTTGACTGTCATAGCCTATAGGTCAATGTGAATGTCGTTGACTGTCATATCCTATAGGTCAATGTGAATGTCGTTGACTGTCATAGCCTATAGGTCATAGCCAATAGTTGATGGACGTGAACAACGTGGAGGCAGGATAACTGCGAATGTCTTTCTCTAGTCAAATTGTGTTTAAATATACTGAGCTATGCTTTCCAACATGTATTACGCTGTGTGACATAATCCAAGTCATGTATGTTACTTTTATTCCCAAAGGATTACAATATTAACTTGTGTTTTTATGTATTCATACGCGCGTGAAGTAAAAATTATGTAACCTTGGACAGTGTAACTTCACACACCAGAGAACAGGTACTACACACCGCTATGTTCACTCGTGTTCATGTCACCCGGTCAAGCTAGACCCGATAGCTATAATTATGTAGAAGCACTAGTAACATGAAGAAATTTCATCAAAAAAGCCATCAAAGTTATGTTTTAGGGGTATTAAATGTGCCTCATCGTATGACCACAGTGCCCCAAGTCTTCAGTCAGACAACTTTGGAATGGGCGGAGAAACATCAAGTCATGTTTAACGGCCATAGTGATCACTTGGATAAAACAGGGGAGTCCTCATGTGCTAATAGTCCCAAATTCTTCTCCTTTCAACTATTCTTCTATCTAGCCTTCACTAGTGGATCATAGTCGCGTCCGCATGTACAGCAACCACACCTCCTAACCGCTTCGGCGTTTAAAATCAGTGAAGGCGGCAAATGGGATCTGTGCCCATAGCCCAACATGTAAAGTCTAGATGCGGCGAACTGCGCAAAGGAGTTCAACTAAGATTGACCACTGGACAGAAGGGCGTCATTCAGCTGGCGTTGTAGATCGTCAAAGAGCACGATGAGACAGTAAGGCACACTAGTCATGTACTGCACCCCGACACACTAAGTCGTCTTGACTCGCCTTGCCACTGATACCACATGTGTAGGGGCGAGAGAGTAAGGCTAACAACTTTACGCAAATCTCCCTCACTTTAATTCAATTTTCATTGCACACATTTCCTTCACTTTAATCCAATTTTCATTGCACAAAGCTCCCTCACTTTAATCCAATTTTCATTGCACAAAGCTCCCTCACTTTAATCCAATTTTCATTGCACAAAGCTCCCTCACTTTAATCCAATTTTCATTGCACAAGACATGGTTTTCATCATCATCTCATTTTCTAAAATGTGTCAGACTGAGTTGAGTCCTGGCTTCGACGCTCATCAACATGGTGTTATCTGCCATATTAAATGATGCCTTCCGGAATAACAGTGCAAGAATTTGATTTCGCTATCGAGCTGATGGAGGGCTATTCAATCTTACTGGATTGAAGGCCAAGACCAAAACTGAGACGGACACTGTTCGCGACCTCTTGTTCGCCGACGATTGTGCACTAAACGCTACCAGTGTGAAAGATATGCAGGACAGCATGGACCTCTTTTCTTTGGCCTAAGATGCGTTCGGTCTCACCATTAGTACCGCGAAGACATTAGTAATGTATCATCCTGAGCCAGGTGTCCCCTACACAGAAACAGTAAACGCAGTAAAAGAACAAAAATTCAATACTGCCAATAAGTTTGTACATCTCGGCAGCACTTTATCGCAAACTGTGACAATTAACGAGGATGATGTTCTACGTGTTGCTCGCGCCAGTACGGCATTCAGGTGCCTTCGTGCCAACGTCTGGATCAAGCGCGGTCTCAATTTGACAACTAGCTTTTACCTCCCAGTGGTTCTACCAACACTGCTTTATGCTGCGTCATCCTGGACTCTCTATGCTAGACACACTCGACAGTTTATCTCTTTCCACCTTCAGTGCCCATGAAACCTCTTGGAAGTACATTGACAGGATTGTGTACCAGACACGGAAATCCATTAAAAATTCAGTATGCAAAGCATCCATGACCGACTTACTAGGTCCCAACTCCTCTGGACTGGTAACAATGTCCGTATGCCAGACAAGCGCCTTCCAAAGAGAGTATTATATGGGGAGCTATGCGAAGGTAAACGTTCAAGTGGAGGGCTGAAATAGCGCTTTAATGATCACCTAAAAAGCTCTTTCAAGCACTGCAGCATCGATCCTAGCTCATGAGAAACTACATTCCATGATCGCTCAGCTTGCCAAACCCAGTTCACTGCAGGCATCACTAAATTTTAAAAGAAAGAAAATTGCGGGCAATTTACAAGCGATGGAAGTGAAGGACAAATTCGAAAACTCTCCTACACAAAACTGTCTGTACTCCTGCATGCACTACAATAGAATTTTACAGGCACGAATTAGCTTCAATGTGCATCTATGAACCCACATACCGAATTAGACAATCACACAAGTTTTTTTCTTTGCTACCTGTTCATCAGAATTATTGTTTTTCATGCCATGCTCATCTTCGTTTGAGGCACTACATCATCATGCCAAAGTTAATGTCGTTGACTGTCACAGCTATAGGTCAAAGTGGCCAGAAAACCATGCTTCTTCATCCTCTTCTTCTTCGTTCGTTCGCTTAGAATATGCATATATCTGAAGTTGTATCTCTTCTATGAACATGAGGTCCGTTGAGTTTTTCTTCAACTGATGTTTCTCTTGGCAAGTACATTACCTACCTATGGACATTCCTAAGAATATGATATTCTGTCTGAGGTGTGTGCCCATGTGTTCATGTGGTGGATGTGTTGCTACTCTTAAACGTTATATAAATGCGACTGCGGAGTCGGTTGTGTCTTTTCTAAATCGTAGATTGCCAACTTTTTATTATCTTTTCATAATCTGGTAGCCATCTTTTGTTGCTATGGGATTTCTAATTGCTTTGAGCTGTTTCTTTTGGTAAAGTATTGGCGCATCTGGTTGATCTCGGCAGCGCCTTCCTTAGTCAGAATATCTGTTTCTCGTGTACATGTATTCTACAAAGTGATGATATTAACTACATATTTACTTAGCTATGATTGCTTAGTCCAATCTGTAGCATTTGCAGGTCTTGTAGTATCCTGGATTGGAGCGAAAGAGTGTGTATCTTACATATGGAATTCTACAATTTGTGGATCATCATTGGAGATCAGCAGGTTTTTAGTTGACAACTTGTTTGCCTGGATTTCTACATCGTGATTTTGACATAATTATTATGATACGTGAAAACATCAAAATAGGCTTTAGGGTACAAAATTATCAAAAAACTGTCCTACTAAAGTCGAAAGCAGGTGATCCTATAATAGACACAACCAAAGTACTTGGAAGATGGGTCCAGTCTACATGGGGCTAAAATAGGTCAAAGACTTACTTGGGAATCACACATTGAAGAGACAGAAAATAAAGCCATACGCAGACTACAAATAATGAAAAAACTATCTGGGAAAGATTGGGGAGCCAACATAAAAACCATAAGATAAGTCTATGTAGGTCATATTCGTCCAACTCTGGAATATGGATTGACCACATATGCAACAGCAGCAAATACCAATCTTCAAAAGCTGGACAAAATTCAAATGCAGGTCTCCGAATCATAACAGGAGGACTAAGGAGCACACCTATAACATCAATGGAAGCAACAGCAGGATTTCAAAATCTAACAGACCGAATGGATGAGAAAATCACAATAATGACAGAAAAATTTAGACGCCTGAAACATCACCCTATGCATGAAAAAACAAAAGAACTAACAAAAAAACAGACTGAAAAGACCAAGCTTCAATCACCTATCAAAAAAACTTATGAAAGCCAATAAAGAAGTAACCAGCAACAATCCGGATGAATGGGAACAGCTAGAAGCATATTGCAGCATCACAAACACTTCACCCATATATACTGCAAAACTTACAATACCAGGCATTGAGAGCAAAACTATGGAAACCCCTACTGCCCTTAAGGCAAAAACATTTGATCAACTAGACACCCAATACCCTACCTCACATTGGATTCATGTCTTCACACATGGATCATCAGAGGGTGCAGTAAAGAAAGGAGGAGCTGGGATACTAATACTCATACCAAACACCCCAAAACTAGAACTCTCAATCGCTACTGGCAAATTATCAACAAATTACAGGGCAGAGCTACAAGCAATCTTGGAAGCATCAAAGGCTCTAGAGGAACGGAGGCTCAAAGGAGCTAACATAGTCTTCTTGTGTGACTGCATGTCAGTACTCGAAACCATCCAAAAGGAACCTACAGATCTCCTAACAAAAACAACTGTAGAATTTCTAAATCAACTATCTGCCAAACAATAAAGTTGTGCTGCAGTGGATCCCTGCACACTGTGGAATAGCAGGAAATGAAGGAGCTGACAGACTGGCAAAAGCAGGTGCAAACAAGGGAACAATTCCAGCACAGAATATCACTGACTGAAGCAAAAACCCTCATCAAAGGAAAATACAAACATACATGGAGTCAGAGAACAGGCAGTAACTTTCCACAGGACCCTATTCTAAAGCTAAACAGGTCACAACAAACAACAATTTTTAGACTTCGCACAGGACACTGCAGACTACAAGCACATCTCAACAAAATTAAGGCTGCCCACACTGACCAATGCCCATGTCAAAAGGTACCTTAGACTCCAGAACATATTCTGCAGACATGCTCACTCTTTGATGACGTGAGAACCAAAATATGGCCCCAAGAGACAGATCTGAAGGTGAAGCTGTGGGGCAACCGTGAGGACCTACTGCTGACGACTGAATTCATGGAGGCGGCCCAACTTCCTGTATAGACTTATGAGCATAGGAAACTGATCGCAGAAGAAGAAGAAGGAAGATGGGTCGAGCACTACACAATTCTGCATTCTGAAGACACGATTCCTGACTCATTACTCATTACATTTTTAGCAACATCCTGAGCTGACAAAATCTGACTTTGAACCCACAGAAGCTGATCTCCTTGAGGAGATACATACACAAACTAGCGGCAAGGCAACAGAAGCATGTAACATTTCCACTGAAATACTAAAGAAAAACTGACATGTCCTCTTCGTCCCACCTGTACCAGCTTTTTATAACATGCTGGAGAGATGGCGAAATCCCCCCCCCCACACACACACACACACGACATGAGGGATCCAAAGATATTCACTCTCTACAAGAACGAAAGTTTCAACTACAGAGAAATGTTGCCAATAAGGGAAGCCACTCTTTAAGGCTTTTATGAATCTAACGAAGCCTAAAGCCTATTAACATTGTTAGCAGACCAGTTTTATGTAAAATTCTAAAATTACTGGTTGTATGCCGAAATTAATGGACCTGCTTGTTTCCTTTCACGAAGACATGTGTGCAACCATATCGTTCGATGGCAATACATCTGACAGATTTGCATTAAAGACGAGTAAAGTATTGTGTTTTTAGACACCACACCTTTCGGAATCTTCTTTTCAGCGCTTGTAACACATGCTCTTTCGATGCAGAAGGTAATGACTTCAACCGTACTGACTACGATGAATCACTTTTCAATTTGACACTTCTCAGAGCAAAGAACAAACCATCAGAAATACTCATCAGAGAACTTCTCTTCACTGACGATACTCCACTAGATGCACACAGTGAGTACCTTGCAATTCCAAATCGACAACATGGCTAGGGTCTGTGAGTTGTACGCTATGGAAATATTTGTGGTGGTCATTGACGTGGACAGTGTATGCTAGACATGCAAGAAAATTAAATCATTTCCATCTTACCTGCCTACGTAAATTACTAAACATCCATTGGTGGGACAAAGTACCAGACTACGAGGTTTTGGAGAAATCAACCTCAATAAGCATCCACACAATACTTATGAAGGCGCAAGTACGCTGAGCAGGCCATCTTGTCCGTATGGAGAACTCGCGTTTGCCAAAACAAATATATTATGGAGAACTCAAGGCAGGATTTCGAAAAGCTGGTGGACAGAAAAAGCGCTTCAAAGACACGCTCAAGTCCTCACTGAAACATCTTAACATTGACGTAGGCGCTTGGGAGAGCCTCGCTCAGGATAGAACAGCATGGCGTTACAGCATTAAAACGGGAGCACTAGCGGCCGAAGAGTCCAGACAAGATACTGCAAGACAGAAGCGAGCACGCAGAAAAGAAAAAAAATCTCAACCTCACATAGACACCCTCTATTGTTGTCAATTCTGAAAAAAAAACATTTTGTGCGCACTGGACTTATTAGTCATTTAAAAACGCACTATTAACTTATTATTTTTTATTACTTATTGTTATTATTATTATGGTTGAGTTTTTGGTCATCGTCGATTACGACGGACGAACAATCATCATCATCATGAAAATAAGCATCACAAAAAAACTGTGGTAATGCGTCAATGATGTACAGCATCATCGAACTTTAACATCAATAATATAAGACAAGTTGAAAATGTTTATTACCTAGAACCCAGAATTACATCCATCATATCCCTAGACAATGAAATAATGCACACATTGGGAAAACGGCTACCATTTTTGGCGGATTGTCACAACACACTTGAAATAACCGAAATCTAAAACTGAAAACTACTGAACATAGGGAACTAGTCGCAGAAGAAATATAATCACAAAAAAGCTACAAAGAAATTAACATATTAATGTGTTACTGTTAACTCAATTCATACGTAAGCCAGTTATAACGGGACAGAGACGGCACCCTTTCAGGACGTAAGCCCGTTATAATGGGACTCCATATATACCCTCCAAATTGCCTTGTTTTGTTTGTAAATGACACGTACTATTGTTCTTACAATTCTTATATTGTTATATTGTATAAGAATTTCACATTCAATTATCTTTCTTTTGATACCTTAAATGACTTTCCATAGCTAATACTTTGTCTTCAGGAAGCTAGCGCCTGAATCATGATGGGGTTTAATAAATTAGCATAAAATTAATTACATCTAAACCCCGGGTATAATTACGTGTTGAAAGAGTTAATTTCACAATGGTAAACGGGGTGCAAAGGGAACGCATTGCTCTAGGCGGACCCAGGGTTAGCAGATAACCAAGATCCCAAATGTACCTCCACGCGGTGCACCCTGGAAACAGAAATACAGCAGCTCGAGCTGATTCTGTCCAAATCTTTTGGGGATCGTGTCCGAAAATGTGGAGGTAGCAGATGGAAAGAGATTTGCCTGCACACGGACAGACATATCTCCGACACCACCAGCATCACCACATATAGCGACACTGTCGACATACAGTGAAGCTAGTCAGTCCAGTCCGAACATTGGAGGGGCGGCCAATGTAAAATGCACGTAAAGGTAAATGCATGGCGAGAGACAAATATGTTTCATACAGAGTACAATGAAACAATGAAAGGGCAGAACAGCGCTAGAGGGCAGCGCGAACTGCAAATAGAAAGTGAAAAGTCCCTAGGAAAGGGAACTACAAGCTCCGTCAGCTCGAGACGGACTCCTAGTTAACAGAGTTCCTAACAGGCAGAGACCCAGACCCATCCATCGGCGTTTGGTAAAGCAAAAGACCTAACCCAACTCTAATGTCGAGCCTTCCTAAACCGGAAATATGCTTACAAAGAGAAAGGGTTCTGTACCCTATGGGTTTTTCCATATGTTTTTCAGCCGTGTTATTTTGCAATATGCCATTGCCAATCTCTTCCTTATTTCTGCCATGCAGTCTCCTGCACCGTTGATGTTTGCTCCTAAGTATTCAAATTTGTCCAAACATTCTATCTCGGTATTGTCAATTCTGATTTTTGGTTGTTGTGTTGTTATATCTGTTGATATGATTTTTGTTTTCTGCGTGTTTAAATACAAATTTTGTGCTTCGCTATATTTCTTTGTGTTCTTGATTAGTTGTTCCAATCCCTTTATATCGTTTGAAAGAAGTACTGTGTCGTCTGCGTAGCGTAGTTCCGGGATTAGGAATCCACCTATGTTTAAAGCGTGGTAGTCCGTGTTGTGTATGTCTTCTCTCACGTTCCTCATTATACTTTCAGCGTAGATGTTGAACAGGTATGGGGAGAGTGTGCACCCTTGCCTTACTCCACTCTGTACCTCAAACCATTCTGAGAGATCGTCCTCTAACTTCACTGCAGCCTTTTGATCTTGGTAAAGTTCCTCTATTAGATGAATCAGATGTCTTGGGAAACCCATGCTGTTCATTATCTCCCATAGTTGCTGGTGTTGGACGCAGTATCCTAGAGAAAAAGTTCGGTTAATCATAAACTACGCCTGTTTGGTCATATAAAGAGACATAACTGTTTAGAAAGACAAATAATGGAGGGAAGAGTACCTGGGCAGAGGAGAAGGGGCAGACCAAGAAGACGATGGACTGACGACATTAAAGATAACATGAATACATCGCTAGAAAATTCAAGCCACATCGCCCAAGACAGAGAGAGGTTCAGAGAGTTCATTGGGAAGACAACGTTCTGGAAGGAATACGTCACATGACACCCGATGGGTGTAGGCAAGAAAGGGACAACGATGGCAGTCCTGGCCCAACTCTACTGTCAAGGTTTCCTATACCGGAAGTACACTTGCAGAGAGAAAGGGTTACGTACTCGATTCGCTCAGGCACAAAAGGGACAACGCTTTAGCCCTGGCCCAACTCTACTGTCAGGTTTTCCTACACCGGAAATACACTTGAAGAGAGAAAGGGTTCAGTACCTGATGGGCTCAGGCGCTATTGGGACAAGGACGCTCAGCTCGAGAACGCCTTGCTCCCAAACGCGTGGTGTGAGACTCGAACTTGGACAAGGGGTACACGATGTCGGTGAATGACACCTCGGCTAAGAGGGCGAAAGAGCCAGGGTCCAACTCCTCTGTTGAGTTCTTCCCCTTAAGGAACCAGGCTCACGGATGAGAAACGGTTCGGTACCCAATGGGCACAGGCACAGCACGTCCAATTACACGAGGCAAGTTCATAGACAGTGGAACACCTCGTGCGAGTTAGACGAGAGCAAAACATCGTCTGGGCGAAGAGTCTCCACTACGCGTGCCTGGAGACAGATATAGAGGCTGTCACAGGCTAAGGGTAGCCCACCCGAATTGTCAAGGCATGCCGAAATCGGATGTGCTAGGCCTACAAGGCGCATAACGGTGGCACAACGTAATCACGCTCCCGGCGGAAATCGCACGGATATCCGTGATGGTTACAATGGAGCGAACGAAAAACAAACAAACAAACAAACAATGGTAAACATTATCTTCGACTTTAATGAAGGATCATCCATTAAAGATAGGAGAAAAATAAACACTGCTTGAAAACGTGATAAAAGAATATAAACAAGTTTACACTTTTTTATGTAAATAAATATAGTCGTAAACATACCATTGTTTTAAAGGGCAGTAATAATTTTGTATGCAACAAATAGTTGTGGTTTACATTTCTATCTCCACAACAACAACGACAATTTTCTCTTATCTTCCCATTTTAACTCATTTTAACCCTTTTTTTAACCCAGTTGACTCATTTTAAGAATATTTACTTATTTATATGCTTTATTATTTGTAATTTATGCCGCCGTGATCACAGCCTCGTTGAATTACCAGTTGCACTATTTGAACTCTTTGATTTGACTAACCAAAGTTGAATTTAGTAATATACGACGCCAGTAATCTTTTAATGGTGCAGACTTGCTAATGTAAATGTACAGCTCTAAAGTATTGTTATATCTCTCTTTTAACACGGTACGTATATTTCATCGTCATCATGTAACATATTCTTTCCAGAACATGGTCTTCCTTATGAATTCTTTGAGCACTGCCAGTCTGAGTTGACCTGCCGCAGCTAGAGAAATGTTTAAGCAATTTCATATACCGCTGCACCATCGTCGTTTTGGACCTACCCTGTTGCCGTTAACTCTGCCTTCAGCTCTCAATCTTTCCATGCTGTTATGTCTCCTTATAGAACCAAAACAAAAAACAAAACACAAAAAATCTTTATTATTAAGATGTTAAGGAGCCAGCCGTCTTCGACGTTTATCTTAACACTTCTTGATTTGTCTTTTTAGCTGTCCACGTTATAAGTAAAATTCTTCTGTAGCATCTCATTTCGAAAGCAACGATTCTCATTACTATTGGTTTATTTAATGTTCCTGCCTTACAACCGTATATTGCCACTGGAAATATGCATGTTCTGGTCATACATAGTTTGGCTATACTGATGGTACCTTGCCAACGATTTTTCTTTTCGGCAAAGTATCAATGTCGCCATTGCAATTTTTCTAGTAATTTCTACAGCAAAATCTGCTGTGTTATTTATATCTGTGCACAAATACTAGAAATTTATAACGTCCTCTAGTTCTAAATTGTCATTTATTATCTTTGGTTGTACTTTCCTTTATCCGTTGTCATAATTTTATTTTTCGTCATATTTAAGAACATATTTTAGGCTTCACTGTGTTTTTTCGTCGATAGTAACACTTGTTTTAGAGCATACCCGTTTGTTGTTAAGAGAACTCTGTCTTCAGCATACCTTCTTCTTCTTCTGCGTTCGCTCTTATATAACCACAACAAATATTTCGTGTGATTTCCTCCGGAGAGCGTGAAGTAGATTGTGCTGCAAGTTCCACAGTAAAACTGTGATTATTTGCACCCCGGTTGGCCACTTGTGGTCAGGACGTCCGAGGTCCAGCACATCCGTTTTCGTCATTACTTTATTTCGGGCTTGTCCCTAGTCCGTGACAGCATGTATCTGTCGCCGGGCACGCTGGTGTGTAGTGCCTCTTCGCCAAGACGCTTGTCGAGCGCGTCTATCTGGCACGAGGTGCTCCACCGTCCATGAATCCATCTCGTGCAATTGGACGAACTCTGCCTGTGTCCATCGGGTACTGAACCGTTTCTCATCCGCGAGCCTGGTTCCGTATGAGGAAGAACTTGCCAGAAGAGTTGGACCCTGGCTCGTTCGTCCTCCTACCCTAGGCTTCGTTCACAGACATCGTTAACCCCTCGCACAAATGTGAGTCTCATACCACGCGTTTGAGAGCAGGGTGTACTCGAGCTGAGCGACCTTGTCCCAATAGCGCCTGAGCCCATCAAGTACTGAACCCTTTCTCTCTGCAAGTGTATTTCCGGTATAGGTAATCTTTACAGTAGAGTTGGGCCAGGGCTAAAATCGTTGTCCCTTTTCTGCCTGAGCCCATCAGGTACTGAATCCTATCTCTCTGCAAGTATATTTCCGGTATAGGAAGGCTCGACATTAGAATTGGTTTAGGTCTTCTTTATTTTTCGAATGCCCACGATTGGGTCTGGGTCTCTGTCTATAAGGATCACAGGTAACTAGAAGCTCGTCTCGAACTAACAGAGCTTGTAGTTCCTCTTTTCTAGAAACTTTTCACTTTCCATTTGCAGTTCGCGTTCCCTCTAGCGCTGTTCTGCCCCTTCATTGTGTCATTGTACTCATTATGACATATATTTGTTTCTCGCCTTGCATCCACCTTTACATGCCTTTTACATTGGCCACCCCTCCAATGTTCTGACTGGACTAACAGGCGACACTGTATGTCGACAGTGTTGCTGTATGTGGTGATGCAAATGGTGTCGGAGATATTGTCTGTCTCTTTTGCAGTCGAATCTCTTTCCATCTGCTACCTCCACATTCTCGGACACGATTCCCAAATGATTTGGCCAGAATCAGCTCGATCAGCATATCTGATTTCTGGGATCTCCTGACCGCCGATGGTAAGATGTTGGATATCATGTTGTGTTTACATTTTACATTAAGTTTTCAGCGTAGATGTTGAACAGGTACGGTGATAGTGTGCATCCGTATCTAACTCCTTTCTGTAGATCAAACCACTTCAATATTATTCCGTCTACTGTTACTGCGGCGTGCGTATATTTATTAAAAGTTAGTGACACTTTTAGTGATCAGACATTGAATTTAGGATCGAGTTTTGGAATGATTGACACATTTTTAATAATAAGACCCATAGTCCGTCAGAATCGCTTGTGTGCCACATTGTAGACATCAACACAAACAGGCCTCCAAACACATATCCTGAACCATTCTGGAGAATATAGGAATACCATACAGTGGACATGTCTAATGTTTTCAATTCAAGATTTTCTTACACACCTAATTCCATTTAAAACTGATAATTACAGAATATCTGTAGAAAGTGAACTGCGTCTAGTGACATGTCCAAACCAAGCAATCTTACATCGTCTCATTACAGACAAGAGCGAATCTTGATCATATTTAGTAGCCACAGGGAAGATCATGGGAGACAAGAGATATGGAAAGACAGCGGGAGAAATTTCTGGATGGGTTGTCATCATAATGCTTAACATGAACTGAACCGATCAAAGTCACAAGAGACAGTAAAAGTTTACCATAAACTGAACCGATCACAGTCACAAGAGACAGTAAAAGTTTACCATGAACTGAACCGATCAAAGTCATAACAGACAGTAGAAGTTTATCATCAACTAAACCGATCAAAGCCAAAAGAGACAGTAGAAGTTTACCATAAACTGAACCGATCAAAGTCACTAGAGACATTAGAAGTTTACCATAAACTGAACCGATCAAAGTCACAAGAGACAGTAAAAGTTTACCATAAACTGAACCGATCAAAGCCACAAGAGTCAGTAAATGTTTACCATAAACTGAACCGATCAAAGTCACTAGAGACAGTATATGTTTACCATAAACTGAACCTATCATAGCCACAAGAGACAGTAAATGTTTACCATAAACTGAACCGATCAAAGTCACTAGAGACAGTATATGTTTACCATAAACTGAACCTATCATAGCCACAAGAGACAGTAAATGTTTACCATAAACTGAACCGATCAAAGTCACTAGAAACATTAGAAGTTTACCATAAACTGAACCGATCAAACTCACAAGAACAGTAAAAGTTTACCATGAACTGAACCGATCACAATCACAAGAGACAGTAAAAGTTTACCATGAACTGAACCGATCAAAGACACAACAGACAGTAGAAGTTTATCATCAACTAAACCGATCAAAGCCACAACAGACAGTAGAAGTTTACCATAAAGTGAACCGATAAAAGTCACAAGAGACAGTAAAAGTCGCGTTACTGTAATTTTAAGTCCTCTCCTATCGACCAGGGTTAGAGGTTCACACGATATTTATGATTTGAAATAACAATTAGCCAGTTGTTCATTCATCTACAAGGAAGTGAGAATACACAAGTTCACTCTCACGGATATTATTGTTTCATACCTTCAGGGATTTACGTGGATTGTTGTTTGCTCTTTCTTAAACTCTCACTGAACTTCTTTTGCAGCAGTATGGTCACTCGTGGTTTCCTTATGGAGATAGTCGAATGAAAAACACAAATGGCGCCGTGTTGTCGTTAATTTTCCATTGACGCGACAAATCCGACTTCGAAGGTTACGTGGATGTTTTGTCCAGCTCACCTTGGATTTTAGGGTAATATGACAGATGCGAGTTTGGAGTCAAGAGAACAGCGTCAGGACATATGCCATTTGACACGGGGACATTTAAATCTCCTATTGAACTAGATCAATATTAGATTGTTTAACAATTGATCGCATAAGAAGAGGAATCATACATATATGCGTCTGTTTGATGATAACAAAATCGTGGAATAGATTCAGTAAGTTTTGAATTTCTCGAAGAGATTTTAGGGAATAATTCCAATAAATCCAATTAACGATTAACATAAAGATCAGCACAGAAAAAAACCAGAATATTCATAGACAGAGAACCAAATACAATCAACATAAAGATAAATGATCAATTACTGAAACGAGAACTGGAATTTAAAATCTTTGGAGCTCGTTTACTGACGACGGAAGAATGGACAGAGAGTGTCTCTAATACACTATTTATCCTTTTACGAGGGCGTCCAATAGGTTGACTGTTTTCATATCGTTTGTTAAGTGTTTTTAGGATAATACTTTGCTCTTTCTGTCTGGTTATGTGGCCGAACCATTTAACTTGCTGTTTCTGGATGTATTCTATTGTTGACTTGATCCCTAGTTGTTTCCTTAGTGCTTCATTCCTGATTTATTTTGTCTCTCAAGCTAACTGCAAGCATACGTCTCACAAATTTCATTTCAGTGGTGTTAATCTTATAAATTGTTGTAGAATCTTACGTCCACGTTTGACACTGATAAACACCATCTGTCGTCAAATATATTGAAAAACAGAGACCATGCAAAAAAACATATGTTCTATTAAAAGACGTACGTAGCGAAATTGTATATATATATATATATATATTATGTGTGTGTATATATATATATATATATATATATATATATATATATATATATATATTATATATATATATATATATATATATATATATATATTATATATATTATATATATATATATATTTCGCTACGATTCGGTATGTAGCGTCTTTTAATCGAACATGTTACCTTTACAAATTACAGACCGCCGATAGCACGACACGGACATTTTTCGTTGTATTTAATCACTTTCTGTATTTACGTCAACATAATGCTGATTCCGAACGAAAGTGTAACATGTCCACATTACGTCTTGTATGATTTTGATATGATGTATTCTGATAACAATTTTATAAGTTATCGATACGTTTTGAACGTGTGTGGTATATGACACAATTTTTCCTTATATTTTCTATATTAATTTTCAAACGCACTTATTTGTTCGTGAAAGTATAATTATTGGCACCATGTTAACATAGAAGGTAGGTGCTCAAGTGAGATAAAGAGACGAACAGCAGAAGCCAAATCAGCATTCCAAAAAATGAGAACCATTTTTTGCAATGGAAGTCTATCAATGCAGACCCGAATTCGAGTGCTGAGATGTTATATGGAACCGATTCTTTTTTATGGATGTGAAGCATGGATTGTAAACAAGAAAATTCAAAGTGAATTGGAGGCTACAGAAATGTGGTTTCTGTGAAGAATGATGAAAAACCATGGACAGCCAAGAAAACTAATGCAGAGGTTCTCATTGATGCTGGCGTAAAAAGATCAATCATATCAAACATTAGAGGCAGACAGTCAAGGTTTCTAGGGCATGTGCTGAGAAGAACACAGCTTGAACACTTAATAACCACTGGAAAGATGAAAGGGAGAAGAGATAGAGGTCGACAAAGAGAAAAGTTACTAGATGGGCTTGTATCGTGGCACGGTAGAAGCTCAACAACCGAGCTTATTGACAACACAAGAGACAGAGAGTCGTGGAGAAACATGATCGCCTAAGCCAAATGGCATGGCACTTGATTGATTGATTGATAATTATTTTATTTACTTTCGTCACATTAATTATTGAAAATCCAACATGGAAATAAGTGGCAACATACGCAAGCAGATTTGCGCCAAATTGTAAGAAAAATATGTCAGAAATGTCGACCAAAGTCTTTAGATGTACCATAAAATTTCAGAGAACCTGTCACAGTGTTTGGAAATAGCAAACATAATTTAAGTACTATGCCTATATACTATACATTATTGTGTTTGTAATTGGATTATCTACAGAACTGATACAGTTTGAGTGGAAGTTATTGATTCGGAAGTTTGGTAAGATCACATATCATGTCCGAAATTGTTTTTCTTTTTAAATTTATAAATTATATTTTATTTAAAAATTAATGTGTCTATATTAAAAGCAACTTTATTCAAAATATGCTTGTGATGACCTCATCCTCTATCCATTTATGTTTATATATATATAACATTATAAATATACTTATAACTACTATATCTTGTTTTCGTGATGTAAAAAAAAACACACAAAAACTAAGCAAAATGAATTTCGTCAGCGCTAAAAATGTTCTATTGCGAATTAAAATATCTTCTTCTTCTTTCTGTCCTCAAGTAATTTCGGTGTTGAGGGGATAGTGAGTGTACGGTCTTTTGCCCTTCTATTTGCCTCTTCTGCTGTTATATTTCCGAGTGTCTCTAATACACTATCTATCCACCTTTTACGAGGGCGTCCAATAGATCGAGTGTTTTCGTATCGTTTGTTTTATATTATACAATTAAAATATCGACATTCGAAATGGAATGTTATAGAAAGCTCTTAGGGATATCGTGGACAGAAAGACAAACCAACGCAGATGTCCGCAAAGATCAGAACGTAGAACAAGAATGGTTCATCAAAGCTATAAAGAGAAGAAAAAAATCTAACATATTTCCAACATATAAAGATACACTTAGGTTTAGAAAGATTAATCATGACGAAGGAGGTGGGGTTTCCAGGAAAGAGAACAATAGATAGAGCACGATTTACGATGTACACAAGACAACGAACACTTTCAGAACATAACACTGGAACAAGTTGGGCAGCTTGCACAGAACCATATATATTATTTAAGGTGTTATATATACAATTGTCTTTCATATAAGAATTATTATAATGTAAAATTAACATACCGTTTTGTAACACTCATTTCATGTGTACATTTTCATCGAAATCGTTATAATCGATGTGACTTAGAAAATTTTTTTCCTCTTGGAAGCATTTTTTAATAAAATCCCTGTATTAAACATTCTTAGAGAAAAATAACCTGTTTAATTTCTGGTTAATTATGTTAAAAACCTGTTAAAATTTTTAGCAAATTGTAATAAACTCACTGGCAAAGAAAACTGATTTCCTCAAGAAAGTTTGATAACTTAAACACTGTAATAAAGTACATCCATCATCATCAAATCCATAAACCCCCAAGCGTGCCACTTTAGAAACATCAGAACAAACATTTTTCCATGCCTCGCTATTCTTAGTGCCTGGTTTGAGAGTAAAGAGACTTAAGACTTTTCTGTCTTTGGTATTATCAATAAATAATTTCGCTAGTCTAATAATATACTGGGTGCTTTTGATTTCTTTTCCATGTGTAGAATAAAAATCAGACATGGTTTCAAAAAATGGACTTGAAATGTGGAGTTGTCTGTGATATGAGCGACATTGTGAACTTAGATTAATATTTGTCAACCAAATGGAAACTAACACAGTCAGTCGTTTTGTAAATGGGGGATAAACTCAAAGAAAAATTGGAGCTGTTGTTGTTGTCGTGTCCTTTTTTACAATGTTGATGATTATCTAACTGTAAACTAATTTACTAACAGAGTTCGGGATTAATAGTTATGTTTTCAGATGTGAGAAGTCATTCACTGAATCACACATTTTGTGAATCCCTAAGGGAATAAGAGGAAGATATCGTCACGTGAAAATATGATGGAAAAAAACCCATAAAATCTGGAGAAAAAAGTGAAACAAAGCACGTTCGTATATACATATTATGCTTACAGAAAAAGATAATTAACAAATTCATTTAGCTGTGAGCAGGTAGATTGTGACAGACAACAACCATTCTGACAAAAGCACAGGTCCCCCCTCCGTTGAGTAACAGAGGTGATAACCGAAAGACAAAAACATAGGTCTTCCTTAATTGAGTAACAGGGGTGATAACCGAGAGATTAAATAACAGGTCCTCATCAGTTGAGTAACAGAGGTGATAACCGAAAGACAAAAGCACAGGTCTTCCTTAATAGAGTAACAGAGGTGATAACCGAGCTTGCATAATTTCTGTTGTCTCATATCATGGTTGTATTTGGAAAAAGACTGAATTAAAGATTAATGTTTAGTCTCGGAAGTGTAACATTCAGTACATCAGCACACCATGATCGTTACGTCCTTCCAGGTGCA
This sequence comes from Meghimatium bilineatum, assembly GCA_034231615.1. Lineage (NCBI taxonomy): Eukaryota > Metazoa > Mollusca > Gastropoda > Stylommatophora > Philomycidae > Meghimatium > Meghimatium bilineatum. The sequence goes on from CM067321.1 coordinate 29,522,192, forward strand.
AGGCATATACCTCTCGGCAGACCATTTCATCGTTCTTCCGTCAGCTTTCTCCTGCAGTGATGGTACGTCTGGTATTCCCTGTCACCTGGGAGACTTTACAAAAGGATGCAGATGATATGTCCGCTGACATACATCTCTGTGTTATTGATGGGAATTATGTGATAGCAGACACGAGTAAGAAACAGAAATGAGACAAAATATACATTGAGCTCATGAGTGAGGGACAGCATGATATTTAACATTCAACATTTGCAACAGCAAAGATGAACATACTTGGACATACACACACTGGAAGAAAAGTCTCACTATATAGTCATATTGTGAACAAATTGTTGACGTAATTTATGGATAGCCCCTAAAGACAGGGTTGAGGAATCGGTTGGTGAAGGTAAACACAGCAAGAAAAAGCACTGACCACCCAACATAACAACTGCTTCAGCATAGTGCATGAAGAGTTATCTTCATTCTTAACGGCAGGCTGCTGCCATAGGATGGAATCTACCTTTACCCCCACAGACAGAATAAAAAGCGACAACTTAACAGCTTTCACATTGCTTTTAAATGCATGGAATTCATCATTCAGTAAAAACTTCTAGTAGACGTTTCAAGTAGGTATTCTGTGTGCATATCAACATCAGCACTTCAAACCATTATTTATAGTGTGAGATACAATCTAAAGTGTATGCACTCTCCTGGGTGTAAAAATACAGAGTGATATAACAGTTGAAAATGGCACACGATAGAGGAGATATCGTTAGAAACTGAAATGATAAAAAGTATTCGCGACATCAGCAGACATCTATAGATAACAAGATGTTTTACAGTTGTATGAGCTGCTTGTAAATGGAGATAGCGTGCTTCAAATAAGAACTCTCCCAATCAAGAGCAAACTGGAAAACACATTCTCGTAAATAGTTTGTGGGCGTTCTTGTATAAATTCCGCAAAGTTCCTGTATAAATCCCACAACATTCCCGTGTAAATCTCGCCACATTTTTTTAATAAATGCCACCACGTCTTTTTACAAATCTCACCACATTCTTGTATAAATCTCGCCACGTTCTTGCATAAATCACACCACGTTCTCGTATAAATCCAACCACATTTTTTAAATAAAACCCACCACTTTCTTGTATAAATTTCACCACATTCTTGTATAAATCGCGAAATGCTTCTGTATAAATTCTGTGAAGTTTTGTTATGCATCCCACCACGTTCGTATATAAATCCCACCACGTTCTTGCACAAATCCCACCACGTTCTTGCACAAATCCCACCACGCCTTTTTACAAATCTCACCACATTCTTCTATAAATACCGCCACGTTCCTGGAGCTGTATAAATTCTGCAACGTTCTTGTATAAATCCAGCCGAGTTCCTGTATAAATTCTGCAACGTTCTTGTATAAGTCACGCCAATTTCCTATATAAATATTGCCACGTTATTGTATACACCCCACTAAGTTCTTGTATGAATCCCGTCAAGTTCTTTTATAAATCCCACTACGTTCCTGTATAAATCCCGCCACGTTCTTAAATAAATCATAACGTTTCTGTATAAATATCACCACGTTCTGGTAGAAATCCTGCCACGTTCTTGAATAAATCATAACGTTTCTGTATAAATATCGCCACGTTCTGGTAGAAATCCTGCCACGTTCTTGAATAAATCATAACGTTTCTGTATAAATATCGCCACGTTCTGGTAGAAATCCGCCACATTCCTGCATAAATCCCAACATAAATCTTATATAATTCCCGCCACGTTTGTGTATAAATCCCACCGAAGACTACTATTCGGAATATTGGTTCAAATTAAACGGCAATACAGCGCATTTCCATTATCTGGACCACATCCAACTGAAACTCTAGTAGGACCATTGCTCTGCTGCAAGAGAGATCCAGCAGGAATTTGAAAATGAACACCGAAAAAGAAGTATACATTTTTTATCTATTAACTGAAAACTGATGAAAAGGTAAAGATAGAAGAAGAAAGAAGATGTTAAAGTCATAGTGTCAAATCATATCTCTCAGATTTGAGACTTATTACATGTGTTATATAAGCAACTAAATGAGCATATTCGAATAGATCTGTAGTGATTGGGCATACATGCAGTGGTGAAGTGGTCTAAGCTGATAAAAACTGAATACGCAGACATGCTTGCTGGTACGGGGAGCATGGGTACCGAAGAATCAATATATCAAGTAGATGATCTGAATGCCTTTAGGCGGTGGGACGAGTGGTCGTTGCAAATAATTGTGAATCTGCAACTATAAAACCATGAAAAGAGCTGTGTGACTAAGCAAGAATGTTATACGAGTAACGTGCAGAGTCTGGATAATCAAATCTGTGCGAGTGTAATCAGTCGAAACACGTTAATAAAACGATCAAGGAGAAAAGTGGTGCCTTTGCGGTCACTACAAGTAGTATGACCATGGAGACTATGGCGGTGACCAAGGCATTTGAGTGGCTACGCACACAGAAGGTAACGCAGGTCTGCATCTTGAGTGACTCTATGAGTATGATTAAGAAGGTACAAGTGGGTCTCGTTCGCGAACAGTGGATTGAGGCCTTGAGAAATGCGAGCTTGAAAGCGGTTACACTTATTTTCGTGCCGGGACATGTGGGTGTTCGAGGCAATGAAAGAGCGGATCAACTGGCATCGTGTGCGATTGTGGCACAGGGCGATGGGGCAATGGATCGCGCTGACGTTTTAAACTCCTTAAGAGATATAACACGCGAGAGTGAGACTAATGCGGATGATGATTCCTTTTCAATGGCTAGGATTAAAGATCAGGGATTGAAATGCGGTGTTGCTAGAGGTGAACATTTTGGAGGGCGCAGAAGAATGATGGTCAACCAGCATAGGACCGGTAGTGTCAGCAGAAGTGTGATGCTGGATACACTCAAGGAGAGATCGGAGCAACTATGGATGTGTCCAGTTTACAGTGATGATGATCCGACGACTAACTAACTAACTAACGTTAATAAATAGCTTGAAGAGGAGATCCCAACACTTATGTATCGATGGTCTGTCTTCATGACTAACTAACGTACTCACTAACTCATTGACTGGCAGATTCCATGATTGAATGACTGACTAACTAGCTAACTTACTGACAGGCTGGCTATCTGACTGGCTAAATGACCGACTGACTAAATAATTAGTTGACTGACGGATTAGATGATTGGTTGACTGATTAAGTAATTAGCCAACTAGTTAATTAGCTAACTAACTTACTGACAAACTAGAAGGATTAACTGACTGACGGACTTCTGACTGACTAAATAATAGCACAGCTCACGGACTCACTGGATAGCTGGCTGACGAACCATAAACTGACTAGCTATAGAACTAATCTACTACTTAGCATAATTAACAAACTAACATAACGAATGTAATGCTTGTCGTTTATGAAGAAGTTATTGCTCATGTATCTAATGTTGAGGTTGTTAATATGTAATAGTGTCTTCTTCTTCTTTCGTTCACTTGAAACATGTCTATATCTGTAATTCTGTCTCCTTAATAAAACTCAGTCTTTTGTAGTTCATACAGTGTCCCATAGAGATTTGATTCCAGTGTTGTTTCCTCTGGCCAATATATCTGCCTCATGTTTCATACTTCAACAATCCTGAAGTATATGCGTTGTACTCTCTGTTGCCTGCCCACATGTATACATGGTCGTGTTGCCAATCTTGAACTGTGTGTACATGTGACTGCGGTGTCGGTTGTGTCCTTTTCTGAGGCATAGAATTACAACTTGTTCTGATCTATTCATAATGTGATTGTCATCTTGTGTTGGAGTTTGTGACTTTATTATTGACTTGATCATCTGTTTTTCTGATGGTAGGTGATTGTACATATTGTTGGTCTTCGGCAGCACCTTCCTTAGCCAGTTGGTCTGCTTTTTTATTTCCTTGTATTCCACAGTCATAGGGTATATACTGCATGGTTACCCTATACTGATAAGACAGTTCATTAAGTAGTTTTTGCAAGTCCGTTCGTTTTCCAGACTGGAGAGCTTGAAGCACTGACCTTGCATCTGTCAAGAATACCACCGGATGTGGGCCATGATTGGAGTTGGCAGTTTTTCAGTTGCTACATTATTTGCCCGAATTTCTGCATCATAATTATTGCAGAATTTCCCTGTTGGTGTTCTGATATTATATCTAGACTAATGTTGTGAGTGTTAATATGCAATAATGTTTAGTGGTATGCTTGTTTATATGCAATAGTGCCTAGTGTTTTGGTTGTTAATATGCAATAGTGTCTAGTGTTGCGGTTGTTAGTATGCAATAGGTTCTTGAGTTGTAGTTGTTTATATGCAGTAGTGTTTTAATTTTTAAATTTTGTATTAAATTTACATCTATGTATCTGAACATAGACATTACAAACTACTCTGATAGATTTGCGAAGGTACAAGAGTTAAGCTTACACGCAGAACTTCCAAGTTGATTGTTCATATCTTCAAGACTACAGACTTAACGGAACGTGCATCTGCTATGAAAGGTGATATTATGTATCGTTGCGTGAATGAAACGAGAAAATTTCGGACTTTTCCTCTCTGTCTACATCCAGTTCAAGGATGTGGAATTCATCAAACTTTTTCAGAGAATTATTCAATATAGAGAAACTAGATTAAATATTGAAAGACGGATTTAAGGAAAACACAAGACAGTAACAGAAGAAAATGTAATGGCATGCAATGAATATAGAACATACAGCAATAAGAAATGAAACTATAAATTACAAACAACAGATAATGTAAAGATGTATAAAAGAGAAATCGTCCCGAATTCAATACAGGAAAAATTAAAAATGACGATGTTTATAGTCGCTGCAGGATACGGTAAAAATGGAACAAGGCTGGAATTGATAAAGATCAGATTAATAGCTAAAATATTGCTTTAAACATCAAAACACGCCAGTAATGAATAGGAAAAGAAAAATAATAATTGATGCGATAATAACATGCGAACATAGAACACATATAATAAAGCTGGGTAATGTGTAGTTGTAGGAGGGGGCGGAGTGCGAGTGAGGGAAATTAGATAAGGCTAGAGAAACTAGAAACGTTAATGTGTAGATAGTGATGTGTATTCAGTAACGTAACACAGAAAGTGTTCTTTATAACAAATGTGAAAGAAAATTTGCATTAAAAACACTGAGAAATAACAAACAAACACTACATCCACGCAATCTTCTGTCGTACAAACCCATATACTCGCACTCAGCAAAGAAAATATAACAGCCCACATAAAGTATTCATCAGTTTGTCTCGACAGGAAACATTACTTGTAAGAGTATCGTTGTTATGATATCTTTGACAACACATTCTCCGTTTATGTCCGTATCTAGTTTCTGCTAACGACTGAACATATTTCTGTGTGTTCATGAATTATATCTTACAGATTACACTTGAACAAAAACTGATATCCTGTTACAATTTGTCATAGTAATTATGTCAAGTTTTCAGAACTTGATGTGCATAACGTAGAACGACATTTCTTCTTATTCTTCTAAGATTGTTTTTCAAGACATCAACATTGATGATTTATGTAAAGGAATTTTATGTACAAATAAGTACGTAAAACAGTACATTTTGAATGGAAGGAGATTAACTGCAAATGTTTGTTTCTCCTATGTTCTTCTTCTTCTGTGCTTGTTCTCAAGCTCATACAGCTGACAAATTTTGATCAAGTCAATCTAGTGGTTCATATATATTTACGGTTTGGTGTTTTTTGTAGTTTTTTTGGTGTTTCTTGAAAAAGGTCCCAATAGGACCACAACGTAGAAACATGCCCTGTTTTGTTTTAGTGCATGTTTTTTTATATGCCTTTTCAAAAGGCAATACACTTCGCTATATGCTTATATCTGTCCAATCAAGTGGCCATGTGTTTGTATGTGGCCCTCCTGTTCATATCCATGCGTCTCTGTTTGCTTGCAAGATATATGTCTATACATCAATCGATCTGCCAGTCTGTTTGCGAGACTATGTATCTGTGCAGTTATAAGCGTTGTACCTCACGCACCTATCAGATCTTAGGTCCTATTAGATATGTTAGCACGAAGTACTCCAGAGAACGGATATGCGTTATGTCGTCGATTTATGTTCGTCAATGACCAACACATCCGGCATAGGAGGTATTTATGTATTTAGCCTTATCAATTTCAACCCCATAAGCCGACAAAATTGGTCGATCGTAAATTCCAAAATCCCTCAAAATAATGTTGTACAGATTTTCAAAAACGATTTTCAAAAACGTCTGTATCTTTTCACTAATTTATTTACAGACATTTTCTGAATATGCATAATAACCCACTAAATAATGGTTTTCTAAATGTATAGCTTTACCTCTAAGGCCAGATATATGTAACGCCCTAAAAGAAAAAGCAAGAACTCACAAATACATGCATATGTCAATCAATGACATTAGGTCAAAGGATATGTATTTATAGACCGTTGAATCAGAAACAAAGTTCAACTTTAACATATATACAGTCATCCCTCAGTTATCGCGGTTAAAAGGGACCAGAACCGACCGCGATAAGTGAAAAACCGCGAAGTAGTGTCATCCTCTCATTTTTAACAGACACACATTTTGTGTGCATGTATAATATCAATAAGTGTATATGAAACTATATAAGTGCATATGTTATCATTAGAACATTAAAGAATAGTTTCAAACATGTAAATAAAATATTAATAGTATAAATAACATACATAAAATAAAGTATAAATAATATAAATATGATACGTGTGTGTGTAACATACGTAAGATTTAACTAAAGTGTACATACTGTAAATATGTTTTTAGAAATCCGCGATGTACTGAGACCGCTATAAATGAACCGCGAAGTAGCGAGGGATGCTGTATTTAGTTTATCAGTTACTGAAGGCGAGGTAGTAGAAAAGTTAGCACTCGGAAAAGACAGGTAACGTACTTCAAGAATAAAACAATTGACCGGGTAAATGAGTCTACGTAAGTACGAAAGGTAATGAAATTATTTTTCATTTCAATTATGCAATAGGAAGAAATTCTAAATATTGGAAGAAACTTGTATAAACGACGTATGGAAGATATATAAACGACGTGTGGAACGTATAAAGACGTATAAACGACGTATGGAAGATATATAAACGACGTGTGGAACGTATAAAGACGTATAAACGACGTATGGACGACGTATAAACGACGTGTGGAACGTATAAAGACGTATAAACGACGTGTATAGACGACGTATAGAAGACGCATGGAATGCGTACGAATAGAGCATGTATGGAAGACGTCTATGAGACTTATGGAAGACATGTGGAAGACGTATGGTAGATGTAGAGGAGAGATATGGTGGCCGTATAGATGGCGTATGGAAAGCGTAGAGGAGATGTATGAAAGTATGGAAGACATATGGACGACGTATGGAAGAGGTATAGAGGACTATAGAAGATGCAAAAAAGACATTTTGAGGGCGTATATAAGACGCATAGACAATGTATGGATAGCATATGGACGACGTTAGGAATAGGATATGAAAATATTAGAATGAAGAGAACTAACTAGAAGAAGAAGCAGGTTAGTTATGTTTAGTAAACTTTCGTTAGTTGTTAGTATACGAGGTATACAATCACGTATTTAATAACTTGTGTGACAGTATGAACAAAAGAAGATATTCAATAGGCGAACGGTAAAATATGTACATTTCTGTACCTATCTTTTATGCGTGTAGTATGCAAAGAGTTAATAACGTAAGTATTCATCAGTGATAAGTGATTCTTCTTCTTATGCGTTCATTCCCAAACTGCTGAAGATTAGTAGGGATTAAGCGAGAGAACGGAAAGCGTTCATGGTTTTACAGCTTGACTGCGATATCTGCGTCTTTCTGCAACACAAAATAGACTTCATTACAGAACTGTATGATGAGACCGCCACCCATCCCAACAGACAGCAGCTAAACGTCTTCTAGTTGTCTCTTATGACTTGCATGTTAAATTACAGTGTTACTATTATTTGCTCATCTTTTGGGCCACGGCAACACATGTGTTACAGAGAAGTATATCTGGGAAAGAAATTATATAAATGTTTATAAACTCTAAATATCAAACTCAAATACGCAGCACCCATCAAAGCATTTGTTTGCTATAGTTATTTTCTAAGAAATTATTAGGTTCAAAAGTCGTAGAGGACTGACTTCACTGTACTCGGTTCCCCATATGCACTCCTTCAAGTTACATTTGTACTCCTTCCGTAGCTTCAAGTGATGTTTGTTTGTTTGTTTTTCGTTCGCTCCATTGTAACCATCACGGATATCCGTGCGATTTCCGCCGGGAGCGTGATTACGTTGTGCCACCGTTATGCGCCTTATAGGCCTAGCACATCCGATTTCGGCATGCCTTGACAATTCGGGTGGGCTACCCTTAGCCTGTGACAGCCTCTATATCTGTCTCCAGGCACGCGTAGTGGAGACTCTTCGCCCAGACTATTTTCTTGCTCTTAGTCTGACTCAAACGAGGTGTTCCACTGTCTATGAACTTGTCTCGTGTAATTGGACGTGCTGTGCCTGTGCCCATTGGGTACTGAACCGTTTCTCATCCGTGAGCCTGGTTCCTTAAGGGGAAGAACTCAACAGAGGAGTTGGACCCTGGCTCTTTCGCCCTCTTAGCCGAGGTGTCATTCACCGACATCGTGTACCCCTCGTCCAAGTTCGAGTCTCACACCACGCGTTTGAGAGCAAGGCGTTCTCGAGCTGAGCGTCCTTGTCCCAATAGCGCCTGAGCCCATCAGGTACTGAACCCTTTCTCTCTTCAAGTGTATTTCCGGTGTAGGAAAACCTGACAGTAGAGTTGGGCCAGGGCTAAATCGTTGTCCCTTTTGTGCCTGAGCGAATCGAGTACAGAACCCTTTCTCTCTGCAAGTTACTTCCGGTATAGGAAACCTTGACAGTAGAGTTGGGCCAGGACTGCCATCGTTGTCCCTTTCTTGCCTACACCCATCGGGTACAGAACCCTTTCTCTTTGCAAGCATATTTCCGGTTTAGGAAGGCTCGACATTAGAGTTGGGTTAGGTCTTTTGCTTTACCAAACGCCGATGGATGGGTCTGGGTCTCTGCCTGTTAGGAACTCTGGTAACTAGAAGCCCGTCTCGAGTTGACGGAGCTTGTAGTTCCCTTTCCTATGGACTTTTCACTTTCTATTTGCAGTTCGCGCTGCCCTCTAGCGCTGTTCTGCCCTTTCATTGTTTCATTGTACTCTGTGTGAAACATATTTGTCTCTCGCCATGCATTTACCTTTACGTGCATTTTACATTGGCCGCCCCTCCAATGTTCGGACTGGACTGACTAGCTTCACTGTATGTCGACAGTGTTGCTATATGTGGTGATGCTGGTGGTGTCGGAGATATTGTCTGTCTCGTGTGCAGTCAAATCTCTTTCCATCTGCTACCTCCACATTCTCGGACACGATCCCCAAATGATTTGGCCAGAATCAGCACGAGATGCTGTATTTCTGTTTCCAGGGTGCACCACGTGGAGGTACATTTGGGATCTTGGTTATCTGCTAACCCTGGGTCCGCCTAGAGCAATGCGTTCCCTTTGCACCCCGCTTCAAGTGATAATCCACAGTGATCTCCGAAAAAATCCACCTTATGAACAAGATGACACGAGCCGGATTCGAACTCATGACCTCTTGAACACAAGGCGAACAGCTTGACCACTATGCTAGGGAGATCCCCGAATTGTTAGGTACTTGTCTGGAACGTGTGACCACCTATTTTATTATTTTCCTTGGCAATGTTTATCAGTTTATGTTTTTCATTTATTTATTTAAATGTGAATTTATTTAGGGTTAGGGTTAGGATTAGTTATGTAAAATATAATTAATCTTGACACTAATCCTAAAGAATTAACATTAATTAATTAGAATTAATACAATTTGGAGAACATAGTCATAACAGGCAAGATTGAAGGCAAAAGAGACAGAGAGTGACAACATGAGAAAATCTTATACAGTTTGATAACCTGGCACGACAGGGAAACAACAACGACCTTGATACATAATACTGTAGACATATAGCTGTGGAGAGCCATGATCGCCTACGCCAGCCGGCATGGCACCCGATGATGATGATTGATTCATTATTGATATCATATTTAGGTTAATTAATCCTACAATAAGAATCTGGTCACACGTTCCAGACAAGAACCAATTGTTATGTTTATTAGGTTGGCATTGTTGTCTAAACGATCTGGGTGCATACCAGCATGCGGTGGAAATGAAGTCTAACATAGTGGCTATATGAGATGTGATCTGTATGTCTTCCTCACAAGTAGTAACCTGATTATATAGATCATATAGCCGGTATTTGTCTAATCTACAAACTAAAGTTCTGTCAGATTCAGATTTCTAATGCACAAAGCAATATATCGAATCTACATAATTTTACAAATTGTTGTATTAAAAATGATCATCTCTTTTAGTTCCGAGATAAAGGAACTGATTTTGAAATGCGGCGTTGACAGAAAGGGGTGTTACTGTGAGATTAGAGAAATGTTAACCAACAAAGTACTGTGCAGCTGTCGGTCATTGCGTAATGGTGTATATTCTCGAGTGAAGATCGGAACCCCCAAATACATGTCCAACTACAATTATGATGATAAGACGACCAACTAAGAAATTTTCGATTTTGTTAGCTCATACGATGTCCATATTGATTTTCCTAAGCTCATTTATTGTTAGCTCATACGATGTGCATATTTATATTCCTACGCTCATTTATTGTTATCTCATACGATGTGCATATTTATATTCCTAAGCTCATTTATTGTTAGCTCATACGATGTGCATATTTATATTCCTAAGCTCATTTATTGTTAGCTCATACGATGTCCATATTGATCTTCCTAAGCTCATTTATTGTTAGCTCAAACGGTGTCCATATTGATCTTCCTAAGCTCATTTATTGTTAGCTCATACGATGTGCATATTTATATTCCTAAGCTTATTTATTGTTAGCTCATACGATGTGCATATTTATATTCCTAAGCTCATTTATTGTTAGCTTATATATGGCAATATTGATCTTCCTAAGCTAATTTATCGTTAGCTCATACGATGTCCATATTGATCTTCCTAAGCTCATTTATTGTTAGCTCATACGATGTGCATATTTATATTCCTAAGCTCATTTATTGTTAGCTTATATATGGCCATATTGATCTTCCTAAGCTCATTTATATCAATTTTAATATTCGGTCAAATGTTATTTTACGTTTCAAGGGTGGTCAACTGATGTATGTCGGTCTTCAATAGCGACTAGAATCCCACCACATAATCTGCAGTGTTAGGTAATTTTAATATCTTCATAGTCTTGAGAAATGTACATACTTGAGCAGTGTGTATTGTTGTTTTCTGAATGTCTACCGATCGGTATACATACATATATATATATACATATATAGTACATACCTGTGCAGTGTGTGTGTGTGTGTTGTTGTTAACTGGGTCTCGACCGATGGGTCCATATTTAAAGAAGTTTGCGAATATACACTTTGGAAGACTAAAATCGCATATGTTTTAGATGAGTGGGTGCCATCTGATAGGACCTGGCCTAAATCCCGTTATCTGCTTGAGATTTTTAAAATAAATTTATTTTCGATGCTTCTATATTATAATAATTCATTTATTGATGTCTTCATGAAAAGCCTCATAGATTTAGAGAGGAGAGAATCTGGTACATAAACTCTATTCTAGCATAAGCCTCTGGATTCTAGATAGAGCATGCTGAACTACAAGTTGACACTCAAAGACTTGTCCGAATCTCGGTATCTCTGATTCTTGTTGTGAAAGAGAGATACCATAATAAAACAACAGCTCCTCTTCAGGAGCAACATATTGTTTGAAAGGTCTTCACCTTGTCCATCTCATGAATAGGACGCTTCTACCAGAGGAGAAGCGTAACGTTTCAGATGACCTGATGAGCAGATAAAGGTCAGAAACTGTTATGCAGCCTTTCATTCCTCCTAAGAGACAGATAGTGTCGAGGAGAATTGGGTAATAGACCATACTGAAATTTGATACGGTGTTTTTACAGATAAAACTGGCAGCTTCTGATGAGAGGTGTCTTTTTGACACTATCACATCCGGCATAATCTGACATATGTAAGATGTAACACCGTGCAATATAAGTATGTTAATTGTCTAATTGAAGACCTTCCTTCCTTGACTTCGTATTTTTTTTAAATTTAATGCATCTTGTGTTTTACAGATGTAAACATGGCATTTTTGTTTTAATCTTAGTTGGTCGTCTTATCATCATAATTGTAGTTGGACATGTATTTGGGGGTTCCGATCTTCACTCGAGAATATACACCATTACGCAATGACTGACAGCTCCACAGTACTTTGTTGGTTAACATTTCTCTAATCTCACAGTAAGACCCCTTTCTGTCAACGCCGCATTTCAAAATCAGTTCCTTTATCTCGGAACTAAAAGAGATGATCATTTTTAATACAACAAATTGTAAAATTATGTAGATTCGATAAACGTAACAATTGGTTCTTGTCTGGAACGTGTGACCAGATTCTTATTGTAGGATTAATTAACCTAAATATGATATCAATAATGAATCAATCATCATCATCGGGTAAAATGCCGGCTGGCGTAGGCGATCATGGCTCTCCACAGCTATATGTCTACAGTATTATGTATCAAGGTCGTTTTAGTTTCCCTGTCGTGCCAGGTTATCAAACTGTATAATATTTTCTCACGTTGTCGCACTCTGTCTCTGTTGTCTTCAATCTTGCCTGTTATGACTATGTTCTCCAAATTGTATTAATTCTAATTAATTAATGTTAATTCTTTACGATTAGGGTCAAGATTAATTATATTTTACGTAACTAATCCTAACCCTAACCCTAAATAAATTCACATTTAAATGAATAAATGTAAAACATAAACTGATAAACATTGCCAGGAAAATAATAAAATAGGTGGTCACACGTTCCAGACAAGTACCTAAGAATTCTGGGATCTCCCTAGCATAGTGGTCAAGCTGTTCGCCTTGTGTTCAAGAGGTCATGAGTTCGAATCCGTCCCGTATCGTCTTGTTCATAAGGTGGATTATTTTCGGAGATCACTGGGGATTATCACTTGAAGCTACGGAGTTACGTTTCTTTACTTATGTGTAAAAAAAATGTAGCTTCCTTCTTCTGATTGTCTTTAGAAGCGACCCTTAATTTAATTTAATGAACACCGACAGGAAAATTCTGCAATAATTATGACGCAGAAATCCCGGCAATTAGTGTGGCAGCTAAAAAACTGCTGAACTCCAACTCTGACCTACAGCCTGTGGTATCTCTGACAGATGCAAAGTCAGTGCTTCAAGCTCTCCAGTCTGGAAAACTAACAGACTTGAAAAAACTACTTAGCGAATTGTCTTACCAGTATAGGGTAACCATGCAGTGGGTACCCTCTCACTGTGGAATATCAAGAAATGAAAAAGTAGACCAACTGGCTAAGGAAGGTGCTGCCGAAGACCAATCAGATATACCAATCGCCTACCATCAGAAAAAAAAAGATGATCACGTCAATAAGAAAGCCACGAACACCAACACAAGATGATTATCACTTTATGAACAGATCAGAACAAGTTATAATTATACGTCTCAGAACAGGACACAACCGACTCCGCAGTCACATATATACAAAGTTCAAGATTGGCAACACGGCCATGTGTACATGTGGACAGGCAGCACAGAGTGCCAAACATATACTTCAAGAGTGTTCTGAGCATGAAACGCTGAGGCAGACATATTGGCCAAAGGAAACAACACTGGAATCAAAGCTCTATGGGATACTGTATGAACTACAAAAGACAGTGAGTTTTATTAAGGAGACAGAATTACAGATATAGACATGTTTCAAGTGAACGAAAGAAGAAGAAGAAGAAGAACTTAATTCAAATATTTTAAGATTTCAATGGTTTTTTTTTCACTGTCCATTTATTTGTCGTAGCACTGATATAGCACTTTATTTCAAATGAATTTATCCTTCTTAATATTGTCTTATTGAAAGAACAGGTCTCACAGCCGCATGTTGCCACTGGGAAAATACATCTGAAAAGGATGATTTTGATATCATTGTTACTACTTTGCTACAGCTTTGTCATTTACGTTATATTTAGTGCTGCACTTGCGTGTCTTCTTTTGATCTGAACAGCACAATCCTGAGAACTGTTTATATTTGCTACCAGATTTTCGAATTGGTGTACACATTCCAATTCTATATTGTCTACTGTGTTTACTGGTTTGATCTTTATTTTATCTGTTGTCGTAACTTTTATTTTCTGTGCGCCTAGACATAAATGTTGGATCTCGCTATATTTATTTATTACTGTGATTAGTTGTTTCAGTCCGTTAGGATGAGTAGTAAAGACTGTATTTTCAGCATATAGTATTTCTGAAATCCTGTACCCACCTAACTTATTTTTTTCTCTATTGTTTTCCTCTTACAATTCTCATGATATTATGCATAGTTGTTCAGAAAGTAAGAGAATAGAGTGTCTGACTCCTGTGTCACTCCATTTTGTACAGTGAATCACTATATCGTTTCTCCTTCTACTATTACTGCTGATTGGTTCAATCTCAGGGATTGACAGCAAAGATCGATACAAAATCTCAGATTTAAAACCAAAGATCCATACTCAAGCTCAAGGATTAAAACCAAAGATCGATGCATAACCTCAGGAGTTGACACCAAAGATCCATACACAATATCAGGAGTTGATACCAAAGATCCATACACAATATCAGGAGTTGATACCAAAGATCCATACACAATATCAGGGGTTGACACACCTAATAAATCATTAACATTTATTAGGAAACAAACATAACCGTGTTGTGAAATCAAACTATTAACAAAAAAGTATGTATTATCAGTACTTCTGATAATAAGCAAAAATAATTACACAATAAATGTACATTCAGAATAAGTTATTTAGTTATGTTTGCAACAAGCATGTGCTATGCCCTCGCAGATTATGTAGCATATCCTTATTTCTAGAAATATGTGCAGTAACACATCCGTAACTCGATGCCATGAACTTAAGATATGTGAAATAACACAGCCGTAATAACTAACACAGCCGTAATAAACTAACACAGCCGTAATAAACTAACACAGCCGTAATGAACTAACACAGCCGTAACTACATGTTAGAATCTCATAATCTGTCAACTAGCACAGCCGTAGCAACATGTCAGGAACTCAGAATATAACAAGATTTTATTACACGGACATCAACAAAAAAATACCACAATTTATGAGCAGTCAATTACTGAAGGTAGATAGACAAGCTATCTTCCAACATGGGACTGGGTGCAGAATTGTTAGTTCTGACATTTACGTTTTACCTCGTTATTTACTCTCGCATAATATACTTCTCCAAAATAGTCCTTTAGCAGCTCTAAAAAATCGTCACTTAACTTGGCTAAATATGACATTCTTTGCCCGTTTCATTGTCTGACGACACATAAGTATACTTAAAGTGACTAATGATCTTTTGCATCAGCCTAGATCGGTGACGCTGTTTGTGAACTTCACGCAGGAATGTTCGGTAGACGGATTTTAGTATACCAGCCACTGGCCTTTTTCTGTTAGAACACGCTGTGACTCCTCGAGGATTCACGAATATACAATGTAAACCAGATAAGCACAACATTGTTCAGATTGTGAGCACAGTCGACATGTAATATTAAATGTGCGGTTAGCGTATCTTATTCATACATCGCTACCATGCAGGTGGTTAAAGTTCATCGACGACATCAAGAACGCTTTATACAAGTGTTGTGTATCAGCTTCACTATTGACTATTCATTCTGATACGAAATCAGACTATCCATTATACTCTCTCTTTCTTTCTCTCTATCTTTTTCTTTCTCTCTTCTCTCATTCTCCTGTGTTGTTGTTCTAATTTTCAATTATTTACACGTTATATTCCAAATATGTCCCTCTTTAGCGCAGCAAATAATCTAACGGTTATCTAATGATGATTATCTCTAGTACTTCTGATTACTTCTGATTACTTCTGATTACTTCTGTTTCTTTCTGATTACTTCTGATTACTTCTGATTACTTCTAATTCTTTCTGATTACTTCTGATTACTTCTGATTCCTTCTGATTACCTTTGATTACTTGTGATTCCTTCTGATTACCTCTGATTACTTCTGATTACTACTGACTACTTCTGATTCTTTCTGATAACTTCTGATTACTTCTGATTCCTATTGATTACTTACGATTACTTCTGATTACTTCTGATTCTTTCTCATTACTTCTGATTACTTCTGATTACTTCAGATTCTTTCTGATTACTTCTGATTACTTCTTATTACCTCTGATTACTTCTTATTATTTCTGATTCCTTCTGATTACTTCTGATTACCTCTGATTACTTCTGATTCTTTCTGATTACTTCTGATTTCTTCTGATCACTTCTGATTCCAATTGATCACTTCTGATTACTTCTGATTCTTTCTGATTACTTCTGATTACTTCTGATTACTTCTGATTACTTCTGATTATCTCTGATTACTTTGGATTACTTCAGATTACTTATGATTACTTCTGATTACCGCTTATTACCTCTGATTCCTAATGATTACTTCTGATTATTTCTGATTACTTCTGATTACCTCTGATTACTTCTGATTCTTTCTGATTAATTCTGATTACTTCTGATTACTTCTGATTACCTCTGATTACTTCTGATTTTTTATGATTACTTCTGATTACTTCTGATTACTTCTGATTACCTTTGATTACTTCTAATTACTTCTGATTACCTCTGATTACTTCTGAATCTTTATGATTACTTCCGATTACTTCTGATTACCTCTGATTACTTCTGATTACCTCTGAATACTTCTGATTTTTTATGATTACTTCTGATTACTTCTGATTACTTCTGATTACCTTTGATTACTTCAAATTACTTCTGATTACCTCTGATTACTTCTGAATCTTTATGATTACTTCCGATTACTTCTGATTACCTCTGATTACTTCTGATTACCTCTGAATACTTCTGATTGCTTCTGATTACTCCTTTATTACCTCTGATTCCTTCTGATTACTTCTGATTTCCTATGTCTTTCTGATTCTATCTGATTACTTCTGATTACCTCTGATTCCTTTAGATTACTTCTTAGTACCTCTGATTCCTTCTGATTACTTATGATTCCTTCTGATTACTTCTGCGTAATTCTGATTACTTCTGATTCTTTCTGATTAATTCTGGTTACCTCTGAGACGTTCTGATTCTTTCTGATTACTTCTGATTACTTCTGAATACTTCTGAATTATTATTTTACTTAACGCTAATTTTTTAAAACATCCTTCTCATTATCAATCTCCTGTAAATCCGAATCAGTTCTTCTTCCTCTGCGTTCGTTCTCAAACTCCTACAGATTAGCAGAATGTAGTACGAGAAACTGAAAACATTTGTCATGATTTACAGCTTGGCTGTGATATCTTTGCCTTTCAGCCTAACAAATCCGATCCGATGTCACATGGCTTGTGGATCCTATTAACCCTCTATAGGATAAGTTATCCAGACCACCCTAAAACATGCTTATTCGTCTCTAACAACATGCATGCAGTTGACAGTTTGCTATTCTCTTCACCTATTTCGGGACCTTCTAACGCCATAGAAAAGTTATTACAAGTGAATGCCTTTAATTAAATCGAATAACTTCAATCAATAACAAAATGTAACTAAACTTATAGGATACCCAGAGAGCCATAAGTAACAAGACATTATTAAAGTCGACACGCTTGCATAAGCAACTTCTTAAGTTTCATGCATTGAACATATTACATGAGATCAATGGTAGCAGATTCTCAACTTTCATGTATCTAAAATATTACATTAAATCAATATTAGCAACTTTGCTTCGATTCATGCAACAAAGTCTAAAAGAAAATACATTCTCCAGGGGCGTTTATGCTCGCGAGAAACTTTTTTATTCTCATAATGGGTGCACCAAACGTCATTAAAGAGGCAATCACGCGTTACTAGTTCAGAATTTCACTATAAATAAAATAAAATTTGGCAGTTTAAAAAAAACCATCTTGTTATATCAAGGCGTGGGTCGTCAAGACGGTTTCAGTGTAACACATAAATGTGTAACGATTTTCTCGGGGGACCGACTCATATTATCAATGAAAATATTCTTTTTTGTTAGCCTGGAATCTGCCTATATGAAAGTACCTCTCCGTAATAAACCTGTGAGCTTATACTAAATTACGTCATTATCTTGGATGATCCGAATTTTTCTTCAGTTTTCATTGACTGTGAACAATGAACTGATGCATCAGTCCAGATAAGCTACGCTGTTTAGAATCAGTGCGCAGGACTATTCTGGATGATGGATTTGTCATAACCATTGTCTTGTCTCTTCTATAAATTTTATTGTATTGTGTAGCTCATACTAAGGTCCGTAGAGTTTCTCTCCAGCGTTGTTTCTATATTTCAGTATCTGTGTCTCAGAAATTCATGTTTGGGAAATTCTTGAAGTATATTCTCTGTAGTCTCCGGTGCCTGTTCACATTTACACGTGGCTGTGTTGTCAATCTTTAACTGTGTATACATGTCGCTGCAGAGATGGTTGTGTCGTGGTCTGAGGTGTAGAATGACAACTTAGTCATGTATGATCATAAAGTGATAATCATCTGTTGGTGGTGCTGTTGACTTTCTGGCTGCTTTATTATCTGTTTCGTCTGATGGAAAGTTACATCTAGTTAGTCATAATCAGCACCCTTCTTTCTTGGCCTATCTGATATACTTTCTCGTGTTTATGTATTCCACAGTGTGCTGGTGTCTAATGAAAGGCTTACCTTGGGTGTATTCCTTATTGCGGTCTGTAGCATGTGCAGATATGGGAGTTATCGAGCGCTTGGTGTGGTGATTGAATGTCATTCTCCCAAATGATGTGGGCTGTTAAAGTACGTGGGTTACGATTTTCTTGAAATATCGCAGGATATATGTGTCTTTTATTGTGTAATCACTTATACTCTGACAGTAACCTTGCATCTTTGCTCCTACTGGTTCAAAGCATCAATAGTCATGTTACACATATTACTGCTTTCAGAGAACCATTTTCTTTCAGGATAAAACTTACCCTAAACGTTCACTCACATAGCTACACACACGTACAGTCTTGTTTTAGCATCGAACGTTATTTAATTATTCTCATGCACATACAGTTATTTCTTCTCAAACTATCATAAAGTTGCCTATAAATAAGACAATATAATTAAGGACATGTTGAATCATATTCACCTAGGAGCCTATATATTTTTTCTCACTCATCCGCATCACTGAAGATAGAAATATGTCTGTTAATGCGTCCAATGTGGAACCACATTGGCTATGACGTGTTATGGGCTTGTTGATGGATATGCATGGATGCATCGAAGATTACATGGGTCTATGTAATACATGCACGAAACGTATTAGACCATAAAAATAAGTTTGTCCTTTGATATGATTCCTACAAGGCCGTCTACTCCGTATACAAATTATGCCAGATATCATACATAGATAGAACCATAAAGAGATATGATGATTGCTCATAATATTATCTGTCAAATATACACCACAAATCTTTGACAAGTCTTTTGCCACATATTTCAACACAATGTGACCACCAATGTGCTTGTCGGAGTGGTACAGGGTCCGTCTTTGGCGACCAAGGTACCGAGTTCGGACCACACCACAGGCAATTGCACATCCGGATCGTTCAGAAAGTACTGGCAAACTACTGAAGTATTTATATTGCCTAAAAATCATTACAGCCAAAATATGATGGGTTGATAGCCACGTCCAGAATAGGGTATGCTACCAAAGTGTTCTTAACAATTCATGATCACGGCTATCGTATTTGTATTCTTCTAATGAGAGGGTCTATTCGCCTTCGAACAATCATGATATTATTGAATATTGTTTATTGAACAACTATTAATATTATCATCAGGTGCTATGCCGCCTGGCTTAGGCGATCATGACTCTCTACATCTGTATCTCCAGCATTATGTATCAATATCGTTGTTGTTTCACTGTGGTGCCAGGTTGCCATACAGTATGAAACTGTTGTCTTCAATCTTGCATGTTGTGACTATGTTCTCCAAACCTCCCTGTCTCATAAATTTCCAAAAAATTAAAGATTATCTTTTTCTTATATTATTCATTAAGGTCTGTTTCACATTTGACTCTTTCGAAATCTTCACATTAGTTTTTCTGGCAGTCCATGGTATTTTCAGCATACTTCTATAGAACCACATCTCTATTGCCGCTAATTTCCCACTTCCAACCCACGCATCTATGAATATACTACATTTTATTTTGTATATAGTCCAAAAAGTATCTTGCTGTGGGTTGGAAGGAAAGAGAAGCATAAAATAGTGATAGTTGAGCTACTGTATCTCTGCCATGTATATCTGTCATGTATAACTGTCATGTATAACTGTCATGTATAACTGTCATGTATAACTGTCATGTATCTCTGTCATGTATCTCTGCCATGTATAACTGTCATGTATCTCTGCCATGTACAACTGTCATGTATCTCTGCCATGTATAACTGTCATGTATCTCTGCCATGTATAACTGCCATGTATCTCTGCCATGTATAACTGCCATGTATCTCTGTCATGTATAACTGTCATGTATCTCTGTCATGTATAACTGTCATGTATCTCTGCCATGTATAATTGTCATGTATCTCTGTCATGTATAACTGTCATGTATCTCTGCCATGAATATCTGTCATGTATCTCTGCCATGTATATCTGTCATGTATCTCTGCCATGTATAACTGTCATGTATCTCTGCCATGTATAACTGTCATGTATCTCTGCCATGTATAACTGTCATGTATCTCTGCCATGTATAACTGTCATGTATCTCTGCCATGTATAACTGTCATGTATCTCTGCCATGTATAACTGTCATGTATCTCTGCCATGTATAACTGTCATGTATCTCTGCCATGTATAACTGCCATGTATCTCTGCAATGTATAACTGTCATATATCTCTGCCATGTATAACTGTCATGTATCTCTGCCATGTATAACCGTCATGTATCTCTGCGATGTATAACTGTCATGTATCTCTGCCATGTATAACTGTCATGTATCTCTGCCATGTGTAACTGTCATGTATCTCTGCCATGTATAACTGTCATGTATCTCTGCCATGTATAACTGTCATGTATCTCTGCCATGTATAACTGTCATGTATCTCTGCCATGTATAACTGTCATGTATCTCTGGCATGTATAACTGTCATGTATCTCTGCCATGTATAACTGTCATGTATCTCTGTCATGTATAACTGTCATGTATCTCTGTCATGTATCTCTGTCATGTATAACTGCCATGTATCTCTGCCATGTATAACTGCCATGTATCTCTGCCATGTATAACTGTCATGTATCTCTGCCATGTATAACTGTCATGTATCTCTGCCATGTATAACTGTCATGTATATCTGCCATGTATAGCTGTCATGTATCTCTGCCATGTATAACTGTCATGTATCTCTGCCATGTATAGCTGTCATGTATCTCTGCCATGTATAAATGTCATGTATCTCTGTCATGTATAACTGTCATGTATCTCTGCCATGTATAACTGTCATGTATCTCTGCCATGTATAACTGTCATGTATCTCTGCCATGTATAACTGTCATGTATCTCTGCCATGTATATCTGTCATGTATCTCTGCCATGTATAACTGCCATGTATCTCTGCCATGTATAACTGTCATGTATCTCTGCCATGTATAACTGCCATGTATAACTGTCATGTATCTCTGTCATGTATAACTGTCATGTATCTCTGCCATGTATCTATGTGATACATTGTACCACAAGAGTTTACGAAGTTTCATGTTATTTAACAATCAATACAAGGTAATTTCCCGCTAGTTTTAGATATAGTCTGTCGTATCTGATTGAAGCGATTATATTAACCTGTGAAATTCGTAAGTACGATGTTTGTGAACAGCGTTTCATGCTGACCTGTTACTACATTAACTCTGTCATGCAATACTGCTCGGGAATACATTCCTTCGCAGACCAAATATGCAACATTAAACCCCATAGCACAACAATAAACCCCACAGAACGTCCATAGATCCCATTGCACAACCATTGCTTTGAAACATAAATTCAATAACACATCCATATCTTTGAAACATAAACCCCATAACTCAACCATTCCTTTGAAACTAAGAACATTTTATAAGCTCGGATGTCTCTCACGTAAGGAGGACCTATGCTTTTCTCAGAAAGACTATGGAATGTCAAGAGCTACTTTTCTCAGAAAGACTATGAGATGTCAAGAGCTACTTTTCTCTGAAAGACTATGGGATGTCAAGAGCTACTTTTCTTAGAAAGACTATGGGATGTCAAGAGCTACTTTTCTCAGAAAGACAATGCGATGTCAAGAGCTACTTTTCTCTGAAAGACTATGGGATGTCAAGAGCTACTTTTCTCAGAAAGAGAATGGGATGTCAAGAGCTACTTTTCTCTGAAAGACTATGGGATGTCAAGAGCTACTGTTCTTAGCTAAATAAATTAGCTCATCGACATCATTTCTTATCATTGTGTGATGTTACTGTTGTTTTCTTAATATATATATACATTTTTTTGGGTACTATGATTCAGGCCTTTTAACAAATAACTACGTATCTTTTTTTCTGTGCATCGCTTTTTATCCAGAGTATTGCCGTTTTTTTAATGTCCCCTTTTGTGTGTATACATCTTCACTCATATTCCAAATAAATCCCTTTAGTTGATATATTGGTTTATTATGTTGTACATTGTTAAGCAATGATGGTATTTGTATCGTTTTATTGAATACGTTTTCACTACTTAAATAACACATTTCTACTAAACATATAACGGTCTTCTATTACTTTTTCCAGAGGCAGCAATTCATAGGTGCCGGTTTGGATTATGAAACAGATCTGGAATGTACATCAGTGCCAAGATCTGAATTCTATTACTTGGTTGTAAATCTTCAAGATTTGGCATTTTTATGAAGTTTTGCATATTGCGTCTATATGTTTATAGTTACTGTCTTTTTTTTTTGCTAATAGACTCAGCAATGATTTTGTTTTGTTGTTATAAATCTATTATTTTTGCATTCAGGTTTTGACGAAAGTAAAATTGGCATACTGAGCGTGATCACGATTTGGGCGATTTTGATAAATAAACTAGCACTAATGATGTGTTACATGTAAGCTTTATCTCTGAGAGTACAGAAATAGAAACATCTTTTTTTCTTATATTGCTATTTATGTCATCTAATGCCGGGTTTTGTCCTAACCGTTAGATAACAGTCCTGTAGAACTTGAAATATACTTATCGATATTGTTACGGCAGTTACGTGTGGTGGCTTATCTCAATGGGGAATATATGTATTTCTATTATTGGTTATTCCAGTAATTTGGAGTATTCTAAATTTATGTGTGACCTAAACAGAAACCTCCATTATTTTAGATGGTCCTGATATAACAAAAATGTATTTTGCGGTTGATAGACTGGTACCTTACTAAAATAGATATAATTTTATACCTAACATAATTTAAGTAAAATTTCTAAAAACAACAAGGACTATCGATAGCGAACATGCTAACCTCAGACATCTCATCCCAGTCAGCTCGTCGTTCCTTATTTGAGTCGCATGTAATTAGTTTAATGTAATGTAACTACTGATGCTAAATAACATATATATATATATATATATTACTTTATTAGAAATATGATAAATTGTCCTATTAATATTATATTATTAGTTGCCGCTTTTCTTCATATCTATGACTATACATTGAATAGATTAATCAAACAAGAAAACAATGCATGTTCAATATAGATCGGTGACCAACACTGCACTAATTTTCATTACTATTAAAAAGTATGGGGTAAATTGAGAAAAAAAGTGATATTTAGATATCAAGCTATTTGACAAACTGTTAAAACATATTGACAATCGAAAATTTTAAGTTGCTCATTAGCGTTAATAATGTCACATCTTTAATAATTGAAAAGCTCCCACATTTAAACGCCAAATGGAAAGAGTATATTTGCAAAGTAGAGTTCGCATAATGTAAACTTTTCTTCTAATACAGTATTATACGGAACCAGTTAATGTCTAGCTGTAGCACTCACTGCCTGGTTTTACTGAAACAGCTGTTAAGTTGTCTGAGTGGTGCTGTTGCTACTCGCAGTGAAAGAATGTTGAGACATAAATAGGAATAAACTCTTCAATGGGTGGAATCCGCCGAAGACGGATGTGTCGGGCAATTGGCGCAAATAAAACGTAGACACAATGTATTTCTATTCTATGGACTACATCCTGCTGGAAATCTAGCACGACCATGATCCTTCTGCAAGGGAGATCCGGCGGAATTTTGAGTTTGAACGATGATGATGATGATGATGATGATGATGAGGATGATGATGATGATGATGATGATGATTGGGTGGAAAAATAATTTTATTGGATAATGCAATATATGTTTTATTTTTACGATATATATCCTTCTTTTAAGTTTTGGCGAGTACTCTTAGTTCAATGACCTAAGTAAACACATGACTGAAGTTAAGTCTCGGCGAGTGCTCTTAGTTCAATGACCTAAGTAAACACATGACTGAAGTTAAGTCTCGGCGAGTGCTCTTAGTTCAATGACCTAAGTAAACACATGACTGAAGTTAAGTCTCGGCGAGTACTCTTAGTTCAATGACCTAAGTAAACACATGACTGAAGTTAAGTCTCGGCGAGTGCTCTTAGTTTAATGACATAAATAGACACATGACTGAAGTTAAGTTTCGGCGAGTGCTCTTAGTTCAATGACCTAAGGAAACACATGACTGAAGTTAAGTCTCGGCGAGTACTCTTAGTTCAATGACCTAAGGAAACACATGACTGAAGTTAAGTCTCGGCGAGTGCTCTTAGTTCAATGACCTAAGGAAATACATGACTGAAGTTAAGTCTCCGCGAGTGCTCTTAGTTCAATGACCTAAAGAGACACATGACTGAAGTTAAGTCTTGGCGAGTGCTCTTAGTTCAATTACCTAAAAAGATACATGACTGAAGTTAAGTCTCGACGAGTACTCTTAGTTTAATGACATAAAGAGACAAATACCTGATGTTATTCGAAAGAATTCATGGCCAATTCCCTAATATTATCTTTATATCTATATATCCCTGTTCTATTTAAACTTTACGTCTATCATCACGAGTATTCAGCTTTTATAGAGTCTTGCTTCGATCTTTACCTTATGGGTACTATCACATCAGCAGTGCACGGTAGTAACAAGCGTGTCCTTTCAATTTTACTTTTATTTTTGAAATGCTATTTTTTTCAAAATTACTATACAGACGCGATTAATACAAAGCCAGGGGATGAACATACAAACGATGGATTACAGAAATAAATAGTAAACGAAAATAAATTTATATGAAGCACACAAAAAGCCATTTCCAGAGAAGTCTTCTACCCAAACGCGGCAATGCATAAAGATATATAAAGCGAAAGGAAAGAAAGAATATTTTATTCAATGAAATGTAACAATTACACTGTTAAATTTTTTGTCTAGGTTGTGAGTTCTGATTATTATATTTCACAAATCAGCAGTATTTTATTATAGGGCTGAATTTGGAAAGTGTAACCTGGTCAGGTTTTGGAGTTTATTGTCCGCTTCTGACTAGAATATGTATTTTGATGTAAAATCTGCTTGCCACAAATTGTAACTTTAAATGTATTCTATTTCCAAACAGATAACAACTAATCTTCGAGGCCACTCAGATGTGGATATATAGAATAATAGGAAGAAGATCATGAAATAGAAGAAAAACAAGAAAAGAGGTTCTGGCAACAATACGTAGGAAAAATAGTTATTAAAGAAAATAGCCACCAGGGCTTTATTTTGACCTGAAAAGTCCACGGGAACTGTGGGTGATAAACCGTCATGGCCTAGATTCGATACACATACATCCGTGGCCTGGTGACAGATGAAAGGTTATCACAGGCTAGGAAATCTCACCCGAATTAAAAGCATGCCGAAAATGGATGTGTTGTGCCGGAAGGCATAAAATAAAGCAGCTCCCATGTCAACCAGCAGCACAACATACTTCACGTTCACCGGTAGAAATCACACGAACTCTCGTGTTGGTTATCAGAGAGCGAACACAGCAGAAGAAGAGAGAAAATAAAAAAAAAACAGCAAGAATATATTGGACATATTGAAAGACATGACATCATGTTAAAGAACGTTTTCAAAGAAAAAGTCCATGAATGACGAGCAAAACATAGCACGAGATAAAAGTGGAAGAGAAACATCACGAAATGGACATGATACAATGTGAGAGTGCACAACTACAACAAGAGACAGATAAAGACATCTGTTTTGAAAGTCAATGCAGCCAACCTTCATTGCGGAGGCGGCGTGTGATGAAGATGACTGGGGTTAGTGCACACTGCCATACTGAATAAAGACTATCTTCTTTCTCATCTATTGCCCCACCTGCATTTTCCCAGAACAATTCACAGGAATATTATCTTATACACGAAATATTTGCAAGCCAAAAAAAATTGTTTAATTTAAGCCGTCACTACACAAGTAAACAATATGATCAAAATGGGCATTATTTCATCTGCAGCTCGTGTAATATATAAATAATGAGACCGCAATAAAACAGCAGGTGTGATATTGTTAATTCGATAATAAAACAACAGGTGTGATATTGTTAATTAGATAATAAAACAACAGGTGTGATATTGTTAATTAGATAATAAAACAACAGGTGATATAGATAGTGAGGCAACAATAGAACAACAGGTGTGATATAGATATTGTGACAACAATAAAACAGCATGTGTGATATAGATATTGTGACCGCAATAAAACAACATGTGTGATATAGATATTGTGACCGCAATAAAACAACAGGTGTGATATAGATATTTGGACCACCATACAACAACATGTGTGGTATAGATATTGAGATAATACAACTGCTGGTGAGATATATCTATTTAGACTGCAATAAGTCAACAGGTGGATATAGATAATTAAGTACTGTTTTAACTGATTTACGACACTTCCTTTAGTTACGAGACCGTCACACCAATCTCCTTTATTTCGGAGATTTTCATGGTATCTGTACAGTGACCATTACCTTATGGTCATAAACTATTGTTCATGCGTATATTTTCCGGACTGAGTGAGCACATGTGTAGATTTTAGGCTTAAACTTCGACCAATCACCTTCAAGGCAGTTTAAGAACAAATTCCATTAGAGCATAATGTTGACTAATTATCTACAGTCAATAAGGTAAATGTATCATATTCACACAGCCTGCTCAATTTACAGTGAATAAAGAATATTTCAGACTTTAGTCAAAACAAAGCACAGTGCACGTTCTATTCCTAGTGATAATACGTTTATTTCAGTCTTATTAAATTACATAGATATAATAATACGAAATTTAAAGTATTCGTTTTGTTTTCAATTTCATATTTTTTGTGTAAAACAGTTTCATATTGTCATGCATTTTCGCATACTTCTATTATCTTTCTTTGTGCAACTATCTTTTCCCCATTATTGTCAGTTTCTAGTAGACTACATAATTCATAAGTATTCTTCCATTCAGAAGTATTGTTTAATTCTGAAAGATGTGCTTGAATTCTGTGTGTATGTGTCAATATCTTTATAAAGACTTTATGGTGGAGACATCGATTATGTCTATCTTTTATTCTCTCTAGCTAAAACATGTTTTAATGTGTTATTATATTTATACACATTATACCATGATCATCCTCTTGGAATGTTAACATGCAGAATAGACTTGAAGAAAAATATCTCATAGAGTGTCGATTAAGAGATCATGAGGTCACAAGATTGAGCCAGAATTCGATATCTTGTGTGAATACACCTAAAAGCAGAGCCGATATTACGACGCTCTGGGCAAAGCTCCTTTCATTTTCTTTACATAAAGTAATTTTATTTAGTTTTTGGCGTCATTGAATATTTATGTAGTAAAGTGTTTCACAAACTCGTTCATGCTATCGCTTCCTTTGTACAGATTTTATAGACCAACCCCACCTCTTCCCCAAATTAGGATCGTAGATACGTATTCGGTAAGTGGGTCCAACTGTAAAAAAAAATGTTCTCTTGTGGGATTTTGGGAAATTTGTTACACAAATAATTAATTGCTTGACCGCGATGTACCTTCCTAAATAACATTTTTCAAAATCATGAACAATGGCTTTTTTTTAATACGGAAAAGCAAGGAATTCGTGATCAGAGTATTCAGCACTTCATTTACGACACTCATTTTTATGGAAATTCTTCTGTCATTATTGAGAATAATAATTATACAAACAACAGTATGATTTACGAAAACTCCACGCCAGACTGTCAGGCTCGTTCAAATAATAAATGTACTCAAATATACTTTTTTCAAAGAAAAACAATAACACTTTCTCCTGTTGGGTGCTGCATTAATTTTACAAATTGAATTTGCAGGTTTTAATGTACCTATAAGCCAAAGTATGCTGTTGTTGAGATGGTGTAGGTTATTTTCATTTTAATACACGTCCCGCGTATAAAAAGTTCACGCTTCCAACATAATGTTGTCACTGGTTTCAACAATCCTAGTTGGGTCACGTTTAAGAAAGAGCTTAATTAATATCTACAGAATTGTAGCTCATTGTACATACACATTATTACAAGTACTATTACTAGTTTTGTGCACAAGTATGTGTTCAGTGTTACTAAAGCTCGTGCATCACATGACAATCTCTTAACCCCTCATAACCTCCACCCTAAAGTCTCTCACGGCCCCTAAGCACAGTACATCAAACACGTAAATTCATACACATAATCTCATACACTCAGTCACAAACAAATCTAACAATAACAATACAAACTTACCTTTTCTGTCTCCTATACAACAATAATCATCGCTGTACTGTGCTAAATCGTTTTTACTGCACAGTAGATGTAATCTTTAAAAATCAATGAACACGCTTTCAATTAATCCTTGCGATTTATCTGCAACAGATGGAAAATTAATATTTAAAGTAAGGAAGTGATTTAATCTATAACTTAAGATGTACTAAGTTTATATTCCTTATATGCTAGTGCAAAATGTTCACAACAATTGACTAATTGTTACACTTTATATATATATATACTTTCAAAACATTAAACTCAACATTTTTCAAACGTGTACCAAAATTTTATTTTACGGAATTAATGTTGCGACTTACCAGCTGTCACTAGTACTTAAACACCCATCAATCTGTATGGCTACAAAACGACAATTGATAAACAGTATTTTTATGCCAACACTGTGTTACCAATGTCAAACGTGACACTTGATAAAGACAATAGCGAAAAAGATTAGTTTGCGAAATGAGATGTTTGAGGAAGTTTATAAATGTCACAAGAAGAGACCGCCGGAGAAATGAAGATATCCGGAAAGAAGTAAAGACTATCTCAAGTCAAAACTACATCGAAAGGCAGAAAACCAGATGGTTTGTTCACGTCATGAGAACAGAACATGCGTAACTAGTCTTTCGTGCATAAATCAGCGGAAAACAGGGATACAAGGTTCAAGGATGACCAAGAACTACATGGGCAGAGACAATCAACGAAACATTAAGTAGGCATGGGTTTACCGTGACTAATGCAACTCAAGTGGCCAAAGAAAAAACTCCGATGCAAGTGGAAATGACAATAGATAGATAGATAGACAGCACAATACAAAACCAACAATCTTGACAGTACAATACAAAAAATAAAAAAAATTATTGATAGCCCAATCAAGAATCACTTTGTTTAAACATTACTCTCTCTGGTCAACTGGCCCAAAATCGCGCAGTGTTCAGAGAATCCACAAGAAATACCATGTGCTGGAAATAATATGTCACATAATGACGAATAAAGATTCAACACTCTTGGAATTCCATGTTGTTCTGGCACTAAGTTTCGTTGTCTTATAGATGTGGATTGTTATCTTTGGTTGTTTTTTTTAATTAATGTTTTGTTTGCCGAATGGAGGCATTCCAGTGAAGCAGTATTCCAATATAACCAGCTCAAAATATATGTTAAGATTTGTAGCATGCAGTTAACATCCGTGTCTTACCTTCTCGAAAGCTTTTGTGCAGTCTATAAAACGGAGATATAGATATGTTTGTACTTCTAAAACTCTCTCTATTAGTGTTCTTAACATATAATTAACGTTGTAATCTAGTAGATAAAAATTATGTAGTTAAATTTGTTTACAACATATAGTTTATATGAAATTATTATATTGGTAATGTAGAAGACGAACTATGCACTTTTGGTATTTAATAACCAAAGTGCAAGAGAATATCTGACAAAAAGTAGAGTGTCGCAGTAACTAAATAGGAGGTGATAACACTTAATGATTATATTACATTGATCAATATTATCATATATCGTACACTTGTGTTCTATTACCAGAACTAAGAAGTCAGAGAATAGTTAATAATAACAAAGCCGTCTTAACAATCAACATCTATTTGTTACATCCCGCTGATGTCAGCTTAGATTGTCATGTAAACACCCTGCTGATGTAAGCTTAGATTGTCATATAAACACCCTGCTGATGTCAGCTTAGATTGTCATGTAAACACCCTGCTGATGTAAGCTGAGATTGTCATGTAAACACCCCGCTGATGTAAGCTTAGATTGTCATGTAAACACTCCGCTGATGTAAGCTTAGATTGTCATGTAAACACTCCGCTGATGTAAGCTTAGATTGTCATGTAAACACTCCGCTGATGTAAGCTTAGATTGTCATGTAAACACTCCGCTGATGTAAGCTTAGATTGTCATGTAAACACCCCGCTGATGTAAGCTTAGATTGTCATGTAAACACCCCGCTGATGTAAGCTTAGATTGTCATGTAAACACTCCGCTGATGTAAGCTCAGATTGTCATATAAACACCCTGCTAATGTATTCTTAGAGTTGCATGTAAACACCCTGCTGTCATCGCCTAGTCAGAATTAATTGCACAAAAATTAAATACACACAACTTGTTAAATTAATACATTCAACAAATGTTGCCCACAAGTTGTCATAAATAATGATTAATCTTAAATATATTATAATCTCGGATATTCCGCGTACTTGTACAATAATTATTTGGCAGTTCAGAACTAGTTGCATGCAAAAAAAACAATTTCCAAGACAGAACCAATTTAGCGAGATTTTAAAACTTAGTTTCCAAATAGTCTAGAGAGTGAGATGTATTGTAGCATGGTTTACAGCCTGACTACGATTTCTGCTTCTTTTACCCCGATACATCCCACTTCATCATAACATTTAGGTCACTTAGACCTATATGATGGAGCAGTTAACTTAATTCTAAACCCAGATAACTCTACCCCTTGTGACATGAATATCATATTGCAGTGTTGCCATTCTATGCTCCCAATTCTTGCCCCCCAGAGTGAATCATATTTGATGTGTTAAAATGCTATATTCCCTAACGGAGGGGCTAGAACACAGTCACATAGTTGAGTAAGCTGAAATTGGTCTTGATTCGAGTGCAGTGTAAGTCGAGTCATTTCACTCAGTTCTGGTGATGTTAATAAAAAAATGTTGCGTCTAAAAATGTTATTGTTTTTAAACATCTATTAATTATCTAAACATATTTTTCAACTATAACAAAACTGTAACATTTATTGAACAGTTATTTTCTATACATGATATGCTTCAACTATAACAAAAATATAACATTTATTGAACAGTTATTTCTATACATGATATGCTTCAACTATAACAAAAATGTAACATTTATTGAACAGTTATTTTCTATACATGATATTCTTCAACTATAACAAAAATGTAACATTTATTGAACAGTTATTTTCTATACATGATACGCTTCAACTATAACAAAAATATAACATTTATTGAACAGTTATTTTCTATACATGATTTGCTTCAACTATAACAAAAATATAACATTTATTGAACAGTTATTTTCTATACATGATATTCTTCAACTATAACAAAAATGTAACATTTATTGAACAGTTATTTTCTATACATGATACGCTTCAACTATAACAAAAATATAACATTTATTGAACAGTTATTTTCTATACATGATTTGCTTCAACTATAACAAAAATGTAACATTTATTGAACAGTTATTTTCTATACATGATATTCTTCAACTATAACAAAAATGTAACATTTATTGAACAGTTATTTTCTATACATGATATTCTTCAACTATAACAAAAATTTGCTAGCACACCATATTTAGGATGTAACCATCACACCAGAATTTGTTGGTTGTAGTGGTTTTCAAAACAATATAAATACATTAAGTAGTTTGCTATTGCTTTCTGAAAAGTTTGCATCTCTGCAGTGGGATCTGCATTAGATTCCTTAACCGTCATAGACATGATCTGTACAACTCTGATGCAGAGCCAGATACAGCGTCAACCACATTATAATATAACTTGTGAACACATTCAATACAAAATTCAGTTTCTATCCAATTATTAAATCATTTATTTTATTCAACTGAATATCACAATTTGTTACATTATTCTCTAACTACAAAGTGTAACCAACTTTAACAACAAACCTTGGACCCATGTCTATACTCCATGATCCAGCGACATAACTTAAGATACATCTTACATACACTACCAGGTCTGACCGCGTTAAGTCTAGATTACCTAGCGTCTGGAATCTGATATTCTCCTCATCTACATTTTTACTTGCACACACGCTGATAACTTTTTTTTAAACAAAATATATATATTTTTTTTAGCCGATTCTCGTTGAAACTAGCTTACTCCCTTACAAATAAACTCGCTAAACGATGGTTTTTGTTTTGTTTCATATCTAGGGTCGCTCATAGCACCTCTCAACCTCTCGCTTTCAACTATTTATTTACATATGTGGGCGTCATAGAAAGAAATAAACAGAGTGCAGATTTTGATATAACATTTTTTTAAAGATTAGTAAAAAAATAATAAAGTGTTGAATTACTTTCTGACCCCCCTTTTAGTACCTTCTGGCTCGACTTGTGTTTCCAAACTTTTCTGCTACCATATTCTCTATTTATTTTTAGTTTTCCTCTTATATGTTCATTCTCAAACTTCTGCGGATTAGCAGGATGTACTCTTGGGCAGGCTTTCCCTAAGTGTGTTTCCGCAAAGAGTCTCAAGGGGCGCCGCGGCAGCCTCACCAAAAACGAAAAAAAGAATGGGGAAAAAAATGTCAGAAATATGATTTTATTTAACAGTTTTTAAAAAAAATTTACTGTAAGTATAATCCACATTGATTTACTCAAAATAAATATTATCATTTTGTACATTGAATGTTAGATTTAATGTTAAAATAGCTTGTAGAAGTTTCAGCCAAGTAGAAGAGTCAATATCACTTGGTCTAATAATAAAACGTCCATCATCTGTAAGTGAACGTGTGTGCTCGGCAGAGCCAATTGGTTGTCAGTGTGTGTGTGTGTGTGTGTGTGTGTGTGTATGTGTGTGTGCGCGTATGTGCGTGTGCGTATGCGTGTGCGCGTGCGCGTGTGTGTGCGTGTGTGTGTACGCGCGCGTCTAAGCAACAATGTTGGTAAGCAAGAGTGCCCACCCACGTTTAGCAAACCAATCATTGTCCTGCTTTTGTGGAATGTTATAGAAACGCCTAGAAATTTCGTGTACATTCGGAACAACTTGTATTTTCATATAAAAATGCGCTAGCATAGTGACATGAGTCAGTGTCAGTAGACTTGTATTCAACTAAACTAAGAGTTCATCGTGAAGTAATTGAGTGACAAGTGAGTTGTGATTGTGTTCATTATGAAGAGATTTTTAATGCCAACGTCGTCATCGAGAAATGAAGAGGATTCATTAGGTTTGGAGAAGGCAGGGGCTAAATTGGGGACTCGTAAAATTAAATATAGAAAGTATGACGAAAAATATTTAGATTATGGGTTTTCTTGTGTGGATGTCAATGGTGAAGAGCATCCTCAATGTGTTCTTTGTTTGAAGGTTGTATCTGTTGAATCTATGCTTCCGAGTAAATTTAAGGCACTTGCAAACTCTTCATCCAAATATGGTTGGTAAACCAAGGAACTTTTCCACAAGAAAATTAACAGTAGCAGACAAATAAAAGTCTGCATTTTCCAAACATTCTCAAGCCAACAGTAATGCACTTTTGGCATCGTATAAAGTGGTCTATAGAATTTCCCAGTGTAAGAAGCCTCATACAATTGTAGAAGAGTTGATTTTACCTGCTGCTGTCGATATGACAAAAATTATGCTCGGAGAGGATATCGGTAATAAGCTTTTGAAAATACCACTGTCCAATAAAACTATCAGTAGGAGAATTTGTGACATAGCTGTAGATATTATCGATCAACTTTTAAATGCTCTGAAAGGCAAAGATTTTACGATTCAGCTGCATGAGGCAACAGATGACCACAAAGTTGCTCATTTAATCTGTTATGTTAGATATGTTGACAAAAAACAGTTGTTTGAAGATTTATTATTTTGTCAAGAGATTGAAAGGGGGGGGGGGAATCAACTGGGAAAGACTTGTTCAAGGTTGTGGACAGGTTTATGACAGATAATAACATTGACTGGGAAAAATGTGTTGGTGTATGTACAGATGGAGCACGATCAATGGCAGGCTGTTACCAGGGACTAAAATCACGCATTCAGTCCAAAGCACCTAACGCTCTTTAGACTCACTGTATTATATACAGAGAGGCTTTGGCAGCAGAAAAAATTTAGTAAAGATTTGGACGACACTTTAAAACTAATGATACAGGCAATAAATTTTATAAAAAGCAGACCACACAAAGTTAGATTTTTTGCCAAAATGTGTAAAAACATGGGAGCTGAACATTCATCTCTTCTGTTTTACAGCAGTGCTCGATGGATATCTCTGGGCAATTCTTTGCTAAGAATGTATGAACTCAGAAATAAAATGTTTTCATTTTTGCTCGATGAAAATCATGCTCTTGCTAGTATGTTCAGTGACGAAGATGTTGTGGCTAAATTGACATTTTTCAAAGTTAAGTATTCTTAACAGCTCCCGTCAAAGTAATAATGCAAATATTTTTAAGCTCTTTGATAAAGTAGAAGGATTAAAAACAAAAACAAAAGCTTCTACTATGGAAGAACAACTTGGTAAAAGGTGATAATACGAATTTCCCTTCTTTGGTTCAGTTACTTAAACAGAATAGATTGATGTTAACACAAATATGAACTTTAAAGTGTGTTCGTCAGTCACTTATCCAATTTTGAGCTCTATTTTCAAGAATATTTCCCGAAAGATGAAATAAAATCAGTACAGTGGTAAGTGATCCTATGAACGCAGAGATTTCTGAAACGTTCACAAACGAGGAAGCTGAACAGCTCACAGACATTTCTACAGACTCGTCTTTAAATTCTAGACTCCAGTCTAAATACTTGATTGATTTTTAGTTCAGTATCGAAGATGAGTATCTAGTAGTAACCAAGAATGCACTTCGATCATTGATACAGTTTGCCAGTTTTTACCTGTGTGAATGTGAGTTTTCAGCAGTTGCCATTATGAAATCTAAATCTAGAGGTAACCTTAACATAGAAAATGAAATTCGTGTTGCTATATCAAAAGACATAGCCCCAAGATTCCAGGAACTGATCAAAGATAAACAAGCTCATCCCTCTCAATTAGGACAGAAAGAATCAGAGACATTTTTGAAAGAAACTCTTTTTACTTGTACCCAATTATGTTTAAAATGATTCTCTGTTTTGTATTAATTAAATACTATTTCTTTTCTCAAAATGTGATTTTCTTTATTTTTTAAATTTATTTCCGTTTTCCTTTTCCTCATTATTACAATTACTAAAAAAAACAACAAATTTACCAACAACTATTCACAAAGTATTTAAATAAAATTAAAGTTTTATAAAAATCTAAAAATTAAATTTAGAGATCATAGCATAGAATTTATTTAAATTTAAGATGTAGACTTAAAATTATCAGGTCTCTAGTTGTGCTTCATATTAAGGGCGCCACCGTAAATAATCTGAACGTTAAACGTGCCATGGCTTTAAAAAATTTGGGAATCCCTGCTCTAAGGAATCGAATGTGTTGTATTTTTGCGAAGCCTGATTAATATTGTTCACGCAACTGCTCGAAATACTTCCTTTCATCATAGCTGTATGTTCGATCTATAAATTTTGTGTATTTCTTTGTTCCATTTTTACTTGCATTGTTTATTTTGTTGTTACTTTTCAAGTTTATTTTAGGTATATTGTTTTTGAATTCACAACAATGTGTTACATTCCGTTCGTTATTCATGCCATCTGAATGAAACATTAAAAAAATCGAATGAGAAATACCACGAGCATAAAATAATAGTACACTTATATAAGATATTACGCTCTGTGTTGTATCAGTTGTCGATAATATCTTGTATGAACTTTGTAGCCTAGAGTTTTTCTGATATAGTCTATCAGAATAGGAATATGTTTTGTGTTATGTTAGTGTAATGAATAAATGTACAAATGTGCGCAGGGGTTAATTGACAGGGTGTATGGGTAATTTTTCCAACAACGTTGATTACCTAATTGTAGTGACATTTAGTGAGTATTGTGAGACGAGGGATTTAGTTCGTGCACGTATACATGGCTGGAAATGGGTACTCGGGCTTGATGATTTGGAGACTGTCCATAAATTACGACAGGCAAAGATTGAAACAAGGTAAATGTGTTTTGATAATCGCTGGAAACACACATAATAACACACAAATCGACTTTTCGACCAAAAGGACTTTACCAAAATTACAATTTAAAGGTCGCGAGCACGAACGGCACTACTGACGTTGACTTGACGTGGCACAACTAAATGTGGACATAACCTAGACGGATTGAGACTAGGTCATACAGAAAACCATGAAAATATAAAATATACAAAATACACTCAAATACATGTGAAACACGACAAACAGAGAAATGACGTAACACAATTATATCATTTGTACAACTGGCGGGCATTAATCACAAATGGTTCATATGTGCCATATTGATATATATAGAGGCCCTCAAGCGCTTGACGGATTCTTTATTGCATCGCATGTAGTTTAAGCATACTTGAAGCTAGAATCTATGGGCGGAAAACATGAGATAAGCAGGGATACAAATTGGAGGGAAACTTTGTGAGACGGACAAACTACTTCCTAGCAGAGTACACTACAAAGTACAAAGGTAAGAGACAGAAGATGTTGGATGTCCACTGCAGCCAACCTGCGATGTAGAGACGACACCTAATAATGGAAGTAGTATCCTGCAATTCTATTCCTTGTGATCATAAGAAATGTTATATAATAATATAGTATAATAATAAGATCCGTTTCTTCAAGTTTTATAAGACGAAGACTATGGGTCTACTTTGGACATGTACATAGAATGTGTGAAAAGAGACTTACCAAACAAATCTTCTTGGTGAAGGCAGAGGGAAAAAGTAAAATAGGTTGCCCAAAAGTAGATCTACGCTGATTAATTAAAATAGAAGTTTAATATTAGGTATTAGCAATACACAAGAAATACAATTTACAACGAGTCGTTCAAGATAGAAAGAAATTACTTCTGCCATTTGTGCCATCTTTGGCCCAAAAGAAACCATCTGGATATAGGATCTGCATAAGGCGGGTCTACAAACGATTGTTATTCATAGATAATGCAACCAATTCGGAAGTTTCAGAAATACATTGACAACTCTAAGACAGGAAATGTTTTTCTATGACGAATGATGATGATGATGATGATGATGATGGTGATGATGTTTATAACCATGGTGACAATGATGATATGGATCATGGCTTTGACAGCGATTGCAATTATGATGATAATGATGAAGATCTTGTTTTTGATGATGATGACGAGGAGGATGATGATGATGTCAGTGATGAGGATGAGCTATGTTGATAATTTTGATGATGGTGATCATGATGTAGATGAATATTTTTATCACGATGATGATCTTGACGATAAAGATGCTGATGATGACACATAGCAGTCAATAAAAATAATATTGATGATTTTCTGTCTCACCTACACTCCTTGATCTCTGATAATCTCACACCTGGTATACAGCACTACCTGCTCTCTCCAATAAAACCAACTTATTAAATAATATCATTTCATACTTCGCCCGTGTGTTTCCGGTACCCCCGAAAGGGCAGCAAAGAATAGCAACACTGTTTACCTTCCACGCATGTCGTAAAAGGCGACTAAGGAGGTTATGGGATGGAGTTGGCTGTCCCATCCCATATAGGGTCAATGACCCAAAGCCATGCTGAAGTCGGATGTGTCAGGCTTAAAGGCGCAGATATCGCAGCAATGCTGTAAACCATGACACAACGCATTCCGTTCTCCTGAATACATCCTGCTAATCTGCAGGAGTTTGAGAACGAACGCAGAAGAAGAAAAGACAAGAGTTTGGGCTTACAAGTTAGTGAAGAAATAAACAGAGTCCGCTGAAGACGGAAGTGTTATTGGTGCAACTAAAACCATGAGACAACATATTTCCGTTACCTGGACTACATCCAGCTGGAAATCTAGTAGAACCATTGTCCTGTTTTAAGAGAGGACCAACAGAAGTTTGAGAATGAACGCTGAAGAAGAAGATAAAACAGATAATGAGCCCTCAAAGAAAGAGCAGAAAGAAGGATTAAATAGAGTAATCAATTAAAGAGAGAGCTATGTTTAAAGTGAGGTGAAGGGTTAAACAAAGAGTGAGGTTTAAGTAAAGGAAAGGGCGAAGGGCTAAACAGAATGTGAGGAATTAAAGAGTAAGATGGATTAAAGAGAGAGAGAGAGAGAGAGAGAGAGAGAAACATCATTAAAAAGTATGTGAAAGTTCTATTTATGGATGTAAAATAGGTATATTTCGATAAAGGTAACAAAAAAATCAGAGGTAAATATTATAAATAACGGGAAAGCTAAAATAGAAAGCAGACATGAAATAAACAAACGAGGTCACACTCCACGTTTATTTTCTTTCAAACAAACTGACAATAGCTTAAAGCCACTAACAATCTGTCCAACATGGCACAAGCCATATCTCTTCATCTTTTTTTTATTATCCATTACGTCTCTGGTTCTCTCATGCAAGACTCAAATATACGAACGCTAATCTTGTTAAAATGTAAACAATGTAGCCACACAGGAACTGGGAAACTTTGTTATCTTATACATGCTTTCTCTATTGGCGGTCGTACAGGAAACACTACGATACAGAGATATAAGGATTAATGGACTGCGTAAAAGATCTTCGTTACACAAACCTAAAGACATGATTTTAGAGTTTGTGGGTAAATAACAAATAGTAAACCCCGGCCTCCTTAACCCAAAGGACATTTAATCTTTCAGTTTATGATAGACTAACCGATTGTCACGTGATCAATGGTAGCGGAAATGAGTCTGAATTGTGCGTAAATTTGACGTCAATCGTTCAATCATTCCAATGATTGTAACCATTGTTGCCACTCCTGTGCTTTTACTTCACTGGTCTGGGCTTTCTTGATCAAGATCTTGGATTATTTTCCAAGATTTCTTGGCTTTTTATCTATTTTTCAAAAATATTTCTAAAGATCGTTCGCCGGAAAATGTTTCATTTATTGTTGATATGTTTCTCAAACATAGCGGAGCATACTGGTCAATTGCATGGATTTTTAGACCGTTATAAAACCCTAATGGGTCTATGGGACTATATTTACTGAAGAAGGTATTGTACTAGTCTCTCAGTCCGTGCTTAAAGTACACAAAATGGACGATAACATATGAATTATGACAATAACTAATTTCAAGTTCATATATATATAATATGTATATATATATATATATATATATATATATATATATACATATATATATTGATAAGCCTATAAACTCGCACGAGAAACAAGAAAGCAGACTGGCTTACATCTATAGATGAAGAGAGAGTAGAAAGGATAAAGGAGACATGTTGAAACTGGTTCATGAGATAATGCTAACTACGGACACTGCTACTGATTACACTTCT
Source organism: Meghimatium bilineatum (assembly GCA_034231615.1). NCBI lineage: Eukaryota > Metazoa > Mollusca > Gastropoda > Stylommatophora > Philomycidae > Meghimatium > Meghimatium bilineatum. Next base: position 29,562,342 of record CM067321.1, read on the forward strand.
AGGTAGCTATTATAGGAACTCTATATTAAACGTAGGACTAGCAACAACAGAAATCTACCACTTTATAATAATAATAATAATAATAATAAGACCCGTTGAGGGTGTGGGGTTGCTATACTGGATAAATCAGTACAAAAAGCCCTCCAAACAATTCTATTCTCAGCCATTCGAAGGAGTATCGAAAACTCACGCGAGACCATTCCTTGATGTTATCAACCCAGGACTTTCTATGTTCTCATTTCCTCCTTTCATTCTCGACTGCTCATCGCAAAATAATTTTAGAAAGCGATTCGTGACACGTCACGTGTCCAAAACATAAACGTGTACGCCTCTTTATCACTGACAAAATTGCTGCTTGACATTCTGCATGTTTGCTCATTTGCTGCCGGACAAATATATCCGTCTTGTGTTCTATATAGCCACTTCTTAACAAACATCTGTAGCACTTGTGTTCAAAAGGTTGAATCCTTCTTTCTGTGTCCACATTATTTGTTGAATATAGGCATGTATCGTTGTTTTTTTTTCAATTCCCGGAAATTACTAGCGATTAAGCTATTGTTCCTTATGTGTAATGGATCATTTTCTCAGAGTTTTCTTTCATAGAAAATACGTTACCAATTGAAATAGTTAACAAGACAAGAGACAGAGAGTAGTGGAGACATGTTCACCTAACTACTCAGAATAACGCCTTAAATATAAGTATACATCATAATCATAAATATACAAATGTAAGGTACAAATATTAATATACAAATATAAGGTATGAATATAATTATATTTTAGAAAAGGAAACTACAATAAAATAACAAATAAGTTCGTGGTGACTGAATTATCAGAACTGCGAATTTCTCTATATTTTTATAGTTAAACGTTCTGATGTTAACAGAAATGGATTAACGTACAAAAATAGGTGCTGTTTACTAAACCAAATAAATTCATATTATAAGTATATTATATAAAGTGAAACTACCATAACATATACATTTGAACAGCTCAATAGGGTTCAAAGGGAACGCATTGCTCTAGGCGGACCCAGGTTTATCAGAGAACCAAGATCTCAAATGTACCTCCTCGCGGTGCACCCTGGTAACAGAAATACAGCAGCTCGAGCTGATTCTGGCCAAATCATTTGGGGATCGTGTCCGAGAAGGTGGAGGAAGCAGTTGGAAATAGATTTGACTGCAAAAGAGACACAATATCTCCGACACCACCAGCATCACCACATACAGCGACACTGTCGACATACAGTGACGCCAGCTAGTCCAGTCAGAACATTGGAGCGGCGGCCAATGTAAAAGGCACGTAAAAGTTAATGCATTGCGAGAAACAAACATATGTCATAATGAGTACAATGACACAATAAAAGGGCAGAACAGCGCCAGAGGGCAGCGGGAACTACAAATAGAAAGTGAAAGGTTCATAGGAAGGGGGAACTACAAGCTCTGTTAGCTCGAGACGAGCTTCTAGTTACCTATACTCCTCATAGGCAGAGACCTAGACATAATCACGGGCATTCGGAAAAGCAAGAAGACCTGACCCAACTCTAATGTCGAGCCGTCCTAAACCGGAAATATGCTCGCGAAGAGAAAGGGGTCGTACCCAATGGGCTTAGGCAAAAAAAAGGGACAACGATGGCAGTCCTGGCCCAACTCTACTGTCAAGATTTTCTATACCGGAAATGCACTTGCAGAGAGAAAGGGTTCAGTACCTGATGGGGTCAGGCACAAAATGGGCAATTTTAGCCCTGGCCCAACTCTACTGTCAAGCTTCCTATACCGGAAATACACTTGCAGAGAGAAAGGGTTCAGTACCTGATGGGCTCAGGCGCTTGTGAGACAAGGTCGCTCAGCTCGAGATCGCCTTGCTCTCAAACGCGTGGTGTGAGTCTCGAACTTGGAAGAGGGGTTCACGATGTCGATGAACGACGCCTCGGGTAGGAGGGCGAACGAGCCAGGGTCCAACTCTTCTGGCGAGTTGTTTCTCATACAGAACCAGGCTCGCGGATGAGAAACGGTTCAGTACTCGATGGGCACAGGTACAGATTGTCCAAATGCACGAGATGAGTTCAAAGATGGTGGAACACCTCGTACCAGATAGACGCGCTCGACAAGCGTCTTGGCGAAGAGGCACTACACACCAGCGTGCCCGGCGACAGATAGACAGGCTGTCACGGACTAGGGACCAAACACGAAATAAAGGAAAGACGAAAACGGATGTGCTGGACCTCGGACGTCCTGACCACAAGTGGCCAACCTGGGTGCAAATAATCACAGTTTTACTGTGGAACTTGCATCACCACGTACTTCACGCTTCCTGGCGGAAATCACACGAAATATTCGTTGTGGTTATTTGAGAGCGAACGCTGAAGAAGAAGAAGAAGAAGAACAGCAAAATATTATTTAGTTATAATATACTCCGAGGATGTGTCTTACCAAACTACATCCTTCAATATTTTTTGTCTATGGTTAAGAAGCTCTGATATACCCCAGGTGGACTTAGTCCGCGGTTTAAATATCCGTCCCTCACTGGAAAATGTACTTTTGGCTAAACTTAACATAGCAAGCATTATCTATTAAAGCCGATTCTGAAACGAATTATAAACAACTAATGACATAATAAACTGATCACCAGATAAGAGGAAGATAAACATTATACTAATATTACCCGCAGTTTATGTCTTTCATATCCCGGAAATAATCCCTGGTTTCCGGGACTATCGAGTTCATCGTACGTAACAGGTTATGTTCTGTCTAGCTTCAGGCATACTTTCATATAAATATTGCTTCATATGAGCTGTTAATATGTTCGATTCCAGGGGAGAATGTCCCCAACTGAAAGACGTATTAACAACAACCAAGAGACAGAGTTGTGGAGAAACATGATCTTCTGCAGAACTCATTATGGTACTTGACTAGCAGTATTTGAAATAATCATAATTTTACACAGAGAAAGATAGATTTGCATATGCTAAGATCACATTCTTGTCAAGCAGTTCTCTCGTATGAAATTCTCTCACCATCTAATCATGTTTTCTAATATTACTATACTTGACTATACAGCTCTTGGAATATGACCAGACATCGGTACATTAAATTCCCACGTGCGGCTAGGGTTCAAAAGGGAAACAAATAATAGCAACACAGTTTACCTTCCATGCATGCCGTAAGAGGCTACTTAGGAGGGTATGGGGTGGAATTGACTGCCCCAACCAATATAGTCAAAATGACCCAGATGGCATATTTAAATAGGATGTGTCATGTCGAAAGGCGCAGATATCAGAGCAGAGCTGTAAACCACGACACAGTGCATTCCGTTCTCCGAACTACATCCTGCTAACCTGCAGAAGTTTGAGAACGTCCGCAGAAGAAGTAGTAATACATTCAACTGTTATTAATAGTAAATAAGGCATAGGAAGAAGTAGATACATGACGAATAGTTGCAGTTAATATAATACGACAATCGCCATGCAGTGAGATGCTGATTGTTCACAATAATCTTGAATAGAGGAGATCATACACATAAATCCCGTCGAAGACGGATGTGTCGGGGAATTGGCACAAATAAAACTGCGACACAACGCATTTTTATTCGCTGGACTACATCCTACTGGAAAACTAGAAGCATCATAGTGCTGCTACAAGTTTGAGAAGTACACAAGCAGAATTTTGAGAATGAACGCTGAACAAGAAGAAGATACACATAAAGGAGAGCTGACAAGCACTTCAAGTATACAAAATAGAGGAGAGATCACAAGCTTTTCAAGTACACAAATAGCGAAGAGATAACAAGCTCTCCAAGCATAAAAATGGAAAGCTAACAAGATCTGTTCGGGCGTAAATAGAACTAACAAGTATTCCAAGTAATCAAATAGAGGAAAGCTAACAAGATCTCCAATCATACAAATAGAGGAAAGCTAACAAGATCTCCAATCATACAAATAGAGGAAAGCTAACAAGATCTGCAATCATACAAATAGAGGAAAGCTAACAAGCTCTCCAGACATGAAAATAGAGGAAATCTAACAAGCTCTCCAAGAAATCAAATAGAGTACAGCTAACAAGATATCTAGGGATACAAATAGAGATCTAACAAGCTCTCCAGGCATGAAAATAGATCTAACAATCTCTCCAAGCAATCAAATAGAGGAGAGCTAACAATCTCTCCAAGAAATCAAATATAGGAGATCTAACAAGCTCTCGAAGCAATCAAATAGAGAAGAGATAACACTACAATACATTTCCTTCAAAGTGGTTCCATTAGGCAAGTACATACTTTTGTCAACAGCTGCTAGACACATTTCTGGAACCCTTTCTTTGACACTTCCCTCAGCTGTATTTTCCTGTTGGTAATGCTGTCATCTGCACCCTTGAATCACTGACCTTTCAGTGTCAATTTCAATCGAGGGAAAATAAAAATCAGCCGGTGAAAGATCGGAAGAATATGAAGACTGTTCCAAGGTAATGACATTATGCTTTGTTAGGTAATGATTTACCAGTAGCGATCTATTTACTGACGCATTGTCTTGCAGCATAATCCAGTAGTATGACAACCTTCACGGAAATACTTGTTCCACACAAATACTTCCAATTTTTTCATTGCAGCATCACCATATGCTTTATTTATGTTAGTGTCTCTGAGGGTCGCTTATCAAGGAAAATATAGCATTTAACGTTATTCAATCCAATGCTTTTACATCTCAGATGATGCAAATAGCACAACACAAAAACAAACATATCTTTCTTCTCTTCGAGAGTATACTTTTGCCATGTCCTTTCATCAAGGAAATTACCAACTTCTAAACGTATAATCTCCATAGCATCATCTTTCACTCAAATACTAGTGGACAATTGCAGGAACATTTTGAAGCTATCTCGTATAAGCAGCTTGGTTGAAACATACATTTTGTGTGTACTATATGTATAATTAATGTGTACTTAATGTATAAAATGGGTATCAGATGGCAAAAGTCAAATAGGAAGACCAAGAGAGACTCTTCGCAGAACAACTTTCAAAGATGGTATGAATATGGGTATCAAAAACATACACGAATTACACACAGCAGCATCACATCACTCAAACTGGAGAGCTCTGGTTTCTGCCATATGCACCGTGTTCGGCGCTGAAGAAATATAGATAGTTAGAATATATGTATACACTATTTATATAATATATATGTACTATCTGTGCATTATATGTGTGATATGTGTAATATGCGTGCATTATGTACAGTTTATATGCTTGTTGACCCCCTTTTCCACCGACCTCCCCCCAAATAGTTTTTAATCATTATGAAAAATCAACTGTTGGTGCAACGACATTGTCGTATCAAATTATTACTAAAGAGTGTAACATCAAATTACTATTAAAGAGAATAATATTCAAATGTTACTATTGTGTGCAATATAGAATTATTCCTAAAGTGTGTAACATCGAATTAAATTATAAAATAATTGCTTGACCCAGCTGACGGTAATTTTCAAATACGTTTACCAACTCAATATACATAGAGTGTTTATTCAGCTGCATATAATCAGATTTAAGTACTCGCTGTAACACGCATACACGTTTCAATTTCATTGTGTCCGTTTCAAAGAATTATTGCCGCATCAGGTGATAGAAAATGTATTTTGGCTTTCGAAAATAAAAGGAAATTTTAAGATTAAGTACAAGTTTCATTCCAACAAAGTGTAAACAGCATCTAGACCAGTAGTTCTCAACGTGGGCGACACGGTCAAACCAGAGGGGACTCATCGTTTTCCTGGGGGCATAAAGATAAAAAAATGTTATTCCCAATTAGGAACCATCCTCAAGCCACCAGGGACGTTGCCATAAATGCACATCTCGCCGGTTCATCGGTCATCAAAAAGTGTTTTAGATAAGTGTCCCAATTATGTTGTTCGTTGTGCGTTCTTCGGATATTTCAGAGAGAAAGCACTTTTTCCCTTCGGCAATCCCATTTCTATCATTCTCTGAACATTGTATAGTCAGCTTTCTCTTTATCAATGTGTAGTTCATTCATAACTCTCTTAATTAACTCGGTTCTGGCTCCACTTAACACTGGCCCATTCAATATAGAATAGAAAATATTGACAATTGAGGAGTCACGGACCCGTCTAGAGGGCGAGTGCTGAAAAAATATTTATATAAACATATTCAAAAGTAAGGAAAATAGTCTTAATCCTGAAGAAAGTTGAAAAACGTTTCTTAGCTCTCAGGAAGGCTACATCTGTCTCAGTGGAAACCTAAAGGTAAGTCAGTCTTCATAACACCATTGGGGTGCAAAGGGAACGCATTGCTCTAGGCGGGCCCAGGGTTAGCAGATAACCAAGATCCCAAATGTACCTCCACGCGGTGCACCCTGGAAACAGAAATACAGCAGCTCGAGCTGATTCTGGCCAAATCATTTGGGGATCATGTCCGAGAATGTGGAGGTAGCAGATGGAAAGAGATTTGACTGCACAAGAGACAGACAATATCTCCGACACCACCAGCATCACCACATATAGCGACACTGTCGACATACAGTGAAGCTAGTCAGTCCAGTCCGAACATTGGAGGGGCGGCCAATGTAAAATGCACATAAAGGTAGATGCATGGCGAGAGACAAATAGATTTCATACCGAGTACAATGAAACAATGAAAGGGCAGAACAGCGCTAGAGGGAAGCGCGAACTGCAAATAGAAAGTAAAAAGTCACTAGGAAAGGGGGACTACAAGCTCCGTCAGCTCGAGACGAGCTTCTAGTTACCTGTGTTCCTTACAGGCAGAGACTTAGACCCATTCATTGGCGTTTGGTAAAGCAAGAAGACCTAACCCAACTCTTATGTCGAGCATTCCTAAACCGGAAATATGCTCGCGAAGAGAAAGGGTTCTGTACCCGATGGGCTTAGGCAAGAAAGAGACAACGATGGTAGTCCTGGCCCAACTCTAATGTCAAGGTTTCCTATAACGGAAGTACACTTTGCAGAGAGAAAGGGTTCCGTACCCGATGGGCTCAGGCACAAAAGGGACAACGATTTAGCCCTGGCTCAACTCTACTGTCAGGTTTTCCTACACCGGAAATACACTTGAAGAGAGAAAGTGTTCAGTACCTGATGGGCTCAGGCGCTATTGGGACAAGGACGCTCAGCTCGAGAACGCCTTGCTCCAAAACGCGTGGTGTGAGACTCGAACTTGGACAAGGGTTACACGATGTCGGTGAACGACACCTCGGCTAAGAGGGCGAAAGAGCCAGGGTCCAACTCCTCTGTTGAGTTCTTCCCCTTAAGGAACCAGGCTCACGGATGAGAAACGGTTCAGTACCCAATGGGCACAGGCACAGCACGTCCAATTACACGAGGCAAGTTCATAGACAGTGGAACACCTCGTGCGAGTCAGACGAGATCAAAAATCGTCTGGGCGAAGAGTCGCCACTACGCGTGCCTGGAGACAGATATAGAGGCTGTCACAGGCTAAGGGTAGCCCACCCGAATTGTCAAGGCATACCGAAATCGGATGTGCTAGGCCTACAAGGCGCATAACGGTGGCACAACGTAATCACGCTCCCGGCGGAAATCGCACGGATATCCGTGATGGTTACAATGGAGCGAACGCAAAACAAACAAACAAACAAACCATTGTTTTACCACTGTTAGACGTGGACACTAACTAAATAACGAGATAGAAAGCTTTGATCCAAATGAGGTACCTATGAAAAACAGCAAACAGAACCAGATGATATCATGTGGAAAATTAAGAGATTACAAAATTATTGTTTTCAACGTAAGTGATCAAATATATTGAAAAAACAGAGAAGGTTCGACCATTTAATGAGAATAAACCTGTAGCGGTCAGCATCAAGAGCATACAACATGAAAATGAAAACACCAAGAGACATTGGAACACCAAGAAGAAGGTGGATTGATGGAGGCATCAATATCTTAAGACATTACTCATTATATTACACATGACCAACCGTGTCATAGCCTAAAAACCGATCGTCATTCAACAGTGACACCTAACAGTAAAAGCAGAGAAAAGACCAAAAAAAAGAAAAACGAGGTCACTAAGATTACGTTGCACTTCTTCGTTGTTCGCTCATGCAACCACATTGATCTATCATGTTATCAAGTTGTGTGGTCATTCGAAGCGATGAATCAGCTGATTTGCGCAATTTTGCTGCGCGCAGTGATATCGCATTAGATTTCTGCATCTTTCGTTCTGACACACATTTCTGGACATATTTTTTTTTAAGTTTTGCTTTCTTCAGTTTTCTACTATCTCCAGCTTTCCTGCAAAGAAAAATGTACTGGTTACGTGGAGATGTACTAATTTCTTCCCCTGTAGGCAGTCGCATTTCATTTACATTTCCTGAGAGCACCTCGTGTGTGCCACACACTTTGCAGTTTCTTTTTATTATCCCTTGAGCTGACTGACATTCAGCCACCTCATCCACCGTCTTAGTCTTCCATTCTTCTTCTTCTTCATCTGCGTTTGTTCTTAAACTCCTGCAGATTAGCAGGATGTAGTCCGGAGAACGGAATGCGTTGTGTCATGGTTTACAGCATTGTCGAACCTTTCGGCCCTACACATCGGACTTCAGCATGGCTTTGGGTCATTGACCCTATATGGGATGGGACAGCAAACTCCATTCCATAACCTCCTTAGTTGCCTTTAACGAGATGCGTGGAAGGTAAATAGTGTTGCTATTCTTTGCTCCCCTTTCGGGCCCCGGCAACACACGGACGACAGTCTTCCATTGAAAGTGAACCACCGTCACACAAAGACTGAGAACCACTGCCATAGACAGCACCCAGAGAGGGCATTACTGTCGAATAATGAAACATACAACCGGGAGGTGTACTTCTAATGACTACATAATACGAAGGAAAATTGCGCTTTTATGATCCGTAATATGGCTCATTCTCTCAAATAGGATCCCATTAAGTTTAATTTTAGCATTTGTGCGCATGTTCAAAGTTTTTCGAGACAAATTCAATCGAGTGGAAATTTTTTTTTAAATTGTGAAATTTATTCCTGACATTTTTTTATTTCAGAAAGAAAAGGCTCGTCCTTTTTTGCTAATCTTTGTTAGATTATCTATAAATCCATAATCTACCAGTATCGTATGGGTACCAGATTGGGTACATCACCAACATAGTCCTCTAGCAATTTCTATCTTCAACGATGCGGACAAGTGAGAAGAAATCTTGACTGTGCAGTCCTTGATTTCTGTTCATGCTTTTCTAGGTCCTCCTCTGCTTCCTCCATCGAAGACTGCTCATTCTATGATTGTTTTTCCCAAGGAATCATTTCGCATACATATTCATACAATGAACGTTTTCGTTGTTTCACTATTTATCTTCTTCTTTTCTTCTGCGTTCGTTCTCAAACTCCTGCAGATTAGCAGGATGTAGTCCGGAGAACGGAATGCGTTGTGTCATGGTTTACAGCATTGCTGCGATATCTGCGCCTTTCGGCCTGACACATCCGACTTCAGCATGGCATGGCTTAAGGGCTACTGACCCTATATGGGATGGGTTAGCCAACTCCATCTCATAACCTCCTTAGTCTCCTTTTACGACATGCGTGGAAGGTAAACAGTGTTGTTATTCTTTGCTCCCCTTTCGGGCTGCGACAACACAAGGGTGGTTTCACTATTGATAGTAACGATTCTTGTAACCCTTTGTGTATGTCTATTTTATTTCTGATATACACATTTGTTCTACGCTCCGAAAAGGAGATTCAATGTTAAATTATGTACTATATCCGATAATAACGTAGATAATTCCTTGAACATTAATGTAGAACATGGTATCAAGTGATATTCAGTAATCAAGAGTTGGAAGATTTCACAAATTGTGAATATTTTGAATAGTTGCGAGCATAAACAGTTCAGGAAATTGTGTAACAAAAATCAAGAGAAGCATTGAAATAACGACATCAAAGCTATCATAAATCAAAATTCGTTGTCAACAAAACAGTACTGAAAGTAAATTATATCTAATCTATCTATTGTTTTATCTCTGCTTTTTGTGTGAGGCGAAGATTGACTAGAAGCGTTTTATAGTGTTTACACATATCCTTGTCTTCAAAAGGTAAACTGTCCCAGAATCGTGAGAAGTGTATAGTGTTTACACATATCATTGTCTTCAACAGGTAAACTATCCCAGAATCGTGAGAAGTTTATAGTGTTTACACATATCCTTGTCTTCAACAGGTAAACTGTCCCAGAATCGTGAGAAGTTCATCATCATCATCAAGTGCCGTCTCCGCAACGAAGGTTGGCTGCAACGTATCTCCAACATCTCCTGTCTCTTGTCTTGGTGGTGCACTCTGCTAGACTGTAACCTGTCCATCGTGTGATGTTACTCTCCCACTTGTATCTCTGCCTACCTCTTGCTCGCTTCCCTTTGACTTTACCCTCAAGTAAGGTCTTCAATAAGGTGTCATGTCTTTTAATGTGTCCGAAGTATTTTATCTGCCTGATCTTTATTTCTCTTAGTATTTCTTTCTTCATATTAAGTGTCTTTAGCACCTCTTTATTTGTTTTCTTCTCTTTCCATGATGTTCTCCCTATTCTTCTCCCTAAGTGAGAAGTTCATAGTGTTCATGAAAGAATGCTACATTCTGGAGCGAATGTTTCACCTGAATCAATCAATCAATCAATAAAACCCATAACCCTTCAGGGTTGTAGGGGTACCACATTGGAAGCTTCAGCACACAGAGTCCTCCAGCGAATTCTATCCTCAGCGATGCGGATGAGTGTGGAAATATCTAGCCCTGTCCATTCCTTGATGTTGTCTGTCCATGTCTTTATTTGTCCTCCTCTGCTTCTTCCACCCTCGACAGTTTCCTGCAATTCACCTGAATATTGATGGAGTATTGAGTAGTGCACTATATGTATGGAACATAGAGGAAGATCAAGACTCTTCGCAGAACCTACAGTGCATATGGCTATGGGTCTGAACAAAGTACACAAATTACACACAGTATCATCACATCGCTCTATATATAGAATATTCACACAAGCCTAGAGATACAATCAGAACACCGACAGGAAAATTCTGCAATAATTATGATGCAGAAATCCAGGCAATTAGTGTGGCAGGTAAAAAACTGCTGAACTCCAACTCTGACCTACAGCCTGTGGTATTCCTGACAGATGCAAGGTCAGTGCTTCAAGCTCTCCAGTCTGGAAAACTAACAGACTTGAAAAAACTACTTAGCGAATTGTCTTACCAGTATAGGGTAACCATGCAGTGGATACCCTCTCACTGTGGAATACCAGGAAATGAAAAAGCAGACCAACTGGCTAAGGAAGGTGCTGCTGAAGACCAACCAGATATACCAATCACCTACCATCAGAAAAAAACAGATGATCAAGTCAATAAGAAAGCCACAAACACCAACACAAGATGAGTATAATATTATGAACAGACCAGAACAAGTTATAATTCTACGTCTCAGAACAGGACACAACCGACTTCGCAGTCACATGTATACAAAGTTCAAGATTGGCTACACGGCAATGTGTACATGTGGACAGGCAGCACAGAGTGCCAAACATATACTTCAAGAGTGTTCTGAGCATGAAACACTGAGGCAGACATATTGGCCAGAGGAAACAACACTGGAATCAAAACTCTATGGGACACTGTATGAACTACAAAAGACATTGAGTTTTATTAAGGAGACATAATTACAGATATAGACATGTTTCAATTGAACGAAAGAAGAAGAAGAAGAAATCACATCGCTCAAACTTGTTTCTGCCGTAAGCACCGCATTCGGCGCTAACGGGTCACAGATAGATAATCTTTTCACTCTAAGAATAAAGTGTGTCAGCGATCTGATTGGTTGTTGAACGTAGAACGCATTAATCGATTGTCAATTGCTCAATAATATCCTCTTTAAATTTCGTTTTAAATGTTGTATAAATATTGTTTTTAAATGTTTTAAATAATATTGTTTTTACATGTCATCAGCTGTTTAAAAATCACCTGCTGCCGCGGAGTAATGGGGTGGTCTGTTTTGACCCACTTCATTCTTAAAGTGACCAGACTATAGATAGAATGTTTAGTAACACTGTATACCACCTGAATAATGATAGAATAATACTTGGTCTACGCGCAGACACCAACAGAATACACCACCAATCACTTGAATGGATACCTACAGGCAAAAGAGCAAGGGGTAGACCAATAGAAACACTGAGAAGAACAATACTTATAGAAAGTAAAACAACCAATTTTCATACTATTCAAGAACTGCACAGAATAGCTTTGAACAGACAGAATTGGAGAGATCTGACCTCTGCCCTATGCACTAACTTCAGCGCAAAAGGAAAATGAATGAATGAATACGTAGTAACACTGTATACCACCTGAATAATGATAGAGTAATACTTAGTAACACTGTATACCACCTGAATAAAGTTAGAGTAATGCTTAGTAACACTGTATACCACCTGAATAACGATAGAGTAATGCTTAGTAACACTGTATACCACCTGAATAACGATAGAGTAATGTTTAGTAACACTGTATACCACCTGAATAATGATAGAGTAATACTTAGTAACACTGTATACCACCTGAATAAAGTTAGAGTAATGCTTAGTAACACTGTATACCACCTGAATAAAGTTAGAGTAATGCTTAGTAACACTGTATACCACCTGAATAATGATAGAGTAATGCTGAGTAACACAATATACCACAGGCAAAGTATCAAGACAGGTTAGCTGTATGAAGGACAAAAAAGAAATTCAATTCTTCTTGCCGAAACACATATATAAAATGCTACTGCACCAAGGAAGTTACTCTATTCTTCTTTCTTTTTCTTTCTTCCCCGCTTAATACCCATTTATGCGTTGCCGTGTCAGGGGTGGAAGAGTTCTCTGGAGATTGTTGTGTTTGTGTGCTTTAAATTTGTTTATTCTCGTTGACTCTTATTTCTGTAATCCATCATTTGCAAGGTCACCCCCCTGGCTTTGTATCCATTGTGTCTGTATAGTAATGCTTTTTGAAGGGCACTGTCTGATAATATACTGGAAGCATGAAAAAACCCACTTAATATGTAGTCATGTAATCCATAATTGGTGTTTGTTAGTCTTCTGATGTTTTCGTTTCTGATTATGTCTCTTATTGTTATAACTACACGGATACTGTTCTCGACGAGTAGAGTCGAAGAAGTGAGTACAAGGATATTGTTCTCAGAGAGTGCGGTAGAAGAGGTGAGTACACGGATATTGTTCTCAAAGAGTGTGGGTCGAAGAAGTGAGTACACGGATATTGTTCTCAAAGAGTGTGGGTCGAAGAAGTGAGTACAAGAATATTGTCCTCAAAGAGTGTGGGTCGAAGAAGTGAGTACACGGATATTGTTCTCAAAGAGTGTGGGTCGAAGAAGTGAGTATAAAGATACTGTTCTCGAAGAGTACGGTCGAAGAAATGAGAACAAGGATGGTGTTCTCGAAAAGTGTGAGCCGAATATTGGGGTCAAAGAGTTGAGTTTCCGACGTTGGGATTTGTAGATGGTATGATGAGACAAATGCAGCCGATAACCAATGATAAAAAATTGAGGAAAAGAATAGAAGAATATGGGCATGGAAAAATAGAAGATTATGGGCATGGAACAAATAGAAGAATATGGGCATGGAAAAAACTGAAGAATATGGGCATGGAAAAAACTGAAGAATATGGGCATGGAACAAATAGAAGAATATGGGCATGGAAAAAACTGAAGAATATGGGCATGGAACAAATAGAAGATTATGGGCATGGAAAAAATAGAAGATTATGGGCATGGAAAAAAAGAAGATTATGGGCATGGAAAAATAGAATATTATGGGCATGGAAAAAAAGAAGATTATGGGCATGGAAAAATAGAATATTATGGGCATGGAAAAAACTGAAGAATATGGGCATGGAAAAAATAAACGATAAGCATACCTGTCGTACCAGGTTTTGTACACAAAAAACATGAATAATGAGACGACAAGAACAACATGGATTCCGTGAATTAAAGTTAGAAAAAAACAAAGTAAAACATTTACTGTGGAATTGAGTGATAGGGTACAGGTTCCTATGGAGCTATCATCACTACTTGATTATTAATATTATTTTGAGTCAGAGATACGCAGTAAGTTACTTTGAAGTATCAAATACTTATTCTAACTTCGGGCTTAAGTTAATTGGTGCGAGATATACAGCTGTGAACATAACGGGGTGATTTAAGAAGACATTTTCCAACAATAGAGATAACCTTTCGCCGACATCTGTATTCATTATATTGATGGAATAGAACATCAGTAGAAAGCGATATTATTATTTGTAGTGGGTACAGATTATAGAGCTTCACATTAAACTAAGTTATTTCTCATTAAAGAGAGACGCGCGTTTCTGTGTTATCTTGTAGGTAAGCCCACCAAAGTGAGAGTGATAGAGCAAAACTACTGACGCTTGTACTGCTGAATACGGATAATAAACAGGTTCTACTAGAGTTTAACTATCAACTCTGATGTCTAAAGAAAAAAAAAACCCATTACAAATTTCAAAATAAATATGACTATCTATCTATATATATGTTCCGTCACATGTGAATACAGTGCATAGAGTAGAAAACAAATATTTCCAATTCGAGCGATGTGATACTAGTGTCATGTGACGTATTCCTTCCAGAACGTTGTCTTCCCAATGAACTCTCTGAACCTCTCTCTGTCTTGGGCGATGTGGCTTGCATTTTGTAGCGATGTATTCATATTATCTTTAATGTCGTCAGTCTATCGTCTTCTTGGTCTGCCCCTTCTCCTCTACCCAGGTACTCTTCCCTCCATTATTTCTCTTTCTAAACAGTTATGTCTCTTTATATGACCAAACAGGCGTAGTTTTCTTTTCGTTATTGTGTTTAGTAACCAACACTCTGTAATATTCAGTGTGTTTATAATATCTGAATATCTGATTTTATCCTTCCATGATATTCTAAGTATCTTTCAATGTGATACTAGTGTGTGTGTGCAATTGTTGCATGTTGTTGAGATACATAGTCATATCCACCCTGATTGTTGTTCTGCGAAGAATCTGTTTTGGTCTTCCTATACGGCGGATGTCATAATTCTCCATGCCTGTCGGTCAGTTGCCAGGGATTGCATGTCTTGTGAATGTATGCTGTTGATTTTAATTCATTCATAAATGTTCTGAGCGTTGTTTTGTGTGGTCTTCCCTGTTTTCTTCACCCGTCTGGTGTCCACATGAAGACTGGTCGTGGAATTTTGTCTTCATTCATTCTAAGTACGTGGCCGATGTAAACCAAGGGGCGTTTTCTGATGATGTTCGTCACATATTCTTGTTTTGTCTCCTCTCTTAGTATGCCGTTTGATTTGAAATCTTTCCAGTTAGTATTTGTGATTTTTCTGAGGCATCTATTCTCGAAGGAAATTATTGCGGTAGATTTCCAAATTTCATATCCATATGTCGATAATGGAATTACACTAGCATTGAATAGTCGCACTTTGATGTGTTTATTTGCGATCTTCGATTTCCAGATGATTGAAAGTTTGTTAAAGGCGTTGGAGGCGATAGCGATTCGAGTCTTGATTTCTGAGTTGGTATCACAGTTTGCTGTTATCTTGCTTCCCAAGTATATATAAAATTTATAACGTTGTCTAGTATATTGTCATATAGTTTAATTGATTCTCTCAGGCCGGTAAAGTTCATGGTTTTCATTTTATGTGTATTTATTTGAAGGCCTATCTGTTGTGTAAAAACATTGAGAGTTCTGGGGGTTTTTTTTTAAGATCTTGGTGTGTTGAACTCAGTAGAGCAATATTGTCTGCGAAAGTGAGATCTTCCAGTGTCGTGTTGTTTACCCATTTGATTCCTAGTTGTTTTTGGTCTGTGAATGTCTTCATCACCCAGTCAAATCGCGATGCAAGACAGTATTGGGGACAAAACACATCCTTGTTTTACACCCGTAAAACTTTTCTACTGAGAGGTTGGTAAAGGTCTTATAATGTAGACGTCTGTGCCCCATACCTGGGATAAATTGGTCGTAAAATCAAATGTAATGATAGTTGTTGACCAAAACCTGCATCCTGGACACATGTCGTAGACAATTGGCGCACAGACTGCCCTAGATGGCGCTGGGGATATATTTAGAGTCATTGATCAATTAAACCCGTATTAAGATTATTGTCACTATTCAATAAGATGTTCATAAGCCACATCGTGTCTGCTTCAACAGTGTTGAAGCTATGACATATTTTAATAGGCATGCTGCAAATAAACGTACCTGGCAATAAAACAAATTCCTGCATATTATACTAGCTGCTTGTTTAGACTAACACTAAAAAAAGGAAAGTTATATATTAAAAAAAGAAAAAAAAAGAAAGTGTCATTAAGCAGCCCAAACTTTGCATCTACAATCATGAGCTTCAGATATTTAACCACTCTACATTTTACATTTCTAATATGTCTAATAATCTAATAAACAGTAAAATATCACTATATCTTCTTCTTCTTCTGCGTTCGTTCTCAAACTCCTGCAGATTAGCAGGATGTAGTCCGGAGAACGCAATGCATTATGTCATAGTTTACAGCATTTATGCGATATATGCGACTTTCAGTCTGACACATCCGACTTCAGCATGGCTTTGCGTCACTGACCCTATATGGGATGGGACAGCCAACTCCATCCCATAACCTCCTTAGTCGCCTTTTACGAGATGCGTGGAAGGTAAACAGTGTTGCTTTACTTTGCTCCCCTTTCGGGCCTCGGCAACACACGGGCACACACACGCACGCACGCACACACACATATATATATATATACCGTATTAACAGTGAGAAATACTTTTAGTAGCACATCTGCCCCTCAAATGATCGTGTACCTTATTGTCGGTTACTGTTACCCACGGTGCAGTAGGTTTAATTGTAAAATTAATAAACGAATCCTTTAAGATAATCTAAGGGATTAAAGTTTTAAATGTCGGCCTACATAAATGATTTACTTAAGCTAAATATTTGTATGTGATTAATGTGTATTACTTCCACACACATTATTCATTTATAATAATTCGTATATGGAGAGTTAATATTCGGTTATATAAAAGATGTTACTGTTCTCCAAAACGAAACTATAACATAAAAATAAAGTATGTTTACCAAAAAACTAAAAATGTATCATATTCGGAAGGCGATATACACATTTCATTGTGTTGCATAACTGCACATTGAGGTAAAGATCTGCACATTGAGGTAAAGATCTGCAAATTGAGGTAAAGATATGCACAGTTGATGTCAATAAAAGCTGTTTATTAACCCTATATTATACAATGAAGTTATTTTTATATAACCAACCGATTGGACTGATATACTGTATCTTTGTTAGCATTGTGCTTATAATTGTAAGGGTTGTTTCCTTGAAATGCCAGATGGTTTTTCGATGGATACCTGAACAATTCAATATGATCCATGATTAGTATGATATTCAGTATTAGATTAAAAAGGTGGTAAACCAAATTTTGATTTAAAACATTGTGAAAATAAAATTATTTGTACATTTCTACAAGGTATATTTTTCTTATGTGCGCTGACAGCAGCCAAATTGAGAAAACTAGCAACGTGAGATGAAATGCGTGAGAAAAGTCACAAGATTGACCAAACTAGATAAAATGAGAAATGATGAAATTAGAGGAAGAATCAGTATAAGACCATGCACATAAATGCATCGATAAACAGCAAATAAAATGGTGTGGATACCTTCAAAGAGGGAAACATAACCAACTACCAAAAAGAAAATACAACATAAGAAGATCTGGATACAAAACCAGATGAAGACAAGATGGATAGATAACATCAAGACTAACAGTCAACAAATAAGGATTCAACGTAGCTAAGGTGACACATTTAGCCTTGTATAGACAACTAAAGCTCCCAGTCATCACTCCTATGCTTAGCGACAAGTGTGGATATTCGGACCATAATCCACCAGGGGATAGAACATGCAAAATATTCTTCTTATTTATTTTCACTTTATTTCATTTTCTAAAATGAAATATACAGTACTGAACCCATTTTAATGTACTTATGCATTCAGATGAAATAGTCAGTACTGAAACCATTTTAATGTACTTATGCATTCAGATGAAATAGTCAGTACTGAAACCATTTAATGTACTTATGCATTCAGACAAATATATACAGTACTTATACCATTTTAATGTACTTAAGCATTCAGATGAAATATACAGTACTTATACCATTTTAATGTACTTATGCATTCAGATGAAATAGTCAGTACTGAAACCATTTAATGTACTTATGCATTCAGACAAATATATACAGTACTTATACCATTTTGATGTACTTAAGCATTCAGTATTGGTCAGATAAACTCTTTCCCTCCACTTCCTACATTATAGAGATAATCATAGTAGGCCCCTATTACGTACGCCAATGACAAGTTTCGTCGCTTTATACGCAGTAATACTGTGCGTGTCACAAAATTGGTCGCAATACTGTGCGTGTCACAATGTTGGTCGCAATACTGTGCGTGTCACAATGTTGGTCGCAATACTGTGCGTGTCACAATGTTGGTCGTAATGCTGTGCCGTGTTAGAATGTTGGTAACTCCTTCAATCCACCTTCTTCTTGGTCTTCCTCTGTATCTTGATATTTTCATTGTCATGTTGTATGGTCTTTCCGTCTGGCAAATAAGATTTCATTCTCATTATGTGGCCGAACCATTTCAATAATTTTCAATATATTTGACCACTGATGTTGTTTCAACATTTCGTGTAGTCTCCTCATTTCTCATATGATCTCTTCTTGTTCTGTTTGCTGCTTTACTTAGACATCTCATTTCACACGTAGCAAGCTTTCTCTCTTGTTCGTTAGTTAGTGTCCATGTCTGACAATGATAACATAATGTTGGGATGAATATTGAATTTATGATTTGTCTTTTGGTTTCTATCGGAATAGATGTGTTTCAAAATTGGTGTAAGTTCCGATCAATGATCGATTTTCCTAATTTCCTTACGTTCTTGCATAATATCTAGAGCAGTTTCCCGTGAACAGTCAAATCATCTACTGGTTTACTCACTCAAATCATCTACTGGTTTACTCACTCAAATCATCTACTGGCTTACTCGCTCAAATCATCTACTGGTTTACTCACTCAAATCATCTACTGGTTTACTCACTCAAATCATCTACTGGTTTACTCACTCAAATCATCTACTGGTTTACTCACTCAAATCATCTACTGGTTTACTCACTCAAATCATCTACTGGTTTACTCACTCAAATCATCTACTGGTTTACTCGCTCAAATCATCTACTGGTTTACTCGCTCAAATCATCTACTGGTTTACTCACTCAAATCATCTACTGGTTTACTCACTCAAATCATCTACTGGTTTACTCACTCAAATCATCTACTGGTTTACTCGCTCAAATCATCTACTGGTTTACTCGCTCAAATCATCTACTGGTTTACTCACTCAAATCATCTACTGGTTTACTCACTCAAATCATCTACTGGTTTACTCACTCAAATCATCTACTGGTTTACTCACTCAAATCATCTACTTGTTTACTCACTCAAATCATCTACTGGTTTACTCACTCAAATCATCTACTGGTTTACTCACTCAAATCATCTACTGGTTTACTCACTCAAATCATCTACTGGTTTACTCACTCAAATCATCTACTGGTTTACTCACTCAAATCATCTACTGGTTTACTCACTCAAATCATCTACTGGTTTACTCACTCAAATCATCTACTGGTTTACTCACTCAAATCATCTACTTGTTTGCTCGCTCAAATCATTTACTGGTTTGCTGGAAACGGGACAAGTCTTCCTGGTGCCAGTACAGGACAGATATGCTACAACACTCTTGCAAGCCATAGTTGCTAATGTAGAAGTGTGGTCTACGATCTACTCCGACTCATGGAAAGGCTACACGAGTGCTGATATCCAAGCAGCAGACGTTGAACATTATCAAGTACAGTAACTACAGATACAATCTCGTTAATCTAGAAACAGGGGTTTACACGCAAACGGTTGAGAGATGTGGGGCAGCGCGAAAAAGAGAAATAAAAAACATCGCGGCCCCAACTCTCCATTCCATTCCTCATCCCAAAATAACGAAACACAACGCCCTTCCCCCCCCCCTTTTTTCCCCAACTCCCTCCTCTTCTCAAAAGAACTAAACAGGCACTCTGAAACAAACTCTTCTCCCTTTCCAAAAGAACAAAACACGCATTCCCTCATCCTGCCTAATTCCTAACATGTAATCATCTACTTGCATTCCACCGCCAGTAGTCATATACACATAGACATAAATATATATATATATATTACAATGACTGCGTCTGCTGTAACTATTTTCCTGAAGCGTCCACTTTCTGCTATAACGATTTTCCAGTACAAGTTCTCTCCCCTTACCTTGACTATTATTTCGCTATGTATTTTGTAAAAATCACGTAGTTTTGTAGTTTTTAGTGGGACCCGTGTTCTAGGAAAGTTCTCATGGTATTATACCTACTCTTTTCCTGATTTCTTAATTTCTAATAGTATCTAGTTCAGTCAAACACTTCATTTCACATGTAATGATTGTTCATTGCTGCGAGGCTGTTAGATACTATTTGTGACAAAGTGTCGGTATAAAAATTGTAGATATTATCCGTCTCCTTATTTTCAACATCTGCTTCTTCTGCGTTCGTTCTCAAACTCCTGCAGATTAGCGGGATGTATTCTGGAGAACGGAATGCGCTTTGTCATGGTTTACAACATTGCTGCGATATATGCGCCTTTCGGCCTGACACATCCGACTTCAGCATGGCTTTAGGTCACTGATCCTATATGGGATGGGACAGCCAACTCCATCCCATAACTTCCTTAGTCGCCTTTTACGACATGCGTCGAAGGTAAACAGCGTTGCTATTCTTTGCTCCCCTTTCCGGCCCCGACATCATACGGGTTTATTTTCATCTTAATCTTTGGATGGAGTAGTAATGGTGAAAGTTGATAAGTCACTGTGTTTGCTTTCTGACACCTTGTTTATATTTCTCTGACTAGTCTTCCATAACGAAACAAATATGCCTAAATATTAATTTTAAATGTTGTCGACACAAATGGAAAACATTGAATTGTGTAATAGATGGATCTTAATGCTAACACAGAACATAATAAAGTTAATTTATACTTAATCTCTAATGCAAGGAAATGCAAATATGTCAGCCATGTCAAAGCTGATTTAATATTACAGCATGCATTGATCCCAGTGCTAATCATATTCTACTGTGTGTTTCAAAGACAAAAACGGGTTTCTGACCCCATTCCATACGACAGGAGCTGAATCCGTCCAGCTTACCCAAAATAAGGTTGCGCACCTATTCTCCAACCTTTCATTCAGAAACATTGCTGGAAAAATGAATAAGCAATATCGCAGAAAAAGAGGCGCTAAACATAAAAATGCACGCATAGCATCCAGATATTGCAAAAAGTTTATCATTATCTTGGAAACATAATCAGAAATGATGGTAGATGTGAAACAACAGCTAATAGGAGAATAGGAATGGCTAAAAGTACTTTCAGGGGCCAAAAACAAATATCTAAAATAAAATATAAAACTAAATATGAGAATTATAATATGCTAGATCTATTCTATATTAATGTGCGGCTAACAGACATGGAAAATGAACAAAACCACCTAGAAGACAGAATTGCTGCCTCTGAGGAGTTGGTAGATAGAAGAATATGGAGAACTTCGTGAACAGAGAAGAAATTATACAAAAAAGTATTAGCAACATTTCGTATGAAAACATATATTAAAGGAAATAATAATAAAACAACTGAACTATTTGTGGACATAAACAGACACCTTTTGGAAGACCTTACTTGAGGGTATAGATAGGAGGCGAAAAGAGGCCGGTAGATACAAGTTGGAGGGAATTATCACGAGATGGGCAGGTTACAGTGTAGCGAAGTGCACCACCAAACCAAGAGAAAGGGGATGTTGGAGGTCCGTGCAACCAACCCTCGTTTCGAAGGCGGCACTTGATGATGATGATGATCTTGAGCAAAGAAGAACGGATCATCAAACATGTCGAACATCTGTATAATACATTGTTATGTTTTACAAAAGTTGGTCTTGTATGGAGAACGAAGACTGATTTCAACTACAGCATAGAGATTACAGTTTTCCTGTCTCAATCAATTTAAAGTGTCATGCGAGTGGCATAGGCCAGTGGTTCCCTGAGTGTGCGCCGCAGCGCACGGGGGCTCCGCAAAGAGTCTCCAGGGGCGCCGCGGCACCTTGCCAAAATGAAAACAAAAATTGAAAAATATAATTAAATATAATATTTAAATTTAAGATTTAGAAGTAAACTTATCAGGTCTCTAGTTTTACTTCATATTAAGGGCGCCGCTGAAAATAATCTGAAAGTTACGGGCGCCATGCCGTTAAAAAGTTTGGGAACCCCTGGCATAGGCTATCAGGTTCCTCCACAATTCTATGTCGTTTTCGTTAAATCGTTAAGTTGACACAACTCCCTCCTACCAGAATGACAATACATTCAGCAGCTTCTCTATGCGTCGTCCTCTGTCTCTTCTCACTTGATCTTTCTGGTGGTTACTAAATGTTCCAGTTGTGCTTTTCTTCTCTCATCACATGATCAAGAAATTTTGACTCTCTGCTGTTAACTTTTGCTCAAATTAAATTTGTATTTCAGCATATCTAATTAAACTTCTGCATTAGTTTCCTCAGCAGCCCATTTTATTTGCTATGTCTCATCATCAGGGGTCATGCCGGCTGACGTAACCGATCATGGCTCTCCACAGCTCTCTATCTCCAGCATTATGTATCAAGATTGTTTTTGTTTCCTTGCGTGGCAGATTGTTAAACTTTCTAATATTTTCACACGTTGTCGCCTTCTGTTTCTGTTTCCTTGCGTCGCAGATTGTTAAACTTTCTAATATTTTCACACGTTGTCGCCTTCTGTTTCTGTTTTCTTCAATCTTGCCTGTTGTGACTATGATCTCCAAATTTTCCTGCCTCGGGTGCCAAAAAATGAATTATTGATTACTATCCGTTTCGCATTTGATAGCCCATGTCTACATCCTGTTAATCAGCAGGAGTTTGAGAAAGCTTCTTGAAGAAGTAAGAAAATATCAACAACACTATTAAGCAAGTCTATTGTCTTTCCCCGAGTGGAAACTAGTTAATAGCATCCACACTTGCGGTTAAGCGTAGGGGTAGGAGCTGTTGTAAGTTTCTGTTTAAGGCCAGTTAGTGGTTCTTGAGTCGTGCTGAGTCCGTGTTTCTGTAGGGTTGTCGTGATGTTATCTAACCATCTCTTTCTATAAGCTCCCAATGGTATTTGGCTTGGGTCCATATTCATTAGGTCATCAAATCACTTTATCCGATAACGTTCTATATAGTCACAAATATAATCAAGCAAGGCGAATTACAGAATAACAAATATTTTAAATAAAACATTTACCTGTTATAGTGAAAACAGCACGTTCCTTCCATACTATGATACACAATTTACCTCTTGTAGTGAAGAAAGTTACTTTCATACTCTGATACACAATTTATCTCTTGTTGTGAAGACAGTTCCCTTCATACTCTGATACACAATTTACCTCTTGTAGTGAAGACAGTTCCCTTCATACTGTGATACACAATTTATTTCTTGAAGCGAAGAAAGTTCTTTTCATACTATGACACACATTTTACCGTTCTCCTGTCTACCTCCTGTTAGCAGGCAGAAGTTTGAGAACGAACGCAGTGGAAGGTATAAAAGATACTGTACAGACAAAACAAATGGTAGCGTATCCTATTTAAGATTTTGCCATCAACTCAGTATTTTTTTTTGGCTAGCATGTAATGATTTTTCTAGGCGATATAAATACATTCAGCAGTCTGCCATTAGTTTCTGAACGGTCCGGATGCATAATTAACTGCGGCGGGATTTGAGCCCGGTACCTTGACCGTCTCAGAATGTACCAGTCCGCCACAAAGCAGCACATTATATAGACAAATGAGAATAATTTGAGAATAATCCATAGAATGATTGTGCTACTGAAAGAATCCATAGAATGATTATACTACTGAAAGAATCCATAGAATAATTGTGCTACTGAAGAATCCATAGAATGATTATACTACTGAAAGAAATAGACATATCAATGAGAAAATGGCGGCCGTATTGTTTATGACCACTGTAAATACAGCTTCGTATTTCAAATGTATTTGTACCCAGAGATGATCATATTGGAATCTGGTCATAACACTAAAAATATATTCATATTAATATCTCTTCATACTTTATTGGATTATGAGAGCATGATGGAAGAATTAATCAATTGTAATATTGTCGCATGCACTGATTAATTTGTCATCAATGTTATATGTTGAAGCTGTGATTCTTGCCAAGATCACGGATAATTCTCCCATTCTGGGTTATTGCAATGAGATTGCTAATTATAGATAGAACAATGTGGGTTATTGTAATGAAATTGCTAGTTTTAGATAAAGCAATGCCACCGAAGACGGATGTGTTGGGCCATTGACGCAAATAAAACGGCAAAACAACGCATTTCCATTCTCTGGACTATATTCAACTATAATTCTTGTAGGACCATTGTCCTGTTACAAGAGAAAGCCAGCGGGAGTTTGAGAATTATCGCTGAAGAAGAAGATAAAGCAATGTGGGTTATTGTAAGCAGATTGTTAATTTTGCCTAGAGAAAATTGTTTTTCTTTAAGGAGATTATTAATTTTGGCTAGAACAAATTGTGTTAGTGTATGGGGATTATTAACATTGGATATAAAAATATATATTAGTGTATGGAGATTGTTAAGTATGGCTAGAAAAGAAGTATATTAGTGTAAGGAGATTGTTATTTTTTGCAAGAGTAGATTGTGTTAGTGTAAGTGGTGGCTATTTTTTTTTTGATCACGTGATGTTAGTATAGAAAGTGTTCCAGCTTGAGATAAGAAATCTTATCTTAGTGTTTATTTGTGTTTAGGTGCCAGTATTTTGGGTCACATCAAAATTTCAAAATTTAGACACATCAAATTTCCAAATTTAGACACATCAAAATTTCATCACAGATGTTATCAGAAAACGCCGTTGGTCCTACATCGGGCATGTCCTACGCGCAGACACCAACAGAATACACCACCAATCTCTTGAATGGATACCTACAGGCAAAAGAGCAAGCTGTAGACCACAAAAAAACACTCAGAAGAACAATACTTAGAGAAAGTAAAATAACCAATATTCATACTATTCAAGAACTGCACAGAATAGCTTTGAACAGACAGAATTTGAGAGATCTGACCTCTGCCCTATGCGCTAACTTCAGCGCAAAAAAAAAAATGAATGAATGAATTTTGGGTCGCATGGGATCAAGATGAGTGGGAATATACACCTATTAAATTTATAATGTTTATTTAATTGGTCATAACACTCATGAACACTGACGCTGTTATGGAGATAAATAGTCCAAACTCTGACCAGTGATAATTCCTCAGATGGAGATGTTATTGTTTACGCTGATAGGTATGGGATTATGTACGTGCGCAATGCATACGCATTTAAATCTCAAGCTAGACTGAAATGTTTTAGATGGGAAGGTGAAAGTTTGAGTACAAGTAGTAGTATGACGGTGGAGATGATAACGAGGGTTATGAAAAAACTGATACGATAAATATTTTATTAGCAATGCAAATATATGAGGCTTCGCACAAGAACAAGGTTTCTACCACCAAATTATTTTCTAAAAGTAAATCCCAAATTCCTTATAGTCCTACATAGCGTAAATTTGGAAATATTAATGCCATTATTATTTCTTAACCAACTTTTCAATTTCCTTATAGCCACAGCTACTTGAGTACAGCTATAGTATGACGGTGGGGGCGATAACAAGGGTCATTAAAAAACTGGAGGTACAGAGTGTTACAAATATATGTGTCCTGACTAATTCTATCAGTGTCATTAGAAAGATACAGTCGATCTATCTACTGCGATAGTGGTTGGTCATCGACGAAATCTGTGACAAAAAGAATACTGTTATGGTTGTGTTTGGAAATGCTGATCTTAAAAGAATTAAAGAGTAACGAAAAGTAACGAGAGTGGCTGCGGTAGCGAGAGTGGCTGCGGTAGCGAGAGTGGCTGCGGTAGCGAGAGTGGCTGCGGTAGCGAGAGTGGCTGCGGTAGCGAGAGTGGCTGCGGTAGCGAGAGTGGCTGCGGTAGCGAGAGTGGCTGCGGTAGCGAGAGTGGCTGCGGTAGCGAGAGTGGCTGCGGTAGCGAGAGTGGCTGCGGTAGCGAGAGTGGCTGCGGTAGCAAGTTGCCGTTAAATGGACCTTTCTGGTATTTTTAATGCATTCAATGAGTTCAGGTTGATAGAGGTTGTACGGCCTGTTCCTTCTTCGGTATCAATGACCAGAATACATGACATGGGAGTAACTAGTGGAGTTGCTAGACGCTAGCGGTATTTTGTAATCGAGCGAAAACTGATCAATAAAGGAATAACTGAAATATTGAGTTATCTTGTGCTAAAATACATACTGAAAATGATAAGGAAGCATCAATGAGCGAGCTTAGATTACCATGATGATGATTTGATGACTGACAATGTTTTGGCTAGAACATTTAGAATGTTTAGAATTTTTAAACATATTCCTATATGTTTAGTGTAGGAAGATTGCTAGTAGTGTAGGTCATGCCAAAGTGTGCAAGAGCACTTGATCATGCAGAATACATATTGTTCCGTGACATTTACTTGATGTCGCAAAAACGAATGTAGATAGTTTAAATACACTTCTACCAGGTGTAATTTTTTTGCAATAAACAGACAATCAAGGCTGTACTTAAAAACGGATGGTTTACGACAACAATAACCATACTTTCATACAGTACACTATCCATCGAGAAATTAAATATAGGTTTTCTCAATTTCTTGATTGCATTCTTTAGGACATGGTGAGAGTATTTCAAGTAGTCTTTCATTTATCACTATATGAACGTAATCCAATGATGATGAATGCTTGTTTGATGTCGGGATGTATTGTGCATATAGTAGCTACATTTCTTTATATTGCTTTGAGGTAATATTTTCAGAATAAAATGAACCGTAATAAAAAGTCTAACAAAAATGTATTGACTTTGCGTGATGAAAGTTAAAATCCGATCCGGTTGCTATATCACTAAAATGAATCATCTACTGGTAAATGGAGAGAAATTATACATGGTATAAGTACTATACAATTAGTTAACTAGTTAAATATTTTTGTTTCTAATATATATTTTAAACAATTTTTTCTTCTTCAGCGTTCATTCTCAAACTCCCGCTGGATTTCGCTTGTATATGACCATTGTCCTACTAGATTTCCAGCAGGATGTAGTCCAGGGAATGGAAATGCGTTGTGTCGCCGTTTTATTTATGCCGATTGCCCGATTCATCCGTCTTCGGCGGATTAAACAATTTAATTAGTGCATAAAAAGAGTTGTTGACGTCAGTTTTTTAAACCCCCCCTCTTTGCCATTGTCAACTGCTGTAACACTTCCCCACCACCCACCCCCTAATTGTTGACGTAAGTTATAGACAGTCCATAATGTAAATAGTTTGTTTTTTTGTCTCTCCATCTACCTGTGTAAAGCATGGTAACACTATCTTTCTCTCAATCTACCTGTGTAAAGCATGGTAACACTATCTTTCTATCAATCTGTGTGTATTGTATATTGCTAGAGTTTTTCTCTCAATGGATTTACTGCCCATGCAATGATGGCTTTTGTGTGAGAGTGCAGATACTATTGCGTTAAATGCACCTATTGTCGGTGAATTGAGAATGAAGGAAGCTATTGTGCTATTTGCTTGGCGAGCACCTGTTGAATGTAGACACTAATATAGATGGTGTGCACCAATAGCACGTTTCACTAGCTTTGCACTCAAACAAATGTAATTATATGATGAACTATCTAGCGCCGTGTTTCCCAAAGTGGGGCGCACGTCCCACAGGGGACAATTTCATTGGGGTAATTAGAAAATTAGCTCATCTTGAGTTTAAAAACTAACAGTCTACTGTGAATTCACTTGTATAAAAAGAAGAATTATTGGTATCTCAATGTGAAATAAGCATTCTTTAACCCTTTATAACACAGAGAAGGGGTGTGGGGTGTGGTAGTAGAGTGTTTCAAAACAGCTTCATATGGATTGTTTTGTCTCACTAGGGTTGAATGCTGATTTACTGCAACGGGAACGATAATTCTAATTTTGTCCTTATGTTTTGATGGCAATATTTAGGTTTTTGACTTAAATTAATAATGTTTGCGAGTATAATTATTATTAATGAAGAACCGTGATACATAATCAATATCTTGGACACATAGTCACAAATGATGGCAGATGTGAAACAGAAGTTAAAAGGAGAATAGGAATGGCTAAAAGTACCTTCAATGACATGAGGAAATTATTAATATCTAAACAAATTACAAACAAGTTAAAAATGAGAATTATAAAATGCTACATCTATTCCATATTAATGTATGGCTCAGAAACATGGACACTAAATAAACAATTAGAAGACAAAATTGATGCCTTTGAGATGTGGGTATATAGAAGAATAGGGAGAACATCATGGAAAGAGAAGAAAACAAATAAAGAGGTGCTAAAGACACTTAATATTAAGAAAGAACTACTAAGAGAAATAAAGATCAGGGAAATAAAATACTTTGGGCACATTAAAAGACATGACACCCTATTGAAGACCTTACTTGAGGGTAAAGTCAAAGGGAAGCGAGCAAGAGGTAGGCAGAGATACAAGTGGGAGAGTAACATTACACGATGGACAGGTTACAGTCTAGCAGAGTGCACCACCAAGACAAGAGACAGGAGATGTTGGAGATACGTTGCAGCCAACCTTCGTTGCGGAGACGGCACTCTATGATGATGATGAAATATGCATATATTCGAATATGCACAGATTTATTACACACACAAAAATCAACAATAACGAAGATAGCGGTATCTTACCTAATAGTAAATAATCAAAACTCTATTGTTACTTAACAGACGCTTAAATAGACTAAGAATGGTTCCATCATCTCTGTGTCCATGTGGACAGATAGCATAAACCGGGGAACATATCCAGCAGGAAAGCATTACACTAAATCAGCAAAGGGAGGAACACTGGCCCACAGAGACGTTTATCCACAGAATGTTGTATCGGGGCATTGATCATCATTCAAATACAGTAGCATTCATTAAGTAAATCGAAATTGCATGTTAAACTTCGGACCAGAAGAAGAAGTAATTTTTGTGAATTATTCATTCAAAAATACTACTAACAATTAATTTTTATATATTAAAATAAAATTAACATTAATACATAGTTTATTTTTAGTTTTTGATTTATCTTATGTTTGTTACTTTTCATCACACAGTAAAATAAGTAGTGGAAGCACACAAAAAAGTTCGTCGGTTTGCAGAGGAATACTTAAAAGTTGAATTTATACCCGCAGTCCACGATCAAAGGCCACATATTTGTCTGTTATGCCATTAATGCTTAACCTATATTATGTGTCTACGTTCAACAGGCGCTCGCCAAGCAAATAGCACAATAGCTTGACTATTAATCAATGAAACGAGGTCGTCTTGAGGGGATTTGAAGGCAAAACATAAAGTTTATGCCAATTCAGATTTAAATTACTTTAAAACTTTTAAAGAATATTGTTCAATATTTAAAAGAACAACATTAAAGTCTATTATTGTTGCTCATACTATAACTGTCAACTGTCAACAGTACTCTTCAGGCTAGTTACGCAATTGCTTTACTCATTGCTAAATCTGGGGAAAATCATACAATTGGAGAGCATGAAATCAAACCATTAATATCAGCGTTTATAAAACAGTTTTGAAATAGGTGACACAGACATGAAACCTATGCTACTTAGTAACAATACTGTTAGCAGAAGAATAGAAGAAATGAGTGAAGATATTGAATACAACTTGTATGAAAACTGAAAACATGAAAATTCTCAGTGCAAATGGATGAATCCACATTGCTAGACAATGGATCTGTACTGATAACTTACGTTAGATATATAGATAAAGATGATTTTGTTGAAGAAATGTTATTCTGTAAATCATTTGAGAGCACCACTACCTCCAAAGATATATACAATATATTATAAATAATAAGCTAAAAAAAAATACTTCAATGTCAATAATGTACCAATAAAAAATTAAACATTTTGTGCTGCATATGGTGTTCCTAATATGATGGACAAGAAAAATGACTGCTTAAAATTGATAAAAGATGAGAATCCAGAAATGCTTCTTGAGAATTGTGTTATTCATAAGGAAACTGGGTAGCTAACAAACATTTCACATGTTCTTGTGAAGTACGAAAATCTGTTGGAAAATGTGTCAATGCTATATAATCTAACGCCAAATGTGTCTGTTCAAGCTTTTTTGGGAAGAACAAAATTCTGACCATGTGAGACTTTTACTTCACTCTGAAGTAAGGTGGCTCTCGAAAGGGAACTACTTGAAAAGATTTACGAAACCATTTCATACCATTTGTGACTTTTTAAGTGAGAAATAAAATTCTCGCCGATGCAAAAGAGAAGATTATGGTTTTATTGCATTTATTGAATTATCTCAAAACTATTTTTTAACAGGAATTTTCAACAGTTTCATTGACTGCAAAAATGTGAAGTAACTGATACCGCTAAACTTGTTTTTGTCGACCATCTTCTTCTTCTTCTGCGTTCGTTCTCAAACTCCTGCAGATTAGCAGGATGTAGTCCGGAAAACGGAATGCGTTGTGTCATGGTTTACAGCATTGCTGCGATATCTGCGCCTTTCGGCCTGACATATCCTACTTCAGCATGGCTTTGGGTCACTGACCCTATATGGGATGGGACAGCCAACTCCATCTCATAACCATCTTAGTAGCCTTTTACGACATGCGTGGAAGGTAAACAGTGTTGCTATTCTTTGCTCCCCTTTTGGGCCCCGGCAACACACGGGCGGGTCGATCATCTGAAAATTTGGTCAGCTGATTTAAAAGAAAGATTGTCTGATTTAAAACAAATTGATTTTCCAACCTGGATAATGCAGCCAATGTTAGTGGATTTGTCTGATGTATCAATGCAAAGGCAGTACCAGGAAGAACTCTCAGAAATATGAAATGATGAGTCCGTTTAAACTTTATTCAATATAAACTGAGCGATGGCATAGATTTGTTGAAACAGAAATATAATACCTAAACTCAACCAACTTTGCAAGAGAACTATTGTTACCGTTTCCATCTTCATATTTAGCTGAATGTGGATTTAGTGACATAAACGATTTGCTACTAAAGAAACGAAATCGACTGAACGTCACAGAACGGGGACACTTGAGACTGAAGATGACTAAATTAGAGAGGAATATAAAATCTCTCGGCAACAAGCATCAATCACAATGGCCTCACTAAATTTAGTACATTCATCTAGAAGTGACCTCACATTGAATGTTTAACAATCTTTCATATAAATTATTTTATACTTGAGTTTTTTATTCGTCCGTTATACATTTTGAAAATTTACTTGCTGTTTTTTTTTCTTAATGATTTCCTAATGATTTCTTTCTAAAACCCATATCTTTTGTCCTGAAAAATGTGTAGTTAGTCTTCATTTATTGAATAATATTTTCTAACAGTGAATCCTAAACTCGTTATAGTCCTCCATATCGTAGATTTGGAAGAAACAATGTCATTATATATTCTTAACTAATTTTTTCAATTTCCTTATAGTCACTACCTCATTATTGAAAAACATGTTGAAAATTCCTCTTTATATTAATCCTGTTAAAATGATCCACCAATCTTGGTATAATTTTCGTTTGTAAACAGCCTGTATTAGACTTTCAGATTTTGCTATTCAACGGTGCAATGATCATTTACTTATCGCCCAAGGCATACATATTCCTCGTTTCTGGGTTGGAAATAGAATGATATAGTCTTCCTCGAGAAGTTTCATTGCAGAAAGACTTTAAAATCTTATTTGTGATCTGTCATAATGTGATAAACTATACTATAACTCATTTTTTCGTACTAAACTACACAATATTTATGTAGAAACACTACTGACGGAGAATGTGAGAATCTGACTGGATACAACCATAAACACAGGCTGTCTTGTGTTCAGGAGTACAAATTAGTGAAATTTCACGATTAAATCATAGCAATAGCATGATAAATCAATCATGAATAAATCAGGTCTTATAATTGGCTGTAAATATCTTTAAAAATGTGCCTGAGACGTGTGTTGCAAGTAGACTTTTGATATATATATGAAAAATATTCGAAGGTGAAACCAATGACTGTGTTTTAATGGGGAAAAAATATTCACTGCTCTATAACATTTGAAATTCACACAAAAAATTTCAATTATATATGTTACATATCTGATGGGATACATCATTTTAAAGTTGGGCAAAGCTAATAAAACGCGCTATAAAATATAATTGTGGGAATTTGCTATACATTGTGGCAGTAGTAAGATTGGGTAAATGAAAGGCAGAAAATGGAATATATTCAAGCAGTGAGCCACAGAAACCCTCAGTATGCATATTCCTTGCTGTTTGCTTGCTGAGACTTGACCACTATTGGTTTTCCCAGTGCAGTAACGTCGGTTCAAAAGTCAATGATTAATTTCAGTGCATCTGTGTAACCTCTGTTTCATGAATAATAGTTGTTTATTAAACGATTGTCTTTATTAGGACACAGATCAATCAACTATAGCAAGTACGAAGACACAACTACTTCTTCACCATAGTCACGTTTTAAGACTAGATTAAACCAAAATAAACCAACAGGTCATTGAGTGGACACCGCAGGCTAAATGAAAACGATGATAGTCTGAAGCAACCCTAAAACACACCATACTTAAGAAGGGGAAATAATAGGCTGCAAGACCATACCAAAGATAAAACTGCAGGCAGCGGGCAGAAACACACAGAGAATCAAAACCTCTGCTCTATGTGCCGCCTGCGGCATGAAAGGAACAAACTAACTAACCTGTGTAATGTAGGCGCATATTGCCGGTATCTTTCACTCAATCTACCAGAGTAAAGTATATTGCTAGTGTC
This sequence comes from Meghimatium bilineatum, assembly GCA_034231615.1. Classification (NCBI taxonomy): domain Eukaryota; kingdom Metazoa; phylum Mollusca; class Gastropoda; order Stylommatophora; family Philomycidae; genus Meghimatium; species Meghimatium bilineatum. Next base: position 29,595,479 of record CM067321.1, read on the forward strand.
TTTTTCACAATATACCTTTAACGTATATTACAGGTGTCTTTCTCTCAATCCACCTGTGTAACGTTTAAAGCTGGTGTTTCTCCAGCTAGCTAATTAATGTACTCATATCACTCTCTCAATCTACCGACACAACGTGTAATGCTTGCACTGATAACGACGGGATTTAATCAATCGTTCATCTCCATGAATCAGATAAGTGCCCATGTCTTCTCCCACATGTTACCTGTAATGTATACTGCATGTCGCTTTCAGATATACTTGAATTATATTGTGTAAACTAAACTCGTATTGTTTCCTTGCCACTTTTAAGCGGTCTTACACCTTTCGGCTGTTGTCCCAGCTTCATTCTGTTTGTTTCGCTCATCAGATGATATGAACGATAACGCTCTTGTTGCCTATGTGTCACAGGGGTATATGCCGAGTCCGTCCCTTGGCAGTCTCTTGAATCATCGACGTCAGTCAGAATTGTCTTCTGCAATACTCGGCCATGAATTGTCTATTTTGAAATGTCAGTGATAACTTAAGAGTGTCGTTAAAACTCTTTTTCTGTCCTCTGCTCTTGCTGGAGCCCGTCTGGAGTTCTTCGATTAATATATTTCTTGGTAGATGATAATCTTTCACGCGGACCATGTGTCCTGCCCAGCGTGTCCGTGCATTCTTCAACAATGTGTGTAAACGTACAGACTTAGATATCATTAGTACTTTGCTGTCTTGTATTTAATCCCACCAATGGATGTTAAGTATCTTATGAAGGCAGCTTAGATGTTTGAGTTTTCTAGCCTCTCTGGCATATACTGGCCATGTTCACATGCACATAATAGTGGTTATATTATTGCTGTCTGGTAAACTATGAGTTTGGTGGTGGTTGTTAATCGCCTTTTGTCGCATACATTCTTTGCAGTTTTCCACATTTGGCGCTAGCTTTTGCTATTATGTTGTTCATCTCAATGTCGATGTTTACCGCTTGTGTGATATTGCTGTCCAGTTAGTTGATACTCAATACAGAATACTTAATCTCTTACCGGTAGTGGACTTCTGGTAGTGACGTCCGTTGATGGAGGGTGTTTCTCTAATCAAGTCTGGGTCATTCCGTCGATTGTTGGATTAATCAACTAACAGCGTAAAGACCAGACCGATGTGTGAAACAGAAGTCAGTTCATTCCATTAGAGAAAGTAAAACAATCAATATCCATACTATTCAAGAACTGTACAGCATATCTATGAACAGACAGAATTGGAGAGATCTGACATCTGCCTATGCGATAACTTTAGCGCAAAAGGAAAATGAATGAATGAATTTCTTGCCGGCATACATTGTTGAGAAGAAGCTTCCTACTCTTGGGGTCTATGAGTGTATGTATACAACATGTTACACCATACAAACATCACGATTATGTGGTATCAATCCTGGTCACTGTTAATCACATAGTCCATATGATCACTGCACGGCTTCGTCATCTTACGTGTACATCCTCAAACTCCCACTAGATCTCTCTTGTAGCAGGACAATTATCCTAGCAGATTTCTAGTAGGATGTAATCCAGAAAATGTAAATACTTTGTGTCATCGTTTTATTTGCGCTAATTTCCCGACATATCCGTCTTCAGTGCAGGCGAACTTCACAACGAAATCTAGAAGTATATTATGATAATTTCAACATTGCCTGGACAAATTTCTGTATATCAGTACAAAGACTCAATTTTACTTGAGATGAGAAATATAGCGTCACAGCTCTCTGTAGCTACTTTCCCCAAATATATGAGTCTGCCATCTAATTGAACAACTTCAGCAGCACAGGCATCGAATTGGACAACTTCTGCACAAGCATAAAATTGAACAACTTCTGCACAAGCATCGAATTGAACAACTTCTGCACAAGCATCGAATTGGACAACTTCTGCACAAGCATCGAATTGAACAACTTCTGCACAAGCATAAACTTGGACAACTTCTGCACAAGCATAAACTTGGACAACTTCTGCACAAGCATAAACTTGGACAACTTCTGCACAAGCATAAACTTGGACAACTTCTGCACAAGCATAAACTTGGACAACTTCTGCACAAGCATAAACTTGGACAACTTCTGCACAAGCATCGAATTGGACAACTTCTGCACAAGCATCGAATTGAACAACTTCTGCACAAGCATAAACTTGGACAACTTCTGCACAAGCATAAAATTGAATAACTTCTGCACAAGCATCGTATAATAAAAAGAACACATCCTTTACAAGCAACTAATAACAAAGACGCCAGAAAATATCCCCAAAACGGAAAAAGAGTGGCAGCAACACAAGTTGAAAGTGATTATAATGATGACGTAATTGCCTTTAGCTGTGAGAAGGTGGCCCTTGACATCCTGTAGTGATTCTGACAAAAGCATAGGTCCTCCTCAGTGAGTTACCAAGGTAACACCAAAGCTTGTATAGGTTTGTTGTCTTATTTGTAGATGGTTGTGTTAGTCTGGGAGAGGAGTATGCATGCATGCCTGATCCCCGAAGGGACATATTCTAATACAGTAGTATCACATGATCCTTACTCCTTTCAAGGAACATAGCATACACCTACGGGCCAATCAGTTCACTAGTCTTCTGTGACATCTGCTGACCAATCCGCAGTAACGTAACACCTTGCTTTCTCCGTCACCCGTGATCCTGTCACAAAAAGATAAAGGTGCAGTCTTCACTGTCCTACATCTCTTCGTATCTATGGAGACCATTTGATAGAAGACACAAGCAAAAGAAATCGAGACAAGACACGTAATGAAAACGGTGAATGTTTTTTTACAGGTGATAGGTTGGCAGCACTTCCCTCTACTTTCCCTTGTCGTCTCTTACGCCTGGAAATAAGACAGTTTACCTTTTCCTTGTACTCTCAACTAGAAGTCTAGGGACCGGTTGCCACACGGTAGTTGAAAGTGAAATCAAAAGCTATAAATGATAAAATGTTACTTTTCGTAGAAATCTAATAATTAAAAGGGGGCATCAGGCAAACCGTTCCAGCATTAGAAGAAAGATGTCGCGCAAATGTCCATTGATCGAAGCGTCGAAAAGGTATTTTTTCATTTGTTATAATTATATAGCTGGCTCAACTTGAGAATGGCCGTCTCGGGATCTGAATACAGCACCTTTGTATGATAAGGACAAGCTCTAACGACTGATGTAATCCTGCGTGGTATCAGTGGTATCCATATTGGTTTGTAATTATTATGTTCAATACAAGGAGAAGTGACTACATTCCAACTTTGTAATGTTACGCGGAGTTTTAATTAGCTTTCCTGACGATACTGAACTCACATTAAAATGTCGATATGTCTGCTGCCGTTGAATCTATCTGCGCACTACACACTGAGAACTGTCTCCGACCCCAGGGTCATCCAAGGTCAGCGCGCAAATCGATGTATCCGGCAGCAGTACTAGCGACTGTAAATTTCCTCTCTATCGATATTTCGTTTCGTTAAATAATATAGGAATTTGTTTCGTGAAAATGTAGACACTTCTCCTTGTATTGAACAAAATATTACTTGAAAATGATTTGTAAATACGGTAAAGGTAAATGACATGTGGAAATGACATGCGAATGTGACGTGAAAGTGATCTGCAAATGTCAAAGAAAATGAAATTTGAAAATTGTATGAATATGGTATGCAAAGATTGTATACAAAGAGAGACTACAATTTGAATGATTACATGGTATGAAACGATAGTATGCACATATTGTATGCTTGGGTGTTGTGCATAGTTAATATGCACAGATGGTGAGCAAAGATGGAATGAAAATAGTGTATGCAAAGTTGGTATGCAAATATTATATGCAATGTTAGTGTGCAAATATTGTATGCAAAGTTAACATGCAAGGTTAGCTTGTACAGATTTTACGCACAGAGTATATACACAAAGTTAGTAGGCACAGATTGTATGCTGTATCACTCTTCAATAAAAATTTACCTGTCCGTGCTCTTAAAATACATTGAATCTCAAAGTACATCAATGATCCAATAATTAGAACCATTATTTAACTAGATTAAGCCAGCTAAATGTCCAAACTGGTGTGACACTACAACGGAAGCAAATACACCATCAGCTAACCTCTTATCTGGCAAGTCTAAGACCCAGAATATATTTACAGAACGTCCTGCAAGTTCTAGGCCGAACAATCTTTATAAAATACAAGATAACATGACCTTTGACGAAATGAAATTTTTACGGTCACTGATAAATTAAGCATTTGTACAAATTCACTGCTAGCAGTCAGTAATTTTAAAAGAGAGAATAAATCACATTGTAGTAGACTTCGACAACAAGAGATAAAGTTTCTTATAAAAATATTGATTGTGAGGTTGTTGCCCATCACGTGGTGACGTCGGGGACCTATAAATATATATATTTTTAAATTTTGTCTTAAGTTAATTGTTTACATTGTTTTCAAAAGCAGAAAAAACATTGCAATATTATATAGCACATTGTAAGGAACTCTATCACAATTGTAAAAATTATTATGAAATGTAACAAAAATGTGAAGATTATAAAGACATGTGATTGGCAACACGACCAATGTTGCCAGTGAGGACTGGAGCATCAGACAGCAGAGCATATTCTTCAGGAATTCCAGTAATTTGAAATGCTGAGGTACATACACTGGCTCAGAGAAACACCAATGGAATAAAAATTATACAGACCTCTATACGAGTTACAGAACACAGTCAAGATTATAGAAAAAAAAACACTTTAAATATAAGCATGTTCCAGAAGAAAGAAATAAGAAAAAGAAGAATAAGAAAATGTACAAAAAAAACATCATAAGGTAGTGTAAAAGGGTAAAACTTACGTTATAACGAAGTGTAGAAAGAACATCATAAAGTAGTGTAAAAGGGTAAAACTTACGTTATAACGAAGTGTAGAAAGAACATCATAAAGTAGTGTAAAAGGGTAAAACTTACGTTATAACGAAGTGTAGAATGAACATCATAAAGTAGTGTAAAAGGGTAAAACTTACGTTATAACGAAGTGTAGAAAGAACATTATAAAGAAGTGTAATAAAATTGTGAACATTATTCTTTCTTTAAAAAAGGAATACGATTGTGATAAGTATAAAATAAAGTGTATTAAAATTGTGAAGATTAACATAAAGTGTAACAAAGTTTCGAACATTATATGGAAAAACGGCAAAATTGTGAAGTTTATGATGAAATGTTACATAATTTTTAAAATTATAATCAAAAGTAACAACATTTTGAAGCAACTTTAAAAAGCGTAAAACACAATGAATGCAGGATAACAAATGTCTTTCATGTTATAAACGATTTTCCTTATAATTCTATACTGTGTGATATTGGTCACTGTTTCTGTAAGTAACCTTCTGTCTCGTGGCGACGTTTGTAGATTACTTAATTAAGAAAGTTGCGATCAAACAACCATTTTTGGCTAGTGGTTTTCTATGCAAAATTGTCATTAGTAGGTTGGCATTGCTTTATTAACAAGATCAATGCAAACATGCCTGAAAGTGAAATTAAACCAGATACCTTTACCCTATTAAACGCGCTCCGTACCTATCTGCCACATCAGAATACAGTGGTAGTTAACACGACATTAATCGTTCCATTAAATATTATTTTCCGCTATGTCAATGGTACACCAGGACTATATGCCCCCACTTATGGATGCATGGCGAGTTATAAGAGGGCCAAGGAGAAAAAATGAATTGAGATGGGGGGGGGGATGGAAAAATAACACTGAAGAAAAAGAAGATGCATCATATAACGAGAAAAATAATATGAAAATTTCCTTTAATAAAATACTATTGTTGATTTAGTTTATATGTGGATATTTTTTACTGTTGTTTATACGATATGAGTTTAATGTTGTTTATAAGAAATGAGTTAAATGTTGTTTATACGATGAATCACGAGTGCATGTTATCATTAGTGCACAACTGACACGCATGTACGTGCTAGTTTTTGTATCTGGACAAATTCTTAAGAGTGTAGCTCCTCACATTTCCAGTTACCTGCAGAGTTATCATTCTTATATATATATATATATATAATGTTTCTCTTTCCGATTGTTCTTAAATTTGCTCTTCCAACTCTTCCAATCCCCAGCTACCAGAGAAACCATGATTCTATTTTCAGAAAATGCTTTAATCTGGTATAGTGCCTCAATGCATTGATTACGTCAGAACAATCCATTGATGTATCTTTCAATACTGTGGTCATTTTCACCAGGTCATCAGCTCGTCCATTACCCTCAATACTCACATATAATAATAATGTCCCTTCAAGGAGACATGGGTCTGACATTGAGACATTTGGTGCATAAAAATATCCGCACATCTCTATCCTCTACCATCCTGATGAGTTTAGAAACTTCACACCCTGTGTAGTTAACCCTAACGTCATCTTCTGGTTCGCTGCAGTGTATGGGCGTGTCAGCCACGTCATCTTCTACTTACCTTATCTTCTTCTACCCGCAACCGTACCTTGAACAAAAATATTTTGTAAATGAGGAATGTCTCAGTACATGCCATCAATGCCGGATTTACCTATAAGCTAAACATTTGCTGGGGGCCACAATATTGATTAAATGACACTATCTATATATTCTTAATCGTTAAAGGGCCCATATCTCAAATAGCTTAGCGCCCCATATCTCAAATAGCTTAGCGCACCATATCTTAAATAGCTTAGCGCCCCATATGTCAAATAGCTTAGAGCCCCATATCTCAAATAGCTTAGCGCCCCATATCTCAAATAGCTTAGCGCCCCATATCTCAAATAGCTTATGGCCCCATATCTCAAATAGCTTAGGGTCCCATATCTCAAATAGCTTAGGGCCCCATATCTCAAATAGCTTAGGCCCCTATCAAGTCTAAATCCGGCCCTGCATGCCCTGTACCAGTACTGGCACGAATACGATGTTTGTCTCATTACGTGCGCTGTACCAGTACTGGCACGAATACGAAGTTTGTCTCATTACGTGCCCTGTACCAGTACTGGCACGAATACGATGTTTGTCTCATTACGTGCCATGTACCAGTACTGGCACGGAAACAAATTTTGCTTTACAAAGACTTCTAATTAAGTTCACTTCAGTTGGCTTCTAGTGAAGTTGGGAACGACTCCATCATCACTTTAAATAGTGCCTTCTATTGTAACAGATATGAACACAAGCATGCATGCGCCAACATCTGCTTCAACAGACTGTGCACATATAAACCTGCTAACGTTTCATAAGTCAAACGTTTCTACATTTACAACTAAATCATGTGTTTTATTAAAAATTCTAACAGTGACTATTCTAACAGTGACTATTCTAACAGTGACTATTCTAACAGTGACTATTCTAACAGTGACTATTCTAACAGTGACTATTCTAACAGTGACTATTCTAACAGTGACTATGTGTAAACTATGTGTACCATCGTCTGCCAAAGATACTTCTCTATGGTGAGCTGGAGAAGGGCACACGATCTCAAGGTGGCCAAAAGAAACGCTACAAAGACTCGTTAAAGAACTCACTAAAAGCCTTTGAAATAGACCACGATACATGGGAAGAACTCGCACAAAATAGATCTACATGGCGTTCTAAAATCAATAAGAGCGCATCATCTTGTGAAAAGAGGAAAAATGCAGCAGTTCAACAGCGGAGAGCAGATAGAAAGTCACGGATAGACCAAGATCCGTCTACTGTCGTCATTCCATGTCCGAACTGTCCAATGAGATTTACAGATCGAATAGGGCTCATTAGCCATAAACGAACTCATAATCAAGGACATAACTAAAATTGAATTTTCAACAGTGGATGTAACAAATGGTCATCATCATCATGTGATGGACGAACAACAACATGTGTAAACTGTGAGAATCTATCAAATTTACAAATGATCTATAAAAAAAACTCGAAGGTTGAAAAATATCTAATTATGTTGAAAAATATCTAATTATGTCTGGAAATGATCCAGTCAAAACAGAAAATGTTATCATCTGGGATTTCATTAATTGATCACAGCGTGGTCTTCACATAACATGTGTATTCAATATAATCATTACTAATATGAAGAAATCTGACAGAAAGATAATTGTACAAGTATACATGAGAACGATAGATCAACAGACCACGTGCAGCAAAGTTAGTAGAATTAGTTGTTGCACAAATAACGTCTGGCTACGGATGATTAGGTTATTAACTTAACTCACCCCACAAATAAAATATAAAATATAAAATTATGTTTACTCACATAAGCTTGTAAAATAAAATATACAATTATGTTTACTGACATAAGCTTGTAAACTAGTTTCGACGTCGATATAATTACTGGATCTGCTTAACAAGACACGAAATGGCAATATTTCAGACATAATTATTGTATTGTGATTGTGCTTCCAACGCTTGACGAATGGTGCACAAATAAATAAGAAGAATGAAGCGTGAAACGGACGATAATAATATAAAACAAATGAACATACCACAAGGAATCATCATAGCGCCAGTTTCAGTATTTAATTTATTCCTTCCGCTATCTCTCATTTTTAAATCATTCTTTATTTTATATGTATTATTTATATTTTTCTTACTGTTCTTAGATTTCAAGGTTCCTTGTCAGATTTGTCGTTTTTACTTATTTATGTTTATATTTTCTTGATCGGTTGATGTGTTTTTCTATTTCTTCTATAGTGTCTCTTCACACGTTTATCTATAACAGGTATCGGCAACCGTTTGCTAACTGTGTGCCAACTTAAGGTTTCAAATTATTCAGAGTGCCAACATCATATTTATTTATCTATATTTATTTATTTATTTATCTATATATAAATATTTATAAATAAATATATAAATATATATAAATATAAATATTTATTTATTTATCATTTTATACAAGTCGAGGCCAATATTCTTATTTTACCATATATTTTATTTGTATATTTTAATTAATTAATATATAGTGATATTCAATAATATGTAAATATGTATTATTTGTAACAAGTCTGGATAATGCAATGCGTATCATACTGGGATGCACAAGAGACACATCGACAGGAGCTATGCGATACCTACTTGGCTGCCCAACAGCTGAGCATAGATTACAGTATTGCCGTGCACGGGCGTACCATCAAATATATGCAGATAAGGAACACCCGTTGCATTCCGAAATACAGAAAGTTAAAGGCAGCAGACTCAAGAGAGGGAGGTCGTGGATGGGACGTGCTGAGGATGTCATACAAATCGTGTGCAGATTGCAGGATGTGGCAGCAGGTGCGGAATGGATAGGTCTACCCACAGATTTCGAAACTTTTTTGAGAGTAGTAATATCACTTAGCAGGGAATGCAGAGAATGGTGTCCCACAGCTGTGGAGAAAGAAGTGCAGGCTTTAATCGCTGAAAATACCAAAGTGGGGGATGTGATTATATACACTGATGGATCTGTGATTAGACATGTTCGCAGTGCTTGGGCCTTTACAGCTCAGTGCGCAGGTAAAACGATCAAGGAGGACAGTAGTGCCTTTGCGGTCACTACAAGTAGTATGACCATGGAGACTATGGCAGTGAACAAGGCATTTGAGTGGCTACGCGCACAGAAGGTAACGCAGGTCTGCATCTTGAGTGACTATGAGTATGATTAAGAAAGTACAAGTGGGTCTCGTTCGCGAACAGTGAATTGAGGCCTTGAGAAAGGCAAGCTTGAATGTGGTTACATTTATTTTCGTGCCGTGACATGTGGGCGTTCGAGGCAATGAAAGAGCGGATCAACTGGCATCGTGCGCGATTGTGGCACAGGGTGATGAGGCAATGGATCGCGCTGACGTTTTGAACTCCTTAAGAGATATAACACGCGAGAGTGAGACTAATGTGGATCATGACTCCTTTTCAATGGCTAGGATTAAAGATCAAGGATTGAAATATGGCGTTGCTATAGGTGAAAATTTTGGAGGGCGCAGAAGAATGATCGTAAACCAGCATAGGACCGCTACTATTAGCAGAAGTGTTATGGCGGATACTCTCAAGGAGAGATCGGAGCAACTATGGACGTGTCCAGTTTGCAGTGATGATGATCCGACGACTAACTAACTAACTAAGTCTGGATAAGTCTGTGGCTGGTACCCTGCTACGCGAAAGTGCCGAAATGAGCGAGGAAATCCCGATAATCAATTTATAATCAACTTTATACAGGAAACGTGAAGAGTCTGCGAGCGATTTGAAATTGCTTGGCGTGCCAAGTGTGGTACTCGTCCCATAGGTTGCCGACCCCTGATCTATAACGTACAGTTTAATGTATTCCTTGACGCCCGCAGTTTTGTCTTTTTTTCATTCGACTAAAGTTCACATTTAATCCTCAACCGTGCTCTTCATTGCATCACAGTTAATTTCTTAATCTTCCATATGTCCTGTTTTCTCTACTTATAATCCGTTTCGTGTATCGTTGATTATCATGGCTGTCCACAGCTTTCTGTTTCCTGTGATGTCATTCATTTCCGTTACTGACATTTTCCCATGCCAAAATATTAATGGTTTCCAGCATTTTCATTCTTCATTTTCCCTCACCATTCGTGCTCTTCAACTTATCTATTGTCACGATGTATTATATCTTTTTTCTTCTCGTGATGTTTCCACAGAATTTCGTTTGTCTCTTCTGATGCTAACAAGCAGCTCTCGGTATGAACTAATTTCTTTCAAGATATATTCATGACGCATTTTATTTGTCCATTGCGTTCCTAATAATCTTCTCTATAATCACACCTTTACTTTCTTTATTTAATCTGCAACTATGTCGCTGACCATCTCTGACGTCCACAGATAAGAATTAGCTCTATATAACCTAAGAACTTTCTTTCTTGCTCAATTATCAAAGATACATTACAAAATATGTCCTTCATCTTAACATCGTATTTACGAACACATATATCTGTGTGTAATATCTTCCCAGAGTGAAGCATTACACATATAACAGATGCCCAGTTGCACACAGAGTTTCATCCCTTACACATCTAAGGGCAACAGATCTCAGAAATCAAATATGCAAATGATAATTCTTGACAGACACCAGCGCTGGTGATCTTAACAATCGGATTATATCAGCAAAAATCAACGCGAGGCAAAGAATGTGTACTTAAATGCGAGGAAAACAAAATTCGTGACATCAGAAAAAAGTAGAAATTTAACGTCGAGTTATAATTTATAACAATGAGCTGAAATATATCACAATATATTATGAATATTTTGGAACAAATATAAACAGTTCAAAGAACTGTGCAGCAGAAGTCAACAGAAGATATCAAAATCAGCGCAAATAAAACGTTGTTGGCACATCCCCAATAATAAAGTTAAAATCGAGATGTTGTATTAGAACAAAGGAAAGTAAAACTGAATGGGTTTACATAGAAACATGAGTAAAACAAAGATGCTTTTTTTTTAGCTTGGCCATAGACTCTGTTATGAAAATTTATACCCAAAATAAACATTTTATTATAAAATGAACAGACGATATAACTTAGTGATCTGTTTTGCAGATGGCTTGACGTTATTAAAACATACCAGCGCTTGCTAAAAGAAAGCTATTTTTATTCGTCTGTCATCTTTCATAACAATTTGGTCTTTAAGTCAACACTTACAAGATTAAGGTCATGAATTTTACTACAGTTGAAATCCGATTATCCGAATCCCAATTAACCGAATCGAATTTTGGTGAAATAATTTTAGAGCGAGAGTGTTAGCGGACACGGTAGAGAGGTCATGGGGCAGTATGCACGCGCCGTTACTGTGTAGTTTATTTTCAATACATAGTTGCTTACATATTACTGTACTTCTATCAATAAAATTCCGTTCACTTCAATGTATGTACACTGTTTTACTTCATTCCTGTTCTGTATCCAATTATCCGCATTTTTAAATATCCTTAATCGACCCGATCCTCAATTAATTTGGATAATCAGATTTCTACTATAACTGTAATGTTAAAATCACATTCAGCAGAGAAACACAGAGAAATCAGATGGTTGATAATTTTTTCCTATTTAGTCAGAAAAATTATACAAGATGGAGAAATAATAAATATCATAATCCTACCAGAATTATGTTGGCATAAAGTGCGTTCAGCCACCTAACAAAACATCTGGAAATCAAAAACAATAAGTAAATATACCAAACTAAAGCTGTTCAACTTTGATGTGATATCCGACTTAGCATATGGTTACTAAAGTTTGAAAATTAACAAAAGCACTGGAGAAGACATTAAATTAATTTGAAAATAAATGTCTTAGAAAACTCATAAATATTGGTTGGGAAAAATTCAAGTCAAAGACAATAGTAAGAGAAGTCACCATACAGCAATATGTTTCCACAACAATAAATATAAAACGATAGATTTGTATCGGACATGTATTTAGAATGATTGAAAACAGACTACCACTACAAGCATTAAAATCGGTACCAGATAGCAAAAGAAAAATAGGAAGACAAAGAAGGAATTTTTGCAGAATAGCTATTAAAGATAGTATGACTATGGATCTCAACAACATACAAAAGTGATACAGTAGCATCATATCGTTCGAATTGAAAAGCTCTGGTTTCTGCCCTATGCACTATTTTCATAGATGGATCAATAGATGGCAAAGAATCAACACAAATCTTGATTTAAGATACAGAAGATACAGTTGTGGAGATTCATGATCGCCAGCGTCACTCGGCAGGACATTATATTTTGATGATATCTTTAAACAGTAATTCTGCTCCTAAACATGCATACTCTTCAGTCTTTTCATCCGTGCATACTCTTAAGAAAATAGCTTAATGGCGCTATATAAAGTTCGTGACCGTCGATATAACAGTCATGTGTTCACCGTCACTATGTTAAGCCACTTCCACTATCGCCATGACTTTCATTGATTTTCATTGAACCATTAATTACACTGGTCAACAACTTTTTACAAACATTATGTTACTGAAATGATATTCGTCATTTCTTATCAATTTGATAGTGCTGAAAACGAATATAACAGTCAAATTTCAATATGGGCTCCAGTTTTTTGTAATCTACAAAAATAAATGTTTACATTACGAAATGCATGACAATATTAATAATTCATGCAAAGGTTAGTGTCATGTGACGTATTCCTTCCAGAACGTTGTCTTCCCAATGAACTCTCTGAACCTCTCTCTGTCTTGGGCGATGTGGCTTGCATTTTCTAGCGATGTATTCATGTTATCTTTAATGTCATCTGTCCATCGTCTTCTTGGTCTGCCCTTTCTCCTCTTTCCAGGTACTCTTCCCTCCATTATTTGTCTTTCTAAACAGTTATGTCTCTTTATATCACCAAACAGGCGTAGTTTTCTTTTTGTTATTGTGTTTAGTAACCAACACTCTGGAACATTCAATGTGTTTATAATATCTGAGTTTCTGATTTTATCCTTCCATGATATTCTAAGTATCTTCCTGTAGCATTTCAGCTCGAAGGCGTTGATCCTCTTTGCCGCTGTTTTACTTAGAGTCCATGTTTCACAGCCGTATGTTGCAACCGGAAAAATAAAAGTTCGTAACATTAGCACTTTCGTTTCTATTTTGTTGTTTTTCCATATATTTTTCAGCCGTGTTATTTTGCAATATGCCATTGACAATCTCTTCCTTATTTCTGCCATGCAGTCTCCTGCACCGTTAATGTTTGCTCCTAAGTATTCAAATTTATCCACACATTCTATTTCGGTATTGTCTATTCTGATTTTTGGTTGTTGTGTTGTTATATCTGTTGACATGATTTTTGTTTTCTGCGTGTTTAAATACAAATTTTGTGCTTCGCTATATTTCTTTGTGTTCTTGATTAGTTGTTCCAATCCCTTTATATCATTTGAAAGAAGCACTGTGTCGTCTGCGTAGCGTAGTTCCGGGATTAGGAATCCACCTATGTTTAAAGCGTGGTAGTCAGTGTTGTGTATGTCTTCTCTCACGTTCCTCATTATACTTTCAGCGTAGATGTTGAACAGTATGGGGAGAGTGTGCATCCTTGCCTTACTCCACTCTTTACCTCAAACCACTCTGAGAGATCGTCCTCTAACTTCACTGCAGCCTTTTGATCTTGGTAAAGTTCCTCTATTAGATGAATCAGATGTCTTGGGAAACCCATGCTGTTCATTATCTCCCATAGTTGCTGGTGTTGGACGCAGTCGAACGCTTTTGAGTAATCTATGAAACACATGTGCAGGTCAGTTGAAAATTCCCTACACTTTTCTATGATCAATCTCATGTTAAGAATGTGATCTCTTGTTCCTCTGCCCGATCTGAAACCAGCCTGTGTTTCGTTTATCTCCATCTCTAATTTCTGTTTGATTCTTTGCATTATATGTTTAACATTATTTTATTTGCTTGACTTATAAGGGCTATAGTTCGGTAGTTAGAACAAATCTGAAGGTCGCCTTTTTTTGGGAGGGGTATATATAATGCATTTTTCCATTGATCCGGCCATGTACCGCTTTCCCATATTTTGCAGCAGAGTTTGTGGTAAATCTTGATTCCGGCCTCGCCGCCTGCGTGTATCATTTCTGTTGTTAAGCCATCATTGCCTGGGGCTTTACCTTTCTTTAAACTTTCTATTGCGTATCTTGCTTCTTCCTTTGTGGGTTCTGGCTCTTTTTCATATTCGTTTATTGTTCTGTTTTTGGTATTTCTTGGGTCATTATACATCTCACTGCAGTATTCCTTCCATCTATGTAAGATATGCTTCCCTTCTGTTAGTATGTTTCCTTGTTTATCTTTCAACACTTTTAATGATGGTTGAGGTTTGCTGTCTCTTAGATGTCGTACATTTTCGAACATCGTTTACTGTTACCTTGGCTTTTCTGCCCTTCTATTTCCAGGCATATTTTGTTTATGTAGTTTTGCTTGTTTTGTCTAATTCTTCTTTGTATATCTCTTGACAGGATTCTATAATTTGTTCTGTTTTTACAACTATTTTTGATGTGTCTTCTTTCTTGGATAATGCGCATAGTTTCTTCTGATATATACTCTTTCTTCTTCCTGCTCTTTTTGTGTAGCATGTTTTTTGCACAGTCATTGAAAATGTCACTTATTTTGTTTTCAAGCTCATTTGGAGAGTATTCTTCTTGTATTTCTAGTAATTTTTCGAATTTGTTTTGAATTTCGATGCTGTATTCTTTCGGTATTGACGTCATATCGTATCTGGTAATCATTGAAGTATTTGTTGTCTTTTTTATCTTTACCATGAATTTTGCGATGAGTAACTCATGATCAGTGTCGCAGTCTGCGCCTGGTAGTGTCTTGCATTGAAGAATGTTTGTTTTCCACCTTTGATCTATTAATATGTAATCTATTTGGATTCTGGTTTTTCCGTCCGGCGACGTCCAGGTGTATAGTCTTCTAAGGTGTTGTCTGAAAAATGTATTCATTACAGCTAGGCTGTTCTCCTTTTTTGGCCACTTCAAGAGACAGGCAGGTTTAGAGAACATAATCACAACAGGCAAGATTGAAGGCACCAGAGACAGAGGGCGACAACGTGAGAAAATATTAGACAGTTTGACAACCTGGCACGGCAAAGAAACAACAACGACTTTGATACATAATACTGTGGACAGAGAGCTGTGGAGAGCCATGACCGCCTACGCCACCTGGCATGGCACCTGCTGATGATGATGTTCTCTGCACAAAAGGCTAGCAGACGATCTCCACTATTGTTCCTAAATCCTAGGCCGTGTGTACCTTGACACGGGTCACGTTTATCTCTGACCTGACCTACTTTTGCGTTGAAGTCACCCAAAACTATTTTTATGTCGTGTTTGTTTATTTTTTCAAGCGCGAATTGTAGTTGCTCATAAAAATCATCAATTTCTGTTTCGTCTGCCGCTGATGTTGGGGCATATATCTGTGCAATAGAGATGTTTCTTGTGGCTCCCTTTATTATGATGGTGATTATACGCTCGTTTATTGGGTAATATCCCAGTAAAGATGATTTGATATTTTTGGAGAGGTAGAATCCTACACCGCTAAGCCCGCCATTTTCTGATCCGAAGAAAATACACTGTTCTCCATTTGCTAATGTGAAATGACCTTTCTTTGCCCATCTATGTTCTGCTATGCCCAGTATGTCTACTTGTGTTCTTTTCATCTCTTCTATTACTACGTGTTGTTTCCCGTGTTTTAAACTTCTAACGTTCCATGTTCCTAATTTAATGTGTTTGACCTTTCTGTTTACGTTGATATCCATGATGTTGAATAAAGCCTAGTCCTGCTCACCGACAATTTTCTATGTGAATATTATACTAATGCTACACCACAAGATCACAATCCTAGAGAAAAAGTTCGATTAATCCATTGGAAATTTCTCGGCACAACATTTCCGTAGGTTGCCATTACTTTCGGGAAGGAACAACCGTTAATCGAGCACCGTAAAGAGAACACATTAGTAAAGAGAACAACGGTTAGTACCTGTAACAAATCAAGTCATAGACTACTTCTTAGATAGAGTTATGATATACTTCTTCGCCTGTTTCTTTTACAGCTGTTTTGTACAGGAAGAATTTCTGGGGACTATTAGGTAGTAGTCAGCCAGCAGTGTAGTTGACCATTTTCCCTGGTATCTCTTGTTCCATTGTTGCGATTTTTTTATGTAAACGTTCGCCATGTTCATCAATAACCATATCAGAGTTTTCAGAAAAGAAATCCAGATGGGAATGAAGGAACTGGATCTTTAAAAACATATTGCAGCTAAGTATCTGATACTTCATCAGCATACGTCAGTTACTAGTTCCTTGTAGTTTTTTGTCCTAACATTTTACCAAGAAAGTTGGTGGACACTAGACGAAAAGCATTCCATGTTTGTTTAGAATCACCCTTCAGCAAGTTGTTGAACCGTTCATGTTTTTAAGAGCTCTCGAATCTGAGCACACACAAAATCTCCATCTTTAATCTATGCTTCACTGAGTCGAGGGTATTTTTCTTGCGGGTATTGGAAAGCTGGTGAAGTCCGACCCATAACCTTCACGAAATTCTTCATCAAATCCAGTTGAAAGGGTGGTAGTAGGATTTTTTGAGACTAGTCCAGAGCTGGGTACTGTATATTCTTCTCTCCATCTACAACTTTCTGTCTGCAAATCCATTCCTTACGCCGCAAGTAGTACAATTTCCTTGCTCGACTATCCAACTCACATAAGAGCACATGTATTTTGTATATCCCTGCTACAAACACATTAAAATGACAACTACCTTCAAATCACTACATAGGTTCCAACTGTACTTGTCATACTTAATGTAGTTCAGTATCTGTTCTCAGTTATCGTCTGTCTCTTCCATGTGGACAACATGCACTACTGTAATGGATGGAAGATGGTTTCCATTGTGCAAAAGCATAGCCTTAAGACTTAGTTTCGACGAGTCTACAGTCTCCATTCTTGTGGGTCATGATTTATTTTTAAGGCATTCATGATGCCCTCGATATCGGAACAGAATACTAGATTACTTTACTTTCCGAAGAAAAAGCTCCAACTGCTGGTGGCGCCCTCGATATTAAGAGATTGTGATATAATCTTCTAGGAGATTCCATTGATTCTTGATCCTAGCAATTCTGCCTTGTTCTTGGATAAGTCCAAATCACGAACCAGGTTATTTAGTTCGTCCTGTGTTATTCTGTGTGAGGTTGATGATGTACAATAGTGAAAATCTAGATTACTGCACGCTGGCGGACGAGGAGAAGAACGGGTAAGCTCACCATTGTCTTCATCAAAAAAAGAAAGAGAATATTCTGCTGGAGGTTCCGGAATAGATGCTCGTCACCATGTGAAACTGGTCTCAATGCAGATGGAATGTTTGGGAAGACTATTATCGACCTCTTTTATTTCGTTATTCCGCCGAAAAGGAGAGGAACCAAACAGAAGTAAAAGTTAGTTATGTGATTGTATAACTCTTTCAACACCATTGGTACTGCAAACGACAATGATGGTATTTTGCCAATCAACCTCTGTGAAAGCTGTGTTGTATATGTAGCAATTGCATATGTGCTGTGCCCAAGGCTTGTCTTGGTCACCAACCTTGCATCCGAAGTAATGATGATTTACCTTGTTCATTTGAGAACTGAGACTTTTCTTCCATTTGGCAAATGTCGCTTCCTCACAGATATAGCAGACATTGTCCACGAAATTAACGTACTGTCTACTGTTCTGTATAAACGCTTTACTGTTCTTTATTGTACGAAAATGGATAAAATAATATTAGTTGTATGTAACAGTAGCTTAAATTGTCTCGAACAGTCTGGAATATTTTTAATGCACAACCTTTCCGACTGGGCTTTATATAGTACACTGCTGAAGTCGGCTTACTTCAGCAGCCGCCTGATAGTAGTATTGCATTGAATTAAAAAAATGATGTAATTAGCTCCGGTGGATGTGTTCATCATCGTATTATTCAATATATATTACATCACTTAAGGCTTATTAGCGATTTCGTTGCAGTCATATACTGGATAAATTTACACAGTGAATCATAGACATTGAGCTACATGGAATATCTTCAAAAAGAGAGCCAATTAAAATATTATGATTATATTCTTTTTTAACACCCCAAGATACCACATAATGTGACCTTTTTAAGTCCGTAACAACATCAGTGTTGACCAGTGTTATACATTGTTTCCCCAGCCAATGAAAATCACAACAATAGTCCCACTGGTCTACGTAGTGACGTAAAATGGATTAGTATTAAGTCCTTTTAGCACGTAGATCATGGTAAAATTGCTGAATAGAAAAACAAAGATGGATTTACTTGCTGTATGAAAGTACTTTATTTCTGCGTTGATTACCAAACTCCTGCATATTGGCAGAATGCAGTCCGGAGCTATGTCATTGCATAAAGCTTGGTTGCGATATTTGCGCTTATCAGTCTAAACAGATCATACTTCAACACATATTAGGAACACTATGACCTTCTATGGGAATGGATATTCAACCATTTTGCAAACATCTCATAGCCACAACATACGACACGCGTCGCTGATCACAATGTTTTGTTATCATTGTTCACAGTCCATGTTTTAGTGACATAATATAAAACAGAAATACGTTCCACTTGATAACTGGCAACAGATGTAATTAATCTTACATCTCAGGACTAGGAGAAGCTACACGCCTGGCTAGACAATTTTGAATATAGAATTGCCAGTTTGTTTCTCATTTCATAGAAAAATATTGCCCAAAAATTGTTTTTTAATTGCATACATATAATAATGAAAACTTAGTAAAGCTAGCTTGAATTTTGTGAAATGTGAGAAAATGTTTTATCTCTGTTACACTTACAAGTAAGCAACTGTTTTACCTTGAACTGATATACTTACAAGTCTTATGCATGGCAGAAATAAGAAAGAGATTGGCAATGGCATATTGAAAAATAACACGGCTGAAAAATATATGGAAAAACAACAAAATAGAAACGAAAGTGCTAATGTTACGAACTTTTATTTTTCCGGTTGCAACATGCGGCTGTGAAACATGGACTCTAAGTAAAACAGCGGCAAAGAGGATCAACGCCTTCTTGTTGAAATGCTACAGGAAGATACTTAGAATATCATGGAAGGATAAAATCAGAAACTCAGATATTATAAACGCATTGAATATTCCAGAGTGTTGGTTACTAAACACAATAACAAAAAGAAAACTACGCCTGTTTGGTCATATAAAGAGACATAACTGTTTAGAAAGACAAATAATGGAGGGAAGAGTACCTGGGCAGAGGAGAAAGGGCAGACCAAGAAGACGATGGACTGACGACATTAAAGATAACATGAATACATCGCTAGAAAATGCAAGCCACATCGCCCAAGACAGAGAGAGGTTCAGAGAGTTCATTGGGAAGACAACGTTCTGGAAGGAATACGTCACATGACACTTACAATTAAGTAAATATAATAACTCTAACTACTTCATTTAAGTGTAAGTAAATGTTCTAACTCTAAACTGCTACACTTACAAGTAAGTAATTGTTCTAACTCTAACTGTTACATTTAACTGTAAGCAAATGTTCTAACTCTTTTAGGATTACAAGTAAGCAAATGTTCTAACTCTGTTACGATGGGGTGCAAAGGGAACGCATTGCTCTAGGCGGACCCAGGGTTAGCAGATAACCAAGATCCCAAATGTACCTCCACGCGGTGCACCCTGGAAACAGAAATACAGCAGCTCGAGCTGATTCTGGCCAAATCTTTTGGGGATCGTGTCCGAGAATGTGGAGGTAGCAGATGGAAAGAGATTTGACTGCACAAGAGACAGGCAATATCTCCGACACCACCAGCATCACCACATATAGCGACACTGTCGACATACAGTGAAGCAGGGCAGTCCAGTCCGAACATTGGAGGGGCGGCCAATGTAAAATGCACGTAAAGGTAGACGCATGGCGAGAGACAAATAGATTTCATACCGAGTACAATGAAACAATGAAAAGGCAGAACAGCGCTAGAGGGCTGCGCGAACTGCAAATAGAAAGTGAAAAGTCCCTAGGAAAGGGGAACTACAAGCACCGTCAGCTCGAGACGAGCTTCTAGTTACCTGTGTTCCTTACAGGCAAAGACCCAGACACATCCATTGGCGTTTGGTAAAGCAAGAAGTCCTAACCCAACTCTAATGTCGAGCCTTCCTAAACCGGAAATATGCTCGCGAAGAGAAAGGGTTCCGTACTCGATACGCTCAGGCACAAAAGGGACAACGATTTAGCCCTGGCCCAACTCTACTGTCAGGCTTTCCTACACCGGAAAGACACTTGATGAGAGAAAGGGTTCAGTACCTGATGGGCTCAGGCGCTATTGGGACAAGGACGCTCAGCTCGAGAACGCCTTGCTCTCAAACGCGTGGTGTGAGACTCGAACTTGGACAAGGGGTACACGATGTCGGAGAATGACACCTCGGTTAAGAGGGCGAAAGAGCCAGGGTCCAACTCATCTGTTGAGTTCTTCCCCTTAAGGAACCAGGCTCACGGATGAGAAACGGTTCAGTACCCAATGGGCACAGGCACAGCACGTCCAATTACACGAGGCAAGTTCATAGACAGTGGAACACATCGTACGAGTCAGACGAGAGCAAAAAATCGTCTTGGCGAAGAGGCTCCATTACGCGTGCCTGGAGACAGATATAGAGGCTGTCACAGGCTAAGGGTAGCCCACCCGAATTGTCAAGGCATGCCGAAATCGGATGTGCTAGGCCTACAAGGCGCATAACGGTGGCACAACGTAATCACGCTCCCGGCGGAAATCGCACGGATATCCGTGATGGTTACAATGGAGCGAACGAAAAAACAAAACTCTGTTACGATTACAAGTAAGCAAATGTTCTAACTCTGTTACGATTACAAGTAAGCAAATGTTCTAACTCTGTTACGATTACAAGTAAGCAAATGTTATAACTCTGTTACGCTTACACGTAAGCAAATGTTCTAAATCTGTTACGATTACAAGTAAGCAAATGTTCTAACTCTGTTACGCTTACAAGTAAGTAAATGTTCTAACTCTGTTACGATTACAAGTAAGCAAATGTTATAACTCTGTTACGCTTAAAAGTAAGCAAATGTTCTAACTCTGTTACGCTTACAAATAAGCAAATGTTCGAACTCTGTTACGCTTACAAATAAGCACATGTTCTAACTCTAACTGCTGCATTTAAACGTAAGATATATTGTTGTTGTTTTTTGTTCGTCTGTTTTGAAAACATTTTTGAAAGAAAATATTGTTTTTTGGTCTTATTGTGAACAGCAATTTTGAGAGAAATTTGTCATTACTTGCTTGTTGTGTGAACGACGTTTTGGGATAAATTTGTGATTACTTTGTCGTGTTGTGAAAGCAGTCTTGTGTTTTTTGCTTAACTAGAAAGAAGTGGATTTACAGAAGAATGCCGAGAATACCATGGACTGCCAGGAAAACTAACATGGAGCTGTTGAATGAGTCAAATGCGAGATGGCAGTTAATCAATAATATAAGACAAAATATCATCTTCATTATTTTTTGCCACATTATGAGACAATGAAGATTGGAGAACATAGTTACAACAGGCAAAATTGAAGGCAAGAGAGATAGAGAGCGATAACGTTAGAAAATATTAGACAGTTTTACATCCTAGTACAGCAGGAAAACAACAACGATCCTGATACGTAACACTGGCGATAAATACGAAGTATATAGTAAAAGTTACTGAATATAGCCTAACTATCAATATAAATAAATCAGAATTAGCAATAAAACAAAGAACAAAGACAATTTTCAACGTGTCGGTCCTATTGGAACCTTTGTTAAGAAACAAAAACCAATTAAGACAACACAACTATAAAAATACAACAATGCAAAGACTAGGACAATGGCTTCCCTACAAAAACCATTGTAAAAGTGGCCATCTTGTCGCCGTTTTGAGATAAGGTGCAAAATTAGGTGCGTTCAAGTGCAGCCAGAATTAGGTTTGGGAAAAATTAATGAGATTGAAATGCAACGTATCAAGAATGGGGGAGGGGGAGTGTAGGGGCGGGAAATAAAAGGGAAAAGATAGAGAAAGAAATTAGTACCCGGGGGGGGGGGGAAGGGGGAGACTACAAATAGATACAGAGAACATACAAATGTGCTAGTAATTTTGCTATCTAATACTATTCTTCCTTATTTTGCACCTAATTTTGCACCTTATCTCAAAACCGCGACAAGATGGCCACTTTGACAATGGTTTGTGTAGGAAAGCCATTGTGCAAGTCTTGGCATTGTTGTATTTTTATAGTTGTGTTGTCTTAATTGGTTTTTGTTTCTTGACAAATGTCCCAATAATACCGATAAGTTGAAAATTGTCTTTGTTCTTTGTTGTATTGTTATTTCTGATTTATTTATATTGATAGTTAGGCTATATTCAGTAACCTTTATTATATACTTCGTATTTACCTCTTATTTGTCTGGTTACTGCGGCACTTTCCATTTTGTCGGACTTCCTCCGATATTTTGGTTATTTACACTGGAGATAGAGAGCTATGGAGATCTACGATCGCCTATGCTAGATGAAGATGAAGATGGCACCTAATGAAGATGAGAAAAGGAAATTTTTTGAGGAACACAACTAAAGAAAGTGGAAGGCGTTGCTTTTCTTTGGGGCTTGTGTCCTAATACTAAATGACATATTCTCATACCTGGGGGGGGGGGGTGGAAAGGTGTTGAACTCTGCCAGCCGTCCATTTTGTGTGCCTACATGAACATGACTTTTTCGTTTTCTTAAAATTAATCCATAAATTATGTAGAAAATCAATACATTCTGAAGTTAATTATAAATAAGGAATGGTCAAAAAACATTGCTAGAGAAAAATTAAAATAACCAAAATTTTTAATTTTTTGTTTAGATTGGCAACGAAATTGTCAATATGGCAACCCTGCTTTGGTAAGCGTAAATTCAATCATTGCGGCAAATATAATCTGTCATTACCATCTGCTAGTTACCCACATCCGATAGGTTAAATGTATTTTCGTCTAATAAGATAGTTGTAATACCGTACTGTACCATAATAAAAATCATCCAAACATACCACAACTGTCAGCCAATAACAGTTAATTTAGCATATTGTCAGGCAGCACATATTTGCATATAAGATAACATTTGTTGATGTTTTGTAGCTATGGTTTCCTACAGATTGTATAGCAGGGTGTTTTCATACAAAATGCTGACTTGAACGAGTCAATGTGTCGTCTGTTTCTTGTATGGCGGTACACATTGACATGATGTCATCTCTAGTTAGTTATTTTAGTTGTAAGTGCGCATGAGGTTGTGTCTGTGGGTCTCACCAATGGCTCACTAGACAAACCAACCATGCAACAGAAAACCTTAGTAGATGACATGCCTTTATATTGAGGTTATCTTCTTATAGAAGCTTCATGGCACGTCGTCTATACAATCCCGTAGTCGTAACCTTCGATAACAGTTACCATGTTGTTCCGACAGGCCGATATTGTACTTGAACTAGTTACGGGCACGGAGTGGGTGGGTGGAACAACAAAGAAACCTGTTGCAAGGGCCAGAGTTGTGCCCTGATGCGACGTCTGTTTCGGCAGCATTGGACTCGAAATACCATCAAGTCGAATGACTGCTGGAACAGAGGGCGGAGCACTTATGGGAATTCCCCACCTGCTGTGAAGCCAGTTTTCTAATCAAGATCAAGATTTAGTTGTAAGTTACTTAGTTTGTTGATTGGTTGGTTGGTTGTTAGTTAAATAGTTAGTTAAATAGTTAGTTAGTTGGTTGGTTGGTTGGTTGGTTGGTTGGTTGGTTGGTTAGGTTAGTTAGGTTAGTTCGTTTAGTTAATTAAATAGTTTAGTTAGTTAATTTAGGATGTATATATCCCCTACATTCAATGCATGTCGTAAGAGGCGTCCAAGTGTGTTTTGGCGTGCAATTAGCTGTCTAGTGCCATATAGGTTGAATGTGACCCAGAAGCCATGCTGAAGTCGGATGTATGAGGCCGTAAGGTACAGATATCACAGTTAAGGTGTAAACCATGACACACCGAACGCAGATGTAGAAAACAATGCAGATTTTTGTGTCATTGGATGTGTACATACACAATAGCCAAATATGTCTTCTTCACATACACATTAATTGTGTACACATACAATTTATATTGGCGGGATTTTTTTTCAGAAAATATTGTATACTGAAAATATTGTATACTGAAAATATTGTATACTTAAAATATTGTATACTGGAAATATTGTATGCTGAAAATATTGTATACTGGAAATATTGTATACTGAAAATATTGTATACTGAAAATATTGTATACTGAAAATATTGTATACTGAAACTATTGTATACTGAAAATATTGTATACTGAAAATATTGTATACTGAAAATATTGCATACTGAAAATATGGAAATATTGTATACTGAAAATATTGTATACTGAAAATATTGTATACTGAAAATATTGTATACTGAAAATATTGTATACTGGAAATATTGTATACTGGAAATATTGTATGCTGGAAATATTGTATGCTGAAAATATTGTATGCTGAAAATATTGTATCCTGAAAATATTGCATACTGAAAATATTGCATATTGGAAATATTGCATATTGGAAATATTGTATACTGAAAATATTGTATACTGGAAATATTACATTTTGAAAATATTGCATACTGTCGGTAAGAGTTGGAGTCATATGGATGAAAGAAAGAAAGCTATAGTGAACTCTACACATATTCCCATATAGGAAACAAGAGCGCATGGCTCGTAATTCCTGAGGATCGAAATTATAATATTACTGTTATTAGTAATAGTAATATACTATGGTTCCCTATGTCACCTTAGGTTACCTGTTAAGGTACTCCCAACAATTAGGCCGTGTTATATCTTATGGTGAGGACGTCTATTTTAATATCAAACGTGAGTCCATTGTGACTATGGCAGAATGTGTGACCATGGCCTGCGTCGGATAGGTACAAAGCGATCTCTCCTACAGTCGAGGTAGAAGGTTCAATCTTCGGTGCAGTCAACTGTGTGTTCGGACAGTTTAGAAAGCTATGACAAACTACTGATATACAAAATTGTTGGGGTGATCGTTATCTTCTGAATAGAATGTGATGTCATCTAGTATGACAATAAAACATAATTGAGGCAGTGGTTAAGTTCATCCTGCCAACACAGCCTGATAACATTACACGGACTTCTACATGTTTAGCTCTTCCTAAAAATCTTGAAACATTTCCCAAGTCTGGCTTTATTTATCTATAGTTAGCTAGTTCCACATTTCTTCCTACATTATTCTCTATTCATGATATTCGTCCCCGTTTTGTTTGCCAACTTTCTCAAAGTTTCTAATTAACAAATGAAAGAGAATACGTTCTTAAGTCTGCTAATCCCAATTCAACAAATAACTAACACAACAGCGAATACGGAAGTCATGTAATCTCTGCCTAGCCATCATAAAGAGCCAGAGATATTCTCTGAAACGCGACGTATAACACCCAAGATATAATGATATTCTGTTGACATTTCAATCCTCTGTTTGGTGATAAGCATTTCTAGAAACTGGCGTATTCGTTACTGACAGTACGCCTAGAGACAAATTGTCATGTACGCGATATGGAGAAGTTAAGACGGAATAGAAGTCTTGCACATCTTTTGTTAGTTCTTCCGTCGTTATGTGCATGATGTTTGTTTAACATATAATTATAGCACTCCATCTTCATTATTTGAGCGCTTTTTAGGAAAAGAGGGTTGTTCATTACTTTCTTTCACATCCAATGGACTTCATCTCTCACGATATCCATAGTCAAAGAAAACCAAAGGTTTCGTGACAGAAGTACCTAAACCGAGACGACCTTTACTACTAATGGGTATATAGATTGCTATATTTATGAACCGGCATTATTGTTTTCCGAGCAAAACCAAACGTTGTCAGTGCCTTTCAAAATATGTTGAAGTCCATGTATGCTTACATATCATATGAGATTATGTTACTGCAAGCTCTTTATCTTCTCGTGTACTTCCTACTTGTATCACACTTGTTTACAAGAAGAACATGTATGCTTACACATCATATTAGGTGCTGTTGCTTCAAGCTCTTCCTCTTCTCGTGCACTTCCTACTTGTATCACACTTGTTTACAAGAAGAACATGTATGCTTACACATCATATTAGGTGATGTTTCTGCAAGCTCTTTATCTTCTCGTGTACTTCCTACTTGTATCACACTTGTTTATAAGTATTTACAGTCACAGGACATAAGTTTTTCCAATGTGGTGTCCTCCTCCAGAAGACGAACATGCAATTCTTCCACGACACCCAATGGTTTCATGTGGACAGTATTCATTACAGCTGTCATTTTGCAAGAATGTCTTATAATTCATTTCCACGCACGCCAGCTTGCATGGTCAACATATTCATATATCGAAAACCCTGCTATAACCAATGTTGAATGACATACATGGCTGAGAAACGTGCCTCACAGGAAGAGGCATTAGTCATCCATCAACCGAACAGCTGCATGAAAGTCAACAGTATTAAATATGGATATAAATGAGTATGGAAGATCAAATGTATCATTTTTTCTTTGAAGTTCAAAGTGAAAGGGGGGATTCATTATATCAATAGCATCCTGTCTAACTCAAATAATATTTTGAATCAAATTTTGAGACGCTAGATTTTAATCAAACCATAGATAAATCCCTAGTGCGAGGAAATGACAAGACGCACTGCAAATGCATTGGCTTGGGCAACACAAGGTAAATAAGGAGATAAACGGAAATAAATATAAGTGCTGGAGAGCATTATAAATACAACATACTATCATCACCAAGTGCCGCCTCCGTAATGAAGGTTGGCTGCCACGGACCTCCAACATCTCCTGTGTCTTGTCTTGGTGGTGCTTTCTGTCAGACTGCTTAGATTGTAACATGTCCATCTTGTAATATTTCTCTCCCACTTTATCTCTGCTTAGATTGTGCTCACCTCCACACGACTTTACTCTCCAGTAAGCTCTTCGACAGGGTGGCATGCCTTATATGTCCAAAAACTTAATTTGTCTAATTTGTATTTCTATTAATAGTTTTTTTTGCATACGAAATGTTATAACATCTTTTCTTTGTTTTCTTCTCTTTCCAGGAAGTTCTCCCTATTCTTCTATAGGAAGTAAGTAAAGTAACACATAGCATTTATTAATGCCGTAGATGTTAGCGATCTCACATTTCAGAGTCTCTGCAAATGAGGGCGTTTGCCATCTCCTCTCCCTCGCAGTCTTTACTTCCCGGATTAATCCGGTACCCATTTCAGGCTGGATCGACCCGGGAGCCGTTGCTGAAAAACATTTCCGCCTCAACTGGGGAATGAACCCAAGACCACTCATATGCGAAGCCAGTGCCCTAACCACTGCGCTAACGCGGCTCCCTATTCTTTTATATATCCACATCTCAAAAGTAGCAATTATGTCTTCTAGTTGTTTACTCATTGTCCATGTTTCTGAGCCATACATTAATATATAGAATAGATGTAGCATTTTATAATTCTCATATTTAGCTTGTTTGTAATTGATTTAGATGTAAATATGTTCCTGATGTCATTGAAAGTACGTGTGGCCATTCCTCTCTAGCAACATGCTAGCAAAAGCGTATAAAGACAAAGGGTTTTTTGACGAGAAAGTATTCATCAGGTCAAAAGAGAGCGGGGAAGGGGTGGGAGAGAGAAACAATCTTTACATCAGTGTTTCCCAACATATTTTTTTTATTTTAACCATTCTGCCAATTCTTTCTAAAATTTGGAGACATTTTTTAAGTAACATACATAATTTTTTAATATTAAAAAAATTGCATTATTCCTCCCTAAATTGTCCACGTGAACATTAAAATTGCCCCCTGTGGGGTGTAGGTTCAGATTTTTCTACACTATATTCTATCAACAAGGATAGAAACTGCTTGAGGAATATGTGTCTTGACGCATACAATGTATTACCACTACGACACTGGCGGATTACAGACTTAAAGACTGATGGATGATCCTCGACAATACTAAATAATGTGATGTGACCACACTAAAAATCAGCAGACAAATGAGAATAACTAAGCACTGACAGAATATAAACACTGGCCACACAAACTAGGCATATCTGATGCTCTGTAAAGAACTAGGCACCTATATTACTCTGTTTAGATCTAGGCACGTATTTTACTCTGTAGAGAACTAGGCACCTATATTACTTTGTTGATAACAATGCACATATATTACTCTGTAGAGAACTAGGTACCTATATTACTCTTTAAAGAACTAGGCACCTATATTACTCTGTTGATAACTAGGCACATATATTACTCTGTTGAGAACTAGGCACCTATATTACTCTGCTTAGATCTAGGCACCTATATTACTCTGTTGAGAACTAGGAACCTATAATACTCTGTAGAGAACTAGGCACCTATTTTATTCTGTTGAGAACTAGGCACCTATATTACTCTGTAGAGAACTAGGCACCTATATTACTCTATTTAGATCTAGTCATCTATATTACTCTGTAGAGAACTAGGCACCTATATTACTCTGTAGAGAACTAGGCACCTATATTACTGCGCAGAGAACTAGGCACCTATATTACTCTATTTAGATCTAGTCATCTATATTACTCTGTAGAGAACTAGACACCTACACTTCTCTGTAGAAAACTAAGCACTTACGCTGCTCTTTATTAACTAGGCACCTACGCTGCTCTGTAGATAACTAGGCACCTATTCTTCTCTCTAGAAGTTTTGCAGTACATGTTGGGAAATCTCAGTATAATGATGTCAAACATTCACGCCATGTGAACCCATAAACTGTAATTATGTTCATACTAATTGAACTCTTATCTCCCGCCGAAGATGGATGTGTCGGGCCATTGGTACAAATAAAACGGAGACACAACGCATTTTCATTCTCTGGATTACATTCTGCTGAAAATCTAGAAGACCCTGCCCTTCTACAAGAGAGATCCAACGAGAGTTTGCTGAAGAAGAAGAACTCTATCTTAAACCGAGAAGCATTTGGTCAATTTGTGTTGAATTTTCCAGAGTGGCACCCCTATATTCCTGAATGGTTATGGGTTTGATGATGATGATGTGAAATCTGGTCGCAACTAAGTATATTCAAAGCAGTGTCCGTTTCTATTGGAAACACAACACTTTTAAATTACTTTTAGAAGTTATTCTTTGTCAATAACTATTGTAGGTGTGAACTCATCTCTGCTTTTATGCATCATTTTTGTCTTTTTTACATTAAGTAAAATATTGTGTGTTTCGCTATGATGTTTGACTGACATATTGTGTGTTTCGCTATGATGTTTGACTGACATATTGTGTGTGTCGCTATGATGTTTGACTGACATATTGTGTGTTTCGCTATGATGTTTGACTGACATATTGTATTTCGCTATGATGTTTGACTGACATATTGTGTGTTTCGCTATGATGTTTGACTGACATATTGTGTGTTTCGCTATGATGTTTGACTGACATATTGTGTGTTTCGCTATGATGTTTGACTGACATATTGTGTGTTTCGCTATGATGTTTGACTGACATATTGTATTTCGCTATGATGTTTGACTGACATATTGTGTGTTTCGCTATGATGTTTGACTGACATATTGTGTGTTTCGCTATGATGTTTGACTGACATATTGTGTGTTTCGCTATGATGTTTGACTGACATATTGTATTTCGCTATGATGTTTGACTGACATATTGTGTGTTTCGCTATGATGTTTGACTGACATATTGTGTGTTTCGCTATGATGTTTGACTGACATAATATTTGTTCTAAACATGTGAGCTCCTTCATATTAGGGTGGTGTCATCTGCATACCTACGTCCTTGAAACTCATGCCCTCCGATATTAAGGGCTTGAAACTGTTCATAACGTGTGTCTTCTCATACATTTCACGTGATGATTCTGCGCATATGTTGAACAGGGTAATGAGAGGATGCATATATGTATGACGTTTTTTTTACCTCATACCAGTCAAATGTTTCTCCTTCGATTTGGACAGAAACCTGTTGTTTCTGGAAAAAACATTTTAATCAGCAGTATGAGATGGTGTGGGAAGATGATGGTGTCTTTGAGTAGTCTATGAAAAAGATGCATATGTCTGTATTGAATTCTGCGTTATTCTATTATATTATTATGTTGAAGATGTGATCTTTAGTACCTCTGTTCTGTCTAAAACCTGCATGAATTATATTGATTTCTCTGTCCGTATGTTGTTCACGTTTAACTTATAAAACCTGCATGAAATATATTGATTTCTCTGTCCGTATGTTGTTCAAGTTGAACTTAGAAACCTGCATGAATTATATTGATTTCTCTGTCCGTATGCTGTTCAAGTTGAACTTAGAAACCTGCATGAATTATATTTATTTCTCTATCCGTATGTTGTTCAAGTTGAACTTAGAAACCAGCATGAATTATATTGATTTCTCTATCCGTATGCTGCTCAATTCTTTTCATGATTAACATGATACATATTTTGCTGGCATGACTGATGAGTTCATTTTTCTGTACTTTGTGCAGTTTCAAATTACACTTCTTCGGAAGTGATATATATATATATATATATATATATATATATATATATATATATATATATATATATATATATATATATATATATATATATATATATATATATATATATATATATGTACCTTTCTTTTTGAATATTTTGGCCATATTTCACCTTTCAAGATCTTAATAACATACAGGGCATGATAGACATCGTCACTGTTCTACTCCTGCTTGTATCAATTCAGTAACCAACTTGTTGCACTCTGGTGACTTAAGTTTGTAATTACCCAAGGTACTTTTCTATGATGAGTACAGTATAAGTTATGTGTTTCTAAGTGGTGTTTGAGTTTTTGTATCTTTGTCTATGCTTGGATCTTTGTACATTTCCCTACAGTATTCCAACCAATTGATCAGAATGTATTTATTTTCTGTTAGTGTTTTTCCAGGCTACTCGAGTGGCCGCTTGAAATTTTACTGTCAATGTTTCTGCTTCTTTAAACATTATTCTGGTTTCCCCCTATTCTTGCAGTAGTTCAATTTTTTACACTGTTGTCGATGTAGTTTTTGTTGTCCTGTCTAATCTTTCTTCTTTTATTTACTTCGTTTCTTGCATTCTTCTCATTGCTTGTTATCTTGTAGAGATTTTATTATTTTTCTATTGTTGACCAGTTGTAAAGTTTCGTCTGTGATGTAGTTTCTTCTTTTTGTCTCCCTTCGGGGTATGTGAGCTTGTGCAGGTGATAAAACATTATCTAATGTTATCTGATGTCATCTCCTCTTGAACGATAATCAAGGTATTAAATTTGTTCTGCACCTCCACACTGTATTCTGTTGGTATTGCTCTAGTGTCGTATCTGATGGTCAGGCGTTTTTCGTTAACCTCTTGAGTCTAATCTTTATATCTGCTGCTAGGAGCTGGTGGTCAGAATCACAATCTGCTCCGGGATATGTCTTACAGAACAATAAACTGGATCTCCTCCTGTTGTATATAGTGATGAAATCTGATTTCTTGTCTTGCAAATGTTGTGATGTCCCGGTAAATAGACGTCTGTGGTGTTGTTTGAAGCAATTACTAAATCATTTTCTATTCATAATCATAGCAGTCTTTCTCCTTTTTTTCATTTTGCTGTCTTAATCCACATGGGCATTTAACTCTTCAGACCTCAGGTCTTCTTTCCCTACCAACATTCGCATTCAGGTCACCTATTATTAGTTTGGCGTCTTGTGTATTTGTCTTGCCTATTGTTTCCTGCAGTTTGTCATAACAAGCATATAGTTCTTGCTCTTTTGCCACGGACTTTGGATCATGAACTTTGATTATTGTGATGATGCGTTTATTCATTTCAGTCTTTGCGTGTTATTCATTTCGTGTGATTCGGTCAATTAGTGATGTGTATCCTAGCATAGACCGTGTTGTCAATTTTGTCAACATGAAGTCTGCCACGCATTGTCTCTCGCCCTGAAAAAAAGTTACAGTTGTCCCTGTTGTAAAGTGCCCCCTGTCCTTCCTATCTATGTTCTTATAATGGCTATTCTTGGTGTTTTTTTCCTTTCCTCCCTGTGCTATAAATAAACTCACCTCACAGAAATAATCAATAATTGTTACAGAAATAATCAACAATCCTCAATAAGACAAGAATCAACAATTCGATAAATAATAAACAATCCTCACATAAATAATGAACAATCTTCACAGAATTTTGTTTTGCGTTCGCTCCATTGTAATCAGCACGGATATCCGTGTGATTTCCGCAAGTAGCGTGATTACGTTGTGCCACCGTTATGCGCCTTGTAGGCCTAGCACATCCGATTTCAGCATGCCTTGACAATTCGGATGGGCTACCATAGCCTCTGACAGCCTCCCTGTCACCAGGCACGCGTGTGTGTGGTGAATCTTCGCCCAGACGATTTTTGTTCACGTCTGTCTCGCACGAGTTGTTCCACTGTCTGTGAACTTGCCTCGTGTAATTGGACGTACTGTGTCTGTGCCCATCGGGTACTGAACCGTTTCTCATCCGTGAGAATGGTTCCTTAAGAGGATGAACTCAACAGAAGAGTTGGACCCTGGCTCTTTCGCCCTCCTAGCCGAGGTGTCATTCACCGACATTGTGAACTCCTCGTCCAAGTTCGAGTCTCACACCACGCGTTCGAGAGCAAGCCGTTCTCGAGCTGATCGACCTTGTCCCAATAGCGCCTGAGCCCATCAGGTACTGAACCTTTTCTCTCTGCAAGTGTATTTCCGGTATAGGAAAACCTGACAGTAGAGTAAGGCCAGGGCTAAAATCGTGGTCTCTTTTGTGCCTGAGCCCATCGGGTACGGAACCCTTTCTCTCTGCAAGTGTATTTCCGGTATAGGAAAGCTTGACAGTAGAGTTGGGCCAGGACTGCCATCTTTGTGCCTTTTTTGCCTGAGCCTATCGGTTACAGCACCCTTTCTCTTTGCAAGCATGTGTCCGGTATAGGAAGGCTCGACATTAGAGTTTGGCCAGGTCTTTTTGCTTTGCTAGACGCTCATTATTGGGTATGGGTTTCTGCCTATAAGGAAATCAAGTAACTAGAAGCTCGTCACGAGCTAACAGAGCTTGTAGTTCATATTTCCGTAATCGTTTCCACTTTCTATTTGCAGTTCGCGCTGCCCTCTAGCGCTGTTCTGCCCATTCATTTTTTCCATTGTACTCAGTATGAAATATGTCTGTCTTTCGCCATGCATCCACCTTTTCATGTTTTTTTCAGTGGCCGCCCCTCCAATGTTCGGACTAAACTAACTAGCTTCACTGTATGTCGACAGTGTCGCTGTATGTGGCGTTGCTGGTGTCGGAGATATTGTCTGTCTCTTGTGCAGTCAAATCTCTTTCCATCTGCTACCTCCACATTCTCGGACACGATCCCCAAATGATTTGGCCAGAATCAGCTCGAGCTGCTGTGTTTCTGTTTCCAGGGTGCACCTCGAGGAGGTACATTTGGGATCTTGGTTATCTGCTAACCCTGGGTCCGCCGAGAGCAATGCGTCCCCTTTGGACCCCCTTCACAGAAGTAATAAACTATGCTGAAAGGAACATAACAAACCCTCGAAGGAATAATAGACATTCCTAAATAAGAAAATAATCAACAATTTTAAAAATAATTAATAATTCTCACAGAAAAAATCCAAATTCCTCACATAAATAATCAACAATCCTCATAGAAATAGTCAGCTATTCTGACAGGAACATAACAAATCCTCACAAAAATTATCAACAATCCTTACAGAAGTAATCAATTATTCTGAAAGGACCAATACAAAATCCTCCCAGAAATAATCAATAATCCTCCCTGAAATAATCAATAATCCTCACAGAAATAATCAACCATCCTGATAGGAACATAACAAATCCGTACAGATATAATCAACCATCCTGACAGAAATAATCAACCATCCTGACAGGAACAATCAAAAATCCTGTCGGAAATAATCAACAGTATCCATACATTATGGGATTGTTAGACATATCTTCCTTGATCAATTTTCTGTCTCAGGATTACAATAAATAATGATGGCAAAATAATTTCTGGCTAGCCAGCGGAAACAACGAATTTCTTTTTATATTTCCTTCCACGTGCGGTTTCCGTGATACATGTTCTATAATCCAATTACCGTTTAGTGATCTCTCTCTCTCTCTCTCTCTCTCTCTCTCTCTCGTCAATTATAGTCCCGTGACTCATGGGAATCATCCTTCTAAATTAATGTTTTTTGACTTCTCCTGTGATTTCCATCGATTGTCGACACAGTGACCAATTAAAAACACGGGAACAAAATGCAATGACTTTCGAATGATGATTCCTCTAGAGTCCAATGACTGTAATTGCGAGAGACTTTTCGTCTATTTCAGGAAAAAAACGATAAATGTCACTGTACACACAGACATAAGACTAACATGTATGAGGCATTTGTGTATGTGTATATTGAATCTAAAATTATCAAAATGAATAATGTATTCGTGTTTCCAAAAGAAAACGATCTATCTACTGTCTTTTTCACAAATGCCTAAGTCGTCGTGGGGAGTTGAATTTTTCTGTCTGGCCATCTTTGTTGTGTTTCCCATGATCAAGCCGTGGTTCTTAACAATCTCTCTGATTGAATCTTCCCATCTTGTTCTTGGTTAACCTCTTGGCTCGTAACCGTTCTTTCTGCTGTTGTACTCCTGGGTGGCCGGTTGTGATTGTTCTATTCACATAAGGTGACCGAACCAGTTGATCTGCTGGTTTTTCTTTATATTGTTGGCATATGGTCTGTGCTATCTTTCTGATGTCTTCATTTCTCATTCAGTCTATTCTGGTGATGTTTATAGACTTTCTCGGGCATTTGATCTAGCATGAAGTAATTTTTCTCAAAAGTATTTGTCAGGAGCCATATTTGACACTGGTAACATAACTTTGAAATAAAGATGATGTTTATTATGTATGTCGTTGGTCGCCATGTTGATTGTTAGGTTTTTAAGCAGTGGTGACAGTTGTTATTTTACAGTATTTGCTTTTTTAGCTCCCAATCTCAATTTCTCTATCAATTTTGTCGTCTTCTGTAAAAATTCTTCCTTGATATTTAAATTCTGATAAAGTAATTTTACAGAAGACGGAGAATTGAGAAGGCGGAGAATTGAGAAGACGGAGAATTGAGAAGACGGAGAATTGAGAAGGCGGAGAATTGAGAAGACGGAGAATTGAGAAGGCGGAGAATTGAGAAGACGGAGAATTGAGAAGGCGGAGAATTGAGAAGACGGAGAATTGAGAAGGCGGAGAAATGTGAAGGCGGAGAATTGAGAAGGCGGAGAATTGAGAAGACGGAGAATTGAGAAGACGGAGAATTGAGAAGACGGAGAATTGAGAAGACGGAGAATTGAGAAGGCGGAGAATTGAGAAGACGGAGAAATGTGAAGGCGGAGAATTGAGAAGGCGGAGAATTGAGAAGACGGAGAATTGAGAAGACGGAGACAGATGATAGAGAAACTGAGATGTGGTACCAAAAACTAAACCTGTAACATACGAAATGTCACCACTGCTTTAAAACTCAAGGATCAACATGATGACCACACGACAGATAATAAACATTATCTTTATTCCAACGTTAGGTCTATGTTACCAGTGCCAGACATGACCCTGATAAAAAACATTCTTGAGAAAGATTTCAGACGGACAGTAGGACAGCAAAGGCGGGAAGACGGAGAAAGGAAAGCTAGCGAAGCATAACGATAGAAAAGACAGTGTGAGGGGATGACAAAAGTGGTAAGTAAGGACTGGAAAGTGCACAGAAAAGGTAAAAGATTGGATGGAGTGGTTATGATAAGATATAGCACACAAAAATAACATGAAACAAACATGTTCTTAGCTCGATGATGGACGGAAGTCCGCAGTAAAAAAATACTGCACTATCTTTGCTTCTTCCGTCTTCCCCTCGCTACTATCCTTCTTCCCTTTTTCCCTTCCTATCGCCCCCATGTGTGCCTTTATGTAAGATTTGTTGACTGTGGCCTTTTGTATATTCAGATTAAGACTTTTTAGTCGAAACGTCGCCCATCACTGTGTTTCGTGGTTTGATTGCTTTATATACCTATTTTGGTAACACGAATGCCTATTTCTGTTCAGTTTGATACTTGCCCTGTTTTACCGCAGCCATCCATTTCCAGTTTCGGGTTTTACCCGACACTGGAACTTTTATCTCTTAAAATTATCAACGTCAGTAAACGTAACATTTCTCAAAGGTATCATAATTGTGAATACGATCCAAAACACTATCGTTCCGTCTATACACAGCGGATATTGTATATCCTGTTCTGATGTTTCTATGCATATATAGATATCGGCATAGCTGTGTGTCTATCTGATTGTTAAAATATATAACATATATTGTTTTTATCTTGGAACCTGTCTGGCTTTTTTTTTATTCGTGGTCTGTTTTCATTTATTTATGTAACTACATCTGTATGTCCGCATTCCTGTTGATTCGTGATCAATTATACATATAACATATATGGAGAGAAAATTACAGGCTTTCGAGTACAAATGCTACAGACGAATTCTACGAATTTCCTATAGGGAAAATAAGACCAATGTGTACGTAAGAAATAAAGTAGAGATGTGTGCAGGTGTCCAGGAGCCATTGCTTTCAATAGTGAAACGACGAAAACTAGCACGGTTCGGACATGTATGCAGGCACAACTCCTTGTCAAAAACACTAATGCAGGGAACTGTCGAGGGTGGAAGAAGCAGAGGAGGAAAATAAATGCATTGACAGACAACATAAAGGAATGGACAGGGCAAGATATTTCCACACTCATCCGTATAGCTGAGGATAGAATTCGCAGGAGGTCTCTGTGTGCTGAGGCATCCAATGTGATACCCCTACACCCTGAAGGGTTACGGGTTTATTGATATTGATATATATTGATACATATAACCAAACTGTCAGAGGATATCCGAAAATGCGAAGTGTCCGCAGTAACAAAACCAAGAAGAGATAACAAGGATTCTATTCTATTGTTGCTGGTTTAACCGTTCTATTGTTCTATTGTTGCTGGTTTAACCTGTTCTATTGTTCTATTGTTGCTGGTTTAACCCGTTGTTTTTTTATCTGTCCTTACCGATTTGGTAATTTACGCACTCATTCACTCACTAACAATCTCTCATTTACACTCTGGATCAATCACTCACTAACAATCTCTCATTTACACTCTGGATCAATCACTCACTAACAATCTCTCATTTACACTCTGGATCAATCACTCACTAACAATCTCTCATTTACACTCTGGATCAATCACTCACTAACAATCTCTCATTTACACTCTGGATCAATCACTCACTAACAATCTCTCATTTACACACTGGATCATTCACTCACTAACAATCTCTCATTTACACTCTGGATCAATCACTCACTAACAATCTCTCATTTACACTCTGGATCAATCACTCACTAACAATCTCTCATTTACACACTGGATCATTCACTCACTAACAATCTCTCATTTACACTCTGGATCAATCACTCACTAACAATCTCTCATTTACACTCTGGATCATTCACTCACTAATATTCTCCCATTCATCTCATGCAAACAATGAATTGTTCACTCAGTAACAATCTCTCATTCGCACACTGAATCATTCACTCACTAACAAATCTCTCATTCGCACACTGAATCATTCACTCAATAATAATCTCTCATTCACACACTGCATCCTTCACTCACTCAATCACTAAACTCTTCACTTATTCATTTACTTTTTGTTTACTGTTTAAAAAAACTGTTAATACCGCATTTTCCCTTTAGTAAGTTGCAGAGTGGTTGCGAGTCACTTGTGTGCCAAAGGTAACATGCACTTCAACGTCCTGCTCATGGTGAGATTTTACTCTCCAACAGAAAAAAGAACCAGTCCTTACTGGGTGTTGAACACTGGACCTCACCGTTATGATATCAACGCTCTAACCATCCTGCATGCGCCACCGCTATTTACTGTTTGATTCCGAACAATTACGTGCAAAAGTGACCTCGGATACAATGTGGGATATCATCCATAACTGCATCTATATCCTGAATGTTTCAACACTCAGCGTTGTGTATTAATTTAAGAAGAAGCATCTTCTTGATTCTTGATTAGAAACTGGCCTCACAGCACGTGGGGCATTTCCATAAGTGCTCCGCCATCTTCTAGAAGCCATTCGACTCGATGGTGTTTTGAGTCCAATGCCGCTGGAAACAGACGTCGACATCAGGGCACAACTCTGGCCCTTGCGACAGGTTTATTTGCTGTTCTGCCCACCAACGCCGTGCCCGTAACTAGTTCAAGCACAACGTCGGCCTGTGGGAACAACATGACAACTGTTATCGAAGGTTACGACTACGGGATTGTATTGTTGGCGAGCCATGAAGCTTCTATAAGAAGATAACTTCAATATAAAGGCATGTCATCTACTAAGGTTTTCTGTTGCATGGTTGGTTTGTCTGGTGAACCATTGGTGAGACCCACAGACACAACCGCATGCGCGGAAGCATCTTACTCACAGGGAATAAACTATAACTATATAAAGTACAGAGGATTGACTTTAATGTTCACCGCTTACCATATATGCCCTCCATACCTCTCAACGATGCGATACTCCGCTTGCCGACAGTACCACTCTTAAGCACGTAACTCCGTAGCTTCAATCGATAATTCACAAGGATCTTTGAAGAAGCATCCACTTTATAAACAAAACGTCGCGAGTTTAAATCTACCATACTATCTCTTGGGCACAAAATAGTTTGAAACCTCTGCAGGGAGATCCCAACATATCTCTATGATCTAAACAAGAAAAAAACATTTTTATACGGGCAGGTCATCTACATGGAGGTTTACTCCAGCATGATGACTGATTTGTTGATTCCTACTTCTGCGTTCGTTCTCAGACCCTGCAGATTAGCAGGATGTAGTGCAGAGAAAGAGTGCATTGTGTAAATATTTACAGTTTATCTGCGATATCTGCGCATTTCGAACTGACACATCCGACTTCCTCGTAGCTTCTGGATCAATTTGACTTTCAATTGGATGGGATAGTCAACTCCACCTGAAAAAATTCCTTAGTGTCCTATTATGACATGCATGGAAGATAAACAGTGTTCCTATTCTTTGTTCCCCTTTCATGTCACAGAAACACGCCAGAGAACTGGCTTCTTTGTTTGGTTTCATTCTCAAGAATTATAAACAATGAAAACGTAAGAACAAATTAGTAGCAAATCCTAATTCAGGATGTAGCGATCCCACTAGTGGCTTTTGCTGTGCGTTTTTCTACGCTTTTCTATAGCATAATTTTCATATATACAATATACATACTTTTAGTAAGGTGTCAGCTTTAACAGCTTTTTCATTCTGTATTATTTTCTACAATGGGAGGTTTCTCCAGAGAGTTCTTCCGCACACAGAAAACTCTTCCAGAAAAGACCAGCTTCCAGAGAACAACCCCCAGAGAAGACTCCAATTTTCAAAGAAGACTTCAACTCCTAGAGAAGACTTCAACTCCCAGAGAAGACTTCAACTCCTAGAGAAGACTTCAACTCCCAGAGAAGACTTCAACTCCCAGAGAAGACTTCAACTCCCAGAGAAGACTTCAACTCCTAAAGAAGACTTCAACTCCTAGAGAAGACTTCAACTCCCAGAGTAGACTTCAACTCTTAGATAAAACTTCAACTTCTAGAGAAGACTTCAACTCCCAGAGAAGACTTCAACTTCTAGAGAAGAGTTCAACTCATAGAGAAGACTTCAACTCCTAGAGAAGACTTCAACTTCCAGAGGAGACTTTATCTCTTAGATAAGACTAACTTCCAGTAAAGACTTCAACTCCCAGTGAAGACTCTAATTCTCAGTAATTCTTTCAGAAAAGATTTCAACTTTTAGAGATGATTCCAACTTTCAGAGAAGATTCAACTTCCAGATAAGACCACCAATAACATCTTCTGACATCTCGCATGAGAACGCATCTATGAGTAATTCACTTAGTACACGTATTTCACTACGCCTTCACTCATTCTTTCACTTAATTATTCGCTCTATCATTCACTTTCCTGGTCAGTGTTACATATGTGCTCAATCACTAAACGTCAATAAAAGCTAATAAATCGTTACTTTACTAGGAGGGCGAACGAGCCAGGGTCCAACTCTTCTGGCGAGTTCTTCCTCATACGGAACCAGGCTCGCGGATGAGAAAAGGTTTAGTACCCGATGGACACAGGCAGAGTTCGTCCAATTGCACGAGATGGGTTTATAGACGGTGGAGCACCTCGTGCCAGATAGACGCGCTCGACAAACATCTTGGCGAAGAGGCACTACACACCAGCGTGCCCGGCGACAGATACACAGGCTGTCACGGACTAGGGACCAAACCCGAAATAAAGGAATGACGAAAACGGATGTGCTAGATCTCGGACGTCCTGACCACAAGTGGCCAACCGCGGTGCAAATAATAACAGTTCTACTGTGGAACTTGCAGCACAACGTACTTCACGCTCCCCGGCGGAAATCACACGAAATATTCGTTGTGGTTATATGAGAGCGAACGCTGAAGAAGACGAAGAAGAAGTTACTTTACTCATTTACTGACTCAGTCATTCACTCTATGTTGATGTATTACATCCTCTCATACTTTCGCTCAATTATTAACGTACTCATTCATTCACTCACTATTTAAAACAACCACTCGGTCATTCATTAACCCAGGCATTCACTCAAAGATTGTACATTCACTCACATTTTAATTATTCCTTCACTCATACTCACTCTCTCGGGCATTCGCCGTTTCAAACACCTTTCACGTTCTCGTTTGTTACCACGGACATCGATCACTCCATCATTTATTTTGTAATATTAAACTATTAAACAAAGAAATCAATCAAAAGACAAGGAAAAGGTGGAGAACTATGACAGATGGCTAAGTCAGAAAAATCGAAAAGAATTATTTTCCGCATTGAAATGTGCATTAGATTTTTAGAAAATATGAAGGATTTTAATGTTGGGATTTTATTAAGTAAATGGAACGTCATACTCGATAGTAGAATGGGCAAAAAAAACATATAATGAAATCATGTTAATATTGACGATGTCCTAGTATTGACATGGGGTTATCAATAATGTACATTGACTGGAGCGCATAAAAACCAGCTCCGCACCCCGGAAATAGAATATATAAGGTATCGTTCACAACCAGATATAGGCCAAGGTCTAAAATTTTGCCATTCTAAACCTAAATATAACAGTCCCAATGAAGATGATTCAGTAATGCATCAGTAGAATTAAGAAGAGCCGTGACCATCGACTGTACAAGATCTACTGGCTAATGAGAAAATAAGCCTTTATAATTATTCATTTTAATATTCTCTGATTTTAATTGGTCACTATGATTATACGTTATGTAACACCCAATGAAAATTAATGAAATATTACAATAAAACATTTAGAAGGCGTATTTCCCATGTGCCAATATTTCTTATATTGCCAATGGTCATGGCAGAACGTGTAGTATAGCAATAGCATGATAACAAAGGAAACCGTCCCTCGAAGACGATCCAATGTCAGATTGAAAGACATTAGACAATTCCTGACTGACATATAAATAGATTGGAAGGAACCATACATCATTATTATTATCATTGTTTTATTTGATCATTTTTTAAGTTAATTTACTTATTATCTCTTGTGTATTAGTCCTACACGGTGGCGCGGTCATTTCTGTTAATTTTTGTAAAACTGTCAATTCTGCACGACTAGATGTTCTCCTTGTGTTTACTGGGTCAGAGGTTCGAATCTAGCTCATAACATCTTGTGTGGAATGTGAATATTTTCGGAGATCCCTGGGAATTCTAACTTGAAACTACGGAGCTACGTGCTATGAATCGTCTTTCACAGGTCGCTTGCCGCTTTGTAGAGAGGGGCGAAGTACATATGGGACAACCCGAGTACAATGAACTCAATCCTGTGCGCACTCTTCTATTTAGCGAATTTATGCGATTTTTCCTTTTTGGTCATATAAAGAGACATAACTGTTTAGAAAGACAAATAATGAAGAGAAGAGTACCTGGGAAGAGGAGAAGGGGCAGACCGAGAAGACGATGGACTGACGACATTAAAGATAACATGAATACATCGCTAGAAAATGCAAGCCACATCGCCCAAGACAGAGAGAGGTTCAGAGAGTTCATTGGGAAGACAACGTTCTGGAAGGAATACGTCACATGACATGACATGCGATTTTTAAAGGTAATTTCTAATTGTTCTCTTTCTTCTCTTTCTATATCTGTTTATTCTTTTGGCATTCAGTGGCCATTTCGATTTGGGTTTTTCTGAATTCCTCACTGGTGACTGAACTCATGACCTACAAGAGAGAGAGAAACGTTCCAAACTTCAAAGTTAAACTAACCACTCATCATCATACTATTTAACCACTAGCTATGTGTAATGATTCGATTCTTCGCCATGTCTAGATAACATGACAGATCTGGTGCAGCCTAAGATTTTCGGACTGTTTCGAGAAAACATTTCTTGTTTGATCATACAGCTTAATGAATAGAATATAGGACAATATGTTTTACCAGAGCTTAGTTTGTTATCCCAGTTTAGTTGTTATCCCAGTTTAGTTTGTTATTTCAGAGACCAGTTTGTTTTACAATATTTACTGACTGGCAAGTGTGTGAGAGAAGCTGCAATGGTTACTTAAGTAGATAAAACAAGAAGTGAAAAAGTTAGGAAAAGAATTGGTATAATATCAAGTATTGAACATATAA
The DNA here is from genome assembly GCA_034231615.1 of Meghimatium bilineatum. Taxonomy (NCBI): domain Eukaryota; kingdom Metazoa; phylum Mollusca; class Gastropoda; order Stylommatophora; family Philomycidae; genus Meghimatium; species Meghimatium bilineatum. The sequence goes on from CM067321.1 coordinate 29,638,789, forward strand.
AAAGACAGTAAAATGGTACGGTCACCTTATGAGGCTTAACCAAAACAAATACCAGTAACAGCATATAACAGAAGAAAAAATCAAAATAGATAGAACAAGAAACGTTGGATAGAAAGAGTCAAGATAACCTTGAACAAACACGGACTTAATGCAACCACGGCGACACATCTGACCTTGGATTGACAGCTGAAGCTCATTAAGACAGTGTATACTATCATCCATCATTCACCAGGGGATAGACGATATACTCCCATCGAAGACGGATGTGTCGGGCCATTTGCGCAAATAAAACGGCGACATAACGCATTTCCATTCTCTGGACAACATCCTGCTGGAAATCTAGTAGGACAATTGTCCTGCTACAAGGGAGATCCAGCGGGAGTTTGAGAATGAACTCTGAAAAAGAAGAAGAAGACGATAGACGGACTGAGATTCTGCTAAAGTGAAACATCTGGTTAGTCAAGTACGGAAAAGGCCGTTTACTCTAGTTATCATGCGATTTGGTGCCGTTTTAACGGACTGGCTCTATTCTCGTTAGTTTCCAGAATGTTTAAAATATCCTCTTGCTTCCTACTTGAATTTACATAGATAAAATGAGATGGATTTCGACAACAATATTACAACATGTTTTCTACTCCTGCAATCGATCTCCAATTCCGTCAGGTTAGCTGAATTGCTTCTTCTTCTTCTGCGTTCGTTCTCAAACTCCTGCAATTAGCAGGATGTAGTCCGGAGAACGGAATGCGTTGTGTCATAGTTTACAGCATTGCTGCGATATCTGCGCCTTTCGCTCTAACAAATCCGACTTCAGCATGACTTTGGGTCACTGACCCTATATGCGATGGGACAGCCTACTCCATCCCATAACCTCCTTAGTCGCCTTTTACAACATGCGTGGAAGGTAAACAGTGTTGCTATTATTTGCTCCCATTTCGGGCCCCGGCAACACACGGGCGAGCTGAATTTAATTCAGAAAATAGAATTTGTTCATTCATCGTTCTTACATAATAGCTGCGATATTTGTACCGTTTGACACTGCATATTCTAATTCACGTCACTTTTTGTAACTTTGCCCTGCTATGGTTTGGCTAGCCAGTATCAAACTCAACCATCTTTTGCTTCAATCTTGCGAAATGCATGACAAATGGAGACGTTTCTAAGTTTTGCTTTCCTTCTGGACAATTTAATGAGCTACTGTGACACATTTGTAATCTAATAAATACGTCCATGCAGTGATGTTGTTTCCTAAAGTAGGTGTGCACATACATTCAGAATATATGGTTGCCCTCAGTGCAGTGATGTTGTTTCCTAATCAAGATATGTATCACGTGCATTCAGAATATATGGTTGCCCTCAGGGCAATGATGTTGTTTCCTAAAGTAGGTGTGCACATGCATTCAGAATATATGGTTGCCCTCAGTGCAGTGATGTTGTTTCCTAAAGTAGGTGTGCACATGCATTCAGAATATATGGTTGCCCTCAGTGCAGTGATGTTGTTTCCTAATCAAGATATGTATCACGTGCATTCAGAATATATGGTTGCCCTCAGTGCAGTGATGTTGTTCTTTAATCAAGTTTAACGGACACTCTTCAACTAGTTTAAATTGCGTAGGTTGAGGAGTTCTATTAACCCCCCCCCCCCCCCTCCGATGTAGGAAATTATACAATTTAGAAAATTACAATTAATTACTAAATTTCAAACAAAAACAGTGATAACACCTCACCACTTAACGTACCGCCAAACAAACATCATTAAAATATCATACAAAACTTTGTAAATGACCATTTTAAATATAACACCATTATCGCTGAAATATCTACTGCCCTCATTAATTTATTCTTGTTCATAATTGTAGCGAAAGACCAACGATACCTACTGTGGGGTACCCTTACTATGCAGCATAATAGCACACACGTTAAAGTCACACAAATTTTTACGTGTAATGACACTCAAGCGTTAGATATGTATCATTTCAGGGCTACAGATTATCAATAGATTATTCCACCTCTGAATTCAATAAAACAATAATTACTGTTACTCTAAATTAAAACTGTTACACAATACAGGCCTAAAAATAGCAAACCTGGCAAGTGTTTTATATTGGAAAGGATGTCAGTATTCTGTGCTGATTGAGGATCATTCATGCGTTATCAAATGGCGTTACATTTATTCATGCATTATGAATATCACATCTGCTTTGATTTTCTATGCGTGTTGAAACGCTTTAAGTAATTATGAAGTTTAGAAATCATATCACAGCCTGGAGACAATAACCACGCTTATTTTTAGATGATGCCGTGATCAAACAATATATCGGTGTAAACAAAGTCAGGCAGTTATCATTGATAGTGATTTTGATTTGTGTGTGTTTGTTACAAACTTGTAAAGAGTTTTGTTTCTAGTTATTGATTGGAGTTCGATTTTTTACATCAGGAAGTCTGGCAGACAGACTTCAGAAAGTTATGTCAAGCTACAATACGTAAATATTTAATAAAAAGTCAATGCTCTTAGAACATTCTCTGTTTTGTAAGTTTATTTATACTATCCCGCATGATTATAGCACTTGTAATATTTTCTGAAGTGGGCTGTTTTCTAGAGAACTATATTTATATCTAGAATACTTTAACTCTCGGAGATATGTAACGCTTCGAGAAGAAACCACATGTTCGAGAGGAAGTCTACATGTAACACTTCGAGAAGAAACAACATTTACGAGAGGAAGTCTTTATGTAACACTTCCAGAAGAAACCACATTTACGAGAGGAAGTATATTTTTTTAACGTTTCGAGAATAAACCACCTGTATGAGAGGAATTCTATTTGTAACACTTCCAGAAGAAACCAAATGTACAACAGGAAATCTATATGAGAAAGTGTACCTATATCAGTGTACGGTGCCAGTCGGTACCTGTCTTATGTCATACTCAGTACACGAGTTTATTTCTACAGTAAAGTACGTCAGTGGTACAGATAATAACTATGGAAAATACTTAATTACACAGGTAGTCAATGTGCAGTTAAATCGAGTGTAGAACTTTCAGACAAATTCAGTGTACAATCTGGAGTGCGACAATGGTTTGTTCTATCTCCTATGCTATTCATCATATATAATGATTATATATGTAAATTGTCAACACCAATGAAAAAGACAACCTAAACAATCTCCTGAGTGAACTTCTTTTTGCAGACTTTCAAACAATAATAACAACAACAGAAGAACAACTACAATAACATATAAATAGACACACACAACATAAAGGGACTTTAACATAAAGATAATCACAGAAAACAACACGAGGAAATATCAATTGAAAAAAAAAACTGATTCTTGACTCTTGATTAGAAACTGGCCTCACAGCGCGTAGGGCATTCCCATAAGTGCTCCGCCCTCTGTTCCAGCAGACATCCGACTCAATGGTGTTTCGAGTATAATGTCGCCGAAACAGACGTCGACATCAGGGCACAACTCTCGCTCTTGCGACAGGTTTCTTTGTTGTTCCGCCCAAACATGCCGTGCACGTAACTAGTTCAAGCACAACGTCGGCCTGTCGGAACAACATGGTAACTGTTATCGAAGATAAGGGCGGGCGTGCGTGCGTGCGTGCGTGCGTGTGTGTGTGTGTGTGTGTGTGCCTGGGTCACGGATCTTTAAAAATAAGGATATTCTACGAAGGTTTGCGTCTTTATTGACAGAGTTGGGTGTAGACACAATAATTGGAAGTGCCTATACAGTGTCTAGTCTTATCTGTAAAAATTGTCTCCAAAACGTTGTTAACAAGTTTGACAAATTTTCGCAAGTATTGCTTAAAACATTAGTAAGTAAAGTAACCCATAGCATTTATTAATGTCGAAGGGGTGTGAGATGTTAGCGATCTCACATTTCAGAGGCTCTGCAAATGAGGGCGGTAGCCATCTCCTCTCCCTCGCAGTTGGTTCTTTACTTCCCGGATTATTCCGGTACCCATTTAAAGCTGGGTCGACCTGGGAGACGTTCCGATCTAAAAACATTTCCGCCTCAACTAGGGAATGAATTCAGAACCACTCAATGCGAAGTCAGTGCGATAACCACTGCGATACGCGGCTCCCTTAAAACATGCACACACACACACACACACACACACACAAATCTAGCACTATAACAAAACTCTCAGCAATGTTTGTGTCCGTTAAAAACTTCGATAACATTAAATCATGGCCGTCTGCTTTATAAGAATTACTCGCTAATAGTAAAACAAGCCTTCTTAGTGATTCATTTGGTTATTCCCGTAATTTTGATTGGTCACTATGATTATACTTTGTGCGGCAGCCAACGAAAGTCATAGGAAGAGTCAACTGACTCATCTTAGAAGGTTTTGTAGTCAATAGGTCTTAATACGTGTTGAAGATCATAGCATCCGGTAATGCAAGCAATTTATAACCAATCATCAATCAGAAACACATTGAATACTTTATATATTTATGTCATTTATGTTAACCCATTACCCTTACTTAAATTTAAGAATTTTTTTTCTCATAACATAGTATAAAAATTGAACCATATCTCTGATCAAAGACTTAAATGGTTCATCTAAAAGGTACAAATATCTTTTATTTGTATATCAAATTTCATTAAGATATCTATGCTAGTTTTTAAGATAGAAACCTACTGACAGGCCCATAGATTTGACAATTTTGTCGCATAAAACATCATATTTTCAGCGAAATTTAGAAAACGTATGCTCATTTTACCCTAAAAAATTACATTTCCTGAATCATTAAACCATTATATATCAATTGAAAGCACTTTTTACATCATATGCAATAAATTTCTATTTGGGAGGTTTAACCTGTCCTTAAGGTTTCTTTCATTGTCTCCACTCATGTAATTCTTGGTCTTCCTCGTGCCTTGTGGTACAATCTTCTATTGTTTTACGTACGACGAATTCGTTGAGCTGTTTTTATTCTCGCGAGGTGACCAAATCACCTGGTTTGTTGTCTCTCGATGTATTCTTGGCTTGAGATAGTCTTTATTTCTGTTCTGATATCTTAATTCCTCCGTCGGTTTCTTCTGGTGACATATCTTTCCGCAAAAATCTCATTTTACACTATTTCCTCTTATTCGCTAGTGTCTTTGTCAATGAACATGTTTGACATTGTAACACAGAGTTAGTATCAAAATACTGTTTATCAACAATCGTATTTTAGCTATGCAGATTATTGGGTGTTTGAGTACTGGCGACAGCCAGTGAGTAACAACATTGGCTTTCTGATATCTTGCTCAAATCTATCTATCGTGTTGTTTTTTTTCCATCAATAATCCGTGGTCAGATTGGAGTCTGTGAAGGTCTTTTCTAAATATTTGGACTCTGAGACCTGCTTTAATTTTGTGCTACTGACAGATATATTTAACTGACCTGGTTATATGCTTAACTTCAGTGTCGCTGTTTTAGATGTGTTTAGTTTTATGTTGTATTGTTTTAATGTTGTATGGAGCAAATGTGTGTGTTTTGCTATAATTCATCTTTTTATTACTATATTGAACTGTGATCATCTTCAAATAGCAGCTATTTTAGTGAACTGTGTTCTTCATTTGGTTTCTCTGCAGTGAATTCATTTCTTGGATCTGCTCCTTTAGTTATCTTGTCCATTTATGATATGAACAGACGTGGTGAACGTACGCCGCCTTCTCTGAAGCCTGTTTTAATTTCGAATGGATCTGTGATACATACCTAAAGTAGTTCTGATTATTCTGTGGCAGCTTTTGCAAAGATTCTTATATTATCTAGTAATTGTGCTACAAGAGAATTCAGCAGGAGTTTGAGAATGAACCCTGAAGAAGAAGAAGAAGAAGAAGAAGTATTCAATTTAAAAAAAATTGGTAGCATATCCTTTACAGGACTTAGCTATCAATGCAGCATTTGTTGGCTGTGATGATTTTCTAGGTAATATAAATACGTCCAGTAGTTTGCCATTGCTTTCTGAACGGTCCGGATGCACAATTGCCTGTGGCGGGGATCGAATTAGGTACTTTGGCTATCACAGACGCGCTCAGTACTACTTCGCCACAAAGTCTTGTATTCCATAGTCCTACAATAGTAGCTACAATTTTTCTCTGTCAACTTTGTTAAATGCCTTTTCTTGGTCGACGGAGGTGATGTTTAGTTGGTGGTCGCATGTGTCTTTTTGGTCAGCTGGGGCAGCGCAAACATTGCCTCCATGAAACCTATACTCTTTCTGAAACCAAATTGTGTCTTACTTAGCTGGGAATCTCATCACTATCATCAGGTGCCATGCCGGCTGGCGTTCATGGCTCTCCGCAGCTCTCTGTCCACAGCATTATGTATTAAGATCGTTGTTGTTTCCCTGCCGTGACAATTTGTCAAACTGTCTAATATTTTCTCACGCTGTCGCCCTCTGTCTCTGTTGCCTTCAATTTTGCCTGTTGTGACTATGTTCTCCAAACCTACATGTCTCATGAAGTGGCCACAAAAAAAAGAAGATTGTCTTTCTTCTTATATTGTTGATTAAGGTATGTTTCGCATTTCTCTGGGGATCTATGATTTTTGCATATATTTTTCCTATGTGACTGAGTAGAGATATGCTTCTGTATGTCTCAAAAACCTCTTTATTGACCTTGTTTTTTTTCATATATGTACAATTATTGCTTTTTGCCAGTCATCCGGTATTTGTTTTTCTGACCATGCTGCTGTGAATATTCTTTTCATCAAACTTACTCCAAAATCTTTGCACGTCTAGGTGGTTTATGTCATCCACGTTATGTGATTTGTTTCGCTGGCTGTTCTTGGCAGGCTCTTCTATTTCATAGTCTAGTATTTTCTATTCCGCAACATGTGAATATCTTGGAGTAAAAGAATATTTTCTTGCGTTTGTTAATGTACTGTACATCCCTTTAAAATACTCTGGCCATTTTGAACCAACAATTACTAACTTGGAACTAAATCCATCGATGTGTAAATATAGCGTGATAAATATTAATTATCTCCAATGTTCCTTGTCGTTTGAGAAAGCATGTGCTACATTCTTCAAATGTACTTTGCGAGTTTTGCTTTTAGGGAAGTGACCCGTACATGAAAACATTATAACACAAATCGATTGATCAATTTTAAAGTTTAAATTTGTTCTGATCTCAGAAATGTCTGGATACAAGTCATGATGTTGTTACTGCCATAGAGTTGAAAGTATATATCATATTATATTTTTCGCGCTGTTATTATTATGAGAGTCACCGATTTTAAAATATGAAAACCAGTTTCTGACATCAGCAACAACAGCAGAGCAATGGCTTAAAGATTATAGATATGTGGTTCTATAGACGAAATCTGGGAGTACATGCATGGGCAGCAAGAAAAACTAATAAGATGGTGCTGAAAGATCTCGAAATGAATCATGAGGTACTTAGTAATATCCGAAAACGGCAATATTTATTATTGCCCATGTTATGGGACTGGAGGGCGGGGTCAGCATAGTGACAGCGGGAAAAACTGAAGAAAATAAAGACAGAGAATGGCATTTTTTTAAAAATAGTTCAACATCGCAAAGATCCTGCATCAATCCTGATTCAAGATAATGGAGATACAATAATTATGGAGATCCATCACTGAATATGCTCATCGGTCATGGAATTGATAATGATGTTGATGATGATAATAATGATGTTGGTGAAAGTGATCAATAAAGATGATGCTGAAAGTGAATGTGATCAATCAAATTGATGATGATGATGATAATGCTGGTGAATGTGATCAATGGAGATGAGTATGATGGTGGTAATAACTCAAAGGGAGTATATGTCTGGAAGCCGAAGTATCTCAGTGTTTAGTAGGGGTCGCAAACCGGGATCCCGGCTCTCGAAAATACCGGGATACCGGACTAAAAACGAATGCTTCAATACCGGGATTAAATTTATGAAAACCGGGATTTTCGGTATTCCTTTTCCAAAAATATAAATTGCTTTTCTTAGTTTTAATGGTAACATTACATGCCGTATTTAAAGCAAAACATGCCAATAATTCATGTGATGTGTGAACCCTCATACCACGTGTCTCTTGTTGATAAATGACCGATGGACTATATCTGTGCGCGATCGTCAAAGAACCATGTGTTGCTATTATTTTAGTTCTGCTTTTACATTGTGTGTGTGTAGTGTGTAAGCGTCGAATGACGTGTAGATATTCATATGTAAAAATTGCGTATGATAGCCTATTTCTCCGACCAGCATGAAATCTGAACGAGCGATCTTGTCATTAGGTTGCCTTCGTTTGATTACGTATGTTTGGCATTTGTGTTATTGTTAAAAGCTTATTAAATGTGATTTTTTTCTTAATATTTTTATTACAAAAGCTTCTCTAAATATCGAAAAATTGGAATCCTGGTACTCGTAAACTTCAATATCGATAATACAATTTTTGGTAAAAGGGTCCGGTATTGAGATCCCTACTGTTTAGTGAACTAGCTAGCTTGTGTTTTGTCTGGACCCGAGAGTCAATAATGGGATAACTGTGACATGTCTCTGTGTTGTAGGAAGCAATTATTGTGGCTTGGAGGTGGAGATCAGTGATACATCCCATCAGGTAAAGCATGAAACAAGGTAATAAAGTTTTGCTAATAATACAAGTCACACATAGGCACACACACAAATCGACGTTTCGACCGAAAGGCCTTCATCAAGGATAACATACACATACACATCAAAATTGGCAAGTAGGGACGATATAACTTGCATTCACATGTCTTTCAAATGTCAATATACGAATTTGACACTATGAACCCTTTGGGAATGAATGAGCGCCCGACATACGCATTATATCAGGTTGTTCCGTCATTTCTCTGTCGCGTTTCACATGTATTTGAGTTTGTTTTTGTATATTTCCTATTTCTATACATTTCCTGTTTGTGTCACTTCTGACCTCATTTCTATCCTTCCGGCCATTTTATTATACATGTGAGCTCAAGTTGTATCGACCCTACTTGTCGTTTTTGATGCATATGTGCATGTTAACCTTGATAAAGGTCTTCCGATCGAAACGTCAATGTGTATGTTTTGGATGTGAGAAATTTTGAATCTTTGTGGGCTAAACTTATCTTGCAGGGAGAGACAGAAGTCTTTCTCAGATGTTGGTGGCTTTAGACAAGGTTTAGTTTTTCAACTACTGGTGGCATATTTAAATTTCATCTCCATAAAAATGAGTGTTTTTTATGGGGGTGAGAGAGCTCAATAAATGAGCATTTCTATATAAAGTGTTAAATCTTAAAAATCACTAATAGAGATTGTTTATCACTAATAGTCTCATTGAGATTGTTTGAGGTGTGAGAAATTGTGCATAGCATATACAATATTATTTGGCATGATAACAGATCACATCATTTGGTTGACTTCTGATTCCTCCATGCGTTTCTTTGATTAGCAACAAACGTATTCACAGGACTTTCGGTTGCGCAAATATGACGACAGACAGAAATTTTGGACACTACAACGCATTGTACAAAGCGAAAGTTAATCTGCGAGAGGCGCCCTGAAAACCTTTCATATAGGTATTCCAAGATCAAAATCAAACCAGTGTGGCGCATTGTTGAGAGGTTTGAGCGACTGTCTCACACTAGTGAGGTCTAGAGATCGATCCCTGGTAAGGACTGGGTTTTTTTCTGTTAGAGGGTAAATTTAAAAAACTCACCCTGTACATGACGTGGTGATAACAAGAACATGCGGACTTTATCACACAGCTATAAAATCCCTCCCTACATCTCCTTAACTGGAAACATACAGTATATGACAGTTTGACCCCCCAGATAACAGTCTACCGTCAAGTCGCAAATCGACGGGCCAAGTGGCACGGGGCTCGAAACAGTGCGTTTACGTTACATATTTAAATTTATGCATTAAAAACTAAGCGGTTAATATGTCGTTCAAGATTTCCATATCGGCCATTTTGGATTTTTCACAGCATAGACTTTGGAGTCTGAAACAATATCTGCTTGGATGATTGAGGTTCCATAGATCAATTCGAGGGCAGCAGTGACAGCATTGACTTCCATCATCATACTGAATGTATTAGTTCCGCATGCTTCGCAGTTCTGGGCAACGACTCTACCACAATAGCTGATTGGGAAGCCCCCCAGCCAGACTCTTACCACAAGCAATAATCCATCGGTGAACACAATAATATGACCATAGACAATAACACGTAGAAGTAATGAACAAAAAAAATTGGTAGCATATCCTATCCATGACGTAGCTATCAACCCAGCATTTGTTGGCTGTGGTGATTTTCTAGGCAATATAAATACGTTCAGTAGGTTGCCATTGCTTTCTGAACGGTCCGGATGCAAAATTGCCTGTGGTTAGTATCGAACTCGGTACCTTTGCCGTCACAGACGCGCTCTGTACCACTTCGCCACAGAGCCGGAAGCAATGAACAAAGTAACAAACTGCAATTTGATATCAGACAAGAGAAATGACGCAGTGTTCGTGGACTGTATAAGTAAGTTCTAGCTGTGCAATGTCATACGAATTGCGTTCAATAAAACAACTCATCCCTACGTACCGTCGTTAACAATTCGTGAATCTTGTTTGAAGTTTCTAGCGGGAAAGAAGACATTCCACGTGAGGTAACTGGATAATCTATACGTCAGTTCAAAGATGTATACGGTACTATTCTAAAATTCCCATTTGTCTCCTGTTAATTCTTTTCAAATTGGATACACTTTCAATTCTACCACGACTTTACTTCTCATTCATTTTCCATGTGTGTGCATACTAAGTACTGAAAGAATAGGTGGACAAGTGAACACTTTGGGATCCCACTGCAGTCAATACGTTCATTAAATAACTCCATAATTAACACTTTTTAAAAATAAATTCCCAATTGTTTCTATTGTTTACGTAAAACAATTTAAAATGAGAATTATAAAAAGCTACAGCTATTGTACTTAAATGTATCGCAGAGAAACATGGATAGTGAAGATTGATGCATGATGAAAAGAAAAGAAAACAGAGGTTCTGACAAGACTTCGTACGAAAAAAAGAACTATTAAACCATATAAAAAATACAGCAAATACAATATTTTGGACATATTAAAACAAATGACACCTTGTTGAAAACCTTACTTGATAGAAGAGTTGAGAGAATGCGAGCAAGAGAAAGACAGGGATATAAGTGGGAGAAAAACATCATGAGATGGACAGGCTGCAGTCTAGCAGAGTGCACCACCAAAACAAGAGACGGGATGTTGGAGATCTGTTGCAGCCAACAATCGTTGCGGAGAAGGCACTTGATGATGATGACGTCTCTTGTTGTCCAGAGGTCATGTTTAAAGCGGGTTTTTAGTTTACACTCCGACAGAAAATAATCCTGTCAGCAGGCATTGAGCACTGAACCTCACGGGTGTAAGATCAAATCACTAATCTCAGTCATGCGTCACACGGTGCTAAACAGTTTTTGCTACCCACATGGGACTTCTAAGTCAAGTACGTGGATCAGGGTCGGAAAATACTGCTGAATTGTGAATTTGAATGAAGAAATCTCGTCGAAAACGGATGTGTTGGGGCATTGGCGCAAATAAAACGGCAACACAACGCATTTCCATTCTCTGGACTACATTCAACTGGAAATCGTGTAGGATCATTCTCCTGTTACAAGAAAAATCCAGTGGGAGTTTGATAAATGAATGCTGAAGAAGAATGAAGAAGAATGAAGAAATCTTGATACGATGAAAAACTGTGGTTTTCAGATAGCTTGGAGTTAACTTTGCAGTTAATGAGTCATTAAAACGTGTTCATGGCCCCCACATAACCGCATTACAACCAGGTCCGTCTGCGGTGGAAGTTCTTACAGGTCGTACGTTAAATATCCTGCTGATGTCTTTCTTGACCTATTGACAGAAACACGCGATTAACACTACCATATTTCGTGTCACTACGAGCGGACACTTCGTTAATTTCCTTGGCTGATGCACAACTGGGCTCAAGTACAAGACATGTTCGCTAAATTATGTTGGACCCAGTTTGTTACGTGTTTTGTTTATTTTTATTTTTTTTATTATTATTTTTACGTGTTTGCTTTAGTTGGTTACTATTTATATACTTGGAATCGCCTTGGCTATTTTTGTCATGCGACTCCAAATATATATAAATAGCAACCAACTAAACGACAAACAATAATCAAAACACGTAACGAACTGGGTCCTAATTAATTCAGCTAAACGGTCTTTATAGTCCAGAGGCTGGCCTATAACAAGTAAGTAGACCCTCGCTGTGAAACGTAATTGCGTAGCCGATGGCGTGTTCCGGTCCAGTCAATAAATCCTCCACAGAGCAGATATTTTACACATGACTTGTTAGGACTTAATTGTAGAAGGCCGCGTGATATGCTCAACATAGAACAGTATAATTGTATACAACCAGCCGGTACAAAACATCCTATAAAATGCGTATTGCACTACATGATGTGTTGGAAACTGATCGAGATGATTAGATTACCAGATCCGCAACTTCCACTATGTTAGATGATTACAGAGATCTGATATAACCAAATTGCACTAATGTCCACGGTTAAATGGAGTTTACCTCACTATAAGAGGTACATTCTACTTCACCACGTGATGTGTTAGATTCTGTTAAACTATTCAACTTTTAAAAATACCGCAATAGTAGTCTGTCTAGTCATGACGCAATGCAAGAATGATGGTTTTGTCCACTGATAGACAGTGTTCGAATCACATTGGTCGAATCTGAAGTAATCCACCCTCGAAACAGTAGCTAGCACTGAACCAGGAATTTTGACGTCCTGGGCAAGCTTCGTCTCCCCTTTACATAAACTAACTTCATTTCGCGGTAGCGCCCATAAGACATTGCTTTTTGTGCGTCCTTTCTTTGTGCTCTTTCCCAAATCGAATTTTTAGGTTTCGGCGTTGCATATAGCCAGACTATAAAGAGTGGTTCCCAACTTTTGGCCGGTTGGACCCTTTTGGCAAACATTTCTATCTGTTGCCCCATTGATTGCTTTAAAAATTTTTTTAAGAAATCACTGATTATATTGCAAGTTTCTATGGATTTATTTCTATTCTGCTTCTATGTCTTGTTTTTGCGTTTCGGCATTCATTGAGATTGATGGTTCATGAGTGTGGTAATTTGATCATTCTTGAATTGTCTTGCTAACAATTAAATTACCTTCCTTTGCGGCGTGAGACCCACGTTGGGAAACAAATCTGGCTGAACTAGACTGAGCACTTATCGAATGATCATATGTGATAAAATGAGAAGGTAACCATAATTGTTGTGAGCTTGCCATTGTATCTTCCCTTAATGGCACATATATGTGATGCGCGTTTGATCTTCATAAATTTATATAAGGATTTTTATGTTACGTAACAATCAAAACTGAACAGTAGAAACAACTGTAGAGAGACTGAAACGTGTATAGGATTGACTTCATTATACTTGTATTATCCATATGTGTTTCTTCGTTTTTCAACAAGAAGGCAAGTTACGAGTATAACTCAGAAGCACGTTTCTTTGTAGTTTCAAGAAAAATCCCCAGAGATAATCTCTGAAAAAGAAATCACTTTGTAAAAAAGACGTCGTAAGAGGTTTTGAACCGTCAATCTCTTGAGCACACAGCAAACTGCTTAACCCCTACTCATAGAACATCCCATTCAAATTGTATATCCATAATAGCTTGGGATCTTTGAGCTGTATATGTGAGGAGCTCAGTGTGCTGAATGTGAGGAGCTCAGTGTGCTGAATGTGAGGAGCTCAGTGTGCTGAATGTGAGGAGCTCAGTGTGCTGAATGTGAGGAGCTCAGTGTGCTGAATGTGAGGAGCTCAGTGTGCTGAATGTGAGGAGCTCAGTGTGCTGAATGTGAGGAGCTCAGTGTGCTGAATGTGAGGGGAGTTATGTGTGCTGAATGTGAGGGGAGTTATGTGTGCTGAATGTGAGGAGCTCAGTGTGCTGAATGTGAGGGGAGTTATGTGTGCTGAATAAGAGGAGTTATGTGTGCTAAATAAGAGGAGTTATGTGTGCTGAATAAGAGGAGTTATGTGCGCTGAATAAGAGGAGTTATGTGTGCTGAATAAGAGGAGTTATGTGTGCTGAATAAGAGGAATTATGTGTGCTGAATAAGAGGAGTTATGTGTGCTGAATAAGAGGAGTTATGTGTGCTGAATAAGAGGAGTTATGTGTGCTGAATAAGAGGAGTTATGTGTGCTGAATAAGAGGAATTATGTGTGCTGAATAAGAGGAGTTATGTGTGCTGAATAAGAGGAGTTATGTGTGCTGAATAAGAGGAGTTATGTGTGCTGAATAAGAGGAGTTATGTGTGCTGAATAAGAGGAGTTATGTGTGCTGAATAAGAGGAGTTATGTGTGCTGAATAAGAGGAGTTCTGTGTGCAGGATAAGAAGAGTTATGTGTGCTGAATAAGAGGAGTTCTGTGTACTGAATAAGAGGAGTTATGTGTGCTGAATAAGAGGAGTTATGTGTACTGAATAAGAGAAGTTATGTGTACTGAATAAGAGGAGTTATGTGTGCTGAATAAGAGGAGTTCCGTGTACTGAATAAGAGGAGTTCTGTGTGCTGAATAAGAGGAGTTATGTGTGCTGAATAAGAGGAGTTCTGTGTGCTGAATAAGAGGAGTTATGTGTGCTGAATAAGAGGAGTTCTGTGTGCAGGATAAGAAGAGTTATGTGTTCTGAATAAGAGGAGTTCTGTGTACTGAATAAGAGGAGTTATGTGTGCTGAATAAGAGGAGTTCCGTGTACTGAATAAGAGGAGTTCTGTGTGCTGAATAAGAGGAGTTATGTGTACTGAATAAGAGGAGTTATATGTGCTGAATAAGAAGAGTTATGTGTGCTGAATAAGAGGAGTTATGTGTGCTGAATAAGAGGAGTTATGTGTGCTGAATAAGAGGAGTTATGTGTGCTGAATAAGAGGAGTTCTGTGTGCTGAATAAGAGGACTTATGTGTGCTGAATAAGAGGAGTTATGTGTGCTGAATAAGAGGAGTTCTGTGTACTGAATAAGAGGCGTTCTGTGTGCTGAATAAGAGGAGTTATGTGTGCTGAATAAGAGGAGTTATGTGTGCTGAATAAGAGGAGTTATGTGTGCTGAATAAGAGGAGTTATGTGTGCTGAATAAGAGGAATTATGTGTGCTGAATAAGAGGAGTTATGTGTGCTGAATAAGAGGAGTTATGTGTGCTGAATAGGAGGAGTTCTGTGTACTGAATAAGGGGAGTTATGTGTGCTGAATAAGAGGAGTTATGTGTGCTGAATAAGAGGAGTTATGTGTGCTGAATAAGAGGAGTTCTGTGTACTGAATAAGAGGAGTTCTGTGTGCTGAATAAGAGGAGTTATGTGTGCTGAATAAGAGGAGTTATGTGTGCTGAATAAGAGGAGTTATGTGTACTGAATAAGAGGAGTTGTGTGTGCTGAATAAGAGGAGTTATGTGTGCTGAATAAGAGGAGTTATGTGTGCTGAATAAGAGGAGTTATGTGTGCTGAATAAGAGGAATTATGTGTGCTGAATAAGAGGAGTTATGTGTGCTGAATAATAGGAGTTATGTGGGCTGAATAGGAGGAGTTATGTGTACTGAATAAGAGGAGTTATGTGTGCTGAATAAGAGGAGTTATGTGTGCTGAATAAGAGGAGTTATGTGTGCTGAATAAGAGGAGTTCTGTGTACTGAATAAGAGGAGTTCTGTGTGCTGAATAAGAGGAGTTATGTGTGCTGAATAAGAGGAGTTATGTCTGCTGAATAAGAGGAGTTATGTGTGCTGAATAAGAGGAGTTATGTGTGCTGAATAAGAGGAATTATGTGTGCTGAATAAGAGGAGTTATGTGTGCTGAATAAGAGGAGTTATGTGTGCTGAATAAGAGGAGTTCTGTGTACTGAATAAGAGGAGTTATGTGTGCTGAATAAGAGGAATTCTGTGTGCTGAATAAGAGGAGTTATGTGTGCTGAATAAGAGGAGTTATGTGTGCTGAATAAGAGAAGTTCCGTGTGCTGAATATTAGTGGAATTCCGTGTGCTGAATAAGAGGAGTTCTGTGTGCTGTTTTGATTTGTTCTATTGTAGGATCTCTGTGAAACTGATTTAACGTATTTTACCTTTTATATATTTGTATATTGACCTACCGATATGATATACTACTTATAGCAGTCTCTCAATCATTCAATTCTGATATTGTTAATGTGCGTTTTAAAACTAGTGCTGTCCGATTTCATTCAATACCTAAAGATCACTAGCAAGTATTACAATGAGAATGTGTATGTGGGCTTGTATCTTTCATCACTAACAAGTATTACAATGAGAATGTGTATGTGGGCTTTTATTTTTGATCACTAGTAAGTATTACAATGAGAATGTGTATGTGGGCTTGTATTTTTGATGACGTTAGGATCTTACAATTCATAAATGGGCAGGCACTGTCAGTTATTTAAACCATCAAAGTTCTTTGATGCTGTTCGGTGAAATAATGAATGAAATCTACTGCAGTATTTATGATTATGAATTTTGTAATAGTCGAGGTTAGTCATGCATGCGCGTATCTTACATTGTCATTTCATTGCTTGGTAAATATATGCGTCGAATAATATGCTTTATTTCCGTTTTCCTCGTATTTTTGTTTTGTATTTTTTTTTGTAATTGATAAGTTCATTTTTAAATTATTTTTTTAATATGTTGTCTGAAAATAAGAAATTGAAATATTATAAAACAGGAGACCACGCTGAGCTTCCTTGAATGAATATTTGCACAACTTTATTGCATATTTGTGTGTAAAGTAACGATTTTCATTTTTTATACTCATGAAATATAGTGTAAATACGAATGTTAATATAACTGTAAACTACAGTTAGGTGTAACCGACGACATTGTATTCGCTGCAATTTTCTGGCAGCCTTTACAACATGTCAATATATTGTATAAAGTTAGTGGTGTGGAAATATAGAAAGAAAATGTTTACTATTTTATGTACCATGTACGACACATTGGCAATAAATTAAGCACGAAAATTGTTCAATTTTATGTATACCTTTTACAAGTTCAAATGCTTAGCAGGCAACATTCGTTATAGCAAAAAAAAATTTCATTATATCATGATCATTACTACCTTATTCTATAATTTTCAACAAATTTATGACACAGATCTCAAAGTGATTTTTAATCAAAATACGGCATGAGTGTCGCCTCTGTATTGTGTTTGAAACTTGATGTATATTGCTAATTACTGAAATCATTGTGAGAAAATCATTTTAAATTACTATCGAAGGCGGATGTGTTGGTTCATTGGCGCAAATGAAGCGGAGACACAACGCATTTCCATTCTTTTGACTACATCCTTCTGAACAGCTAATATGATCAGTCTTGCTACAAGAGAGATCCAGAAGGAGTTTGTGAATGAACACAGATGAAAAAGATTAATACGAACACTATAATCTGCACCTGTGTTCACTTTACAAGTTCGATTGCAGAACGTTTCAGGTTGTCAAGCGTTTCTTTGCCTAGGTCGACTCATCATTTAAAAATGATGGTAGACCTGTGTCATGGTTGTTGTTTTTTTATTTACAGAATGGTACAATATTTAAGAGGGTTTACAGATTATGTAATGTCTTCTTTGATAAGTCTATATCACTTTACAACTCCTATTTAGTGGTTATCTTCTTTGGTTGTTGTTTTGTTTGTTGATGTTATGGTTCGTGGTTCATGTTCTTCCTTCACCGTATAGTGTTTCCAAATCTGGAATTTCTGTTGATGTTTTAAGTACTTCTGATGTTCGTTGTGCGACTGTGAACTAAAAGCAGATGGTCCCATCTGAAACCTTAACTAAGTTTTAACTTCTAAAAGAAAGGAAACTGTATTACACATAGATATCTTTAATAACAACTTTCTTTCATGGACGTAAATTACGTGAGGACAATCTATGGTATGGCATAAAACACATTCTTTCTGTCGTTATAATCACAGAAAAGGAGGCAATTGATTCTCTGGCTATAGGCTGATCGCCTATTGTATCTAACATCAAACCAGGGCGCATCATTCTCGGGTGCACAAGAGACACGTCGACAAGAGCTATGCGATATCTATTTGACTGTCCAACAGCTGAGCATAGATTACAGTATTGCCGTGAACGGGCATACCTTCAAATGCATGCAGATAAGGAACATCCGTTGCATTCCGAAATACAGAAAGTTAAAGGTAGCAGACTTAAGAGAGGGAGGTCGTGGATGAGACGTGCTGACGATCTCATACAAAGCGTGTGTAGATTGCAGGATGTGGCAGCAGGTGCGGAATGGATAAGTCTACCCACAGATTGCGAAACTTGTTTGAGAGCAGTAATAACACTTAGCAGGGATTCAGAGAATGATGTTGCACGGCTGTGGATCAAGAGGTGCAAACTTTGGTCAGTGAGATTGCCAAAGAGGAAGATGTGATTATATACACTGATGGCTCTGTGATTGGATATGTTTGCTGTGCTTGGGCCTTCAAAGCTCAGTGCGCAGGTAAAACGATCAGGGAGGAGAGTGGGGGCCTTTGTTCTGACTACAAGTAGCATGACCCACGGAGACAATGGTCGTGACCAGGACATTTGAGTGGTTAGGCACACAGAAGGTAACACAAGTCTTCATCGTGAATGACTCTATGAGTATGATTTGGAAGGTACAAATGAGTCTCGTTTGCGAACAGTGAATTGAGACCTTGAGAAAGGCGAGGTTGAAGGTAGTTACATTTATTTTCGTTTCGAAACATGTGGGTGCACGAGGCAATGAAAGAGCAGATTAACGGGCGCCATGTGCGATTGTGACAGAGGTTGTTTGGGCAATGGATGGAGCTGACGTTTTGAATTCCATAGGAGATATAGCACGCGAGAGTGAGACTAGTGTGGATGATGATTTATTTTCAATGTCCAGAATTAAATATCGGGGTTTGAAATGCGGTGTTGCTAGAGGTGGACATTTTGGAAGGTGCAGAAGAATGATGGTCAACCAGCAGATGACCGGTACTGTTAGCAGAAGTGTAATGGTGGATATACTCAGGGAGAAATCGGAGCAACTTTGGACTTGTCCAGTTTGTAGTGATTATGAACCTACGACTAAATCAGGGGAATTTATTCACCTATCCCACCTAATGATCACTAAAACGAAATAGTTAAAATTGATTTATAGTCATTATAATCCTAACATTCAAGTCAATAATTCGCATTTGTCGAGATTAATTAATGATTGGTCCGGCTACCCAAATAAAATCGAAAATAACGTTGGTGGTGGCATTGATAACATTGTGTCACCATTTCATAAACTTGGCGCATCCATTGACTAGTGAATTTACACAATTTAACACATGGTGTGACTTTGATAACATTTTATTCACTAAGCCATCCAATTGCTTCAAAACGGACATCGCGCACTCCTGAAGACGATTACTCCCAAGGTAACATTGACTAGCTGTGTCTCCATAAAAGACAGCAGGTTCATCAAATTTTAAGGTCTCCGACTGGTTGTATCCTGAAACAGACTCGAAAATTGAGTAACCATTCACACAAGTTAACTAGGTAAATAAATCTTCAAAAAGGCATTAACTATGACACTCCGGTAAGGCTTTATAAAATTACGCTGCAGTTTCAAGAAAAGAAACTACAAATACTTCCTCTGCGATGAACAAATAAGCTGGAAAAATGAGTAACCCGTCACACAAGTTAACTCGGTAAATAAGGCTTCAAAAAGGCAGGAACTCTAGTACGACTTTATAAAAATACATGACAATTTCATTCGACAAAGCCTCCAATAATTCATCTGTAAATTTAGCTCTCCTTTTGGTTAATGCAAAGATACCAAATGCACCATTTTATACAATGGACGATCAATCACGCTGGAGAGATCTAACAACTCTGAAATCTACATAGTGACTAAAGAAACTCTTCTGTGATAATACACACTCACAATATTGCCAATGCTCTGCTGCTGCATTGAACAGATGACGATGTTTGAGAATATAACTTCTCACTTTCCCTTCCTCTATTCTAAGGCGAAGATTTCGTAGGAGAGATTTCTCATTCTCTCGAATTTCATCAATCTGTTTGACCTTCTCCCTCTGGCCAAACAATCAAAATATTTCATACTCTGGAACAATTATATTCTTTCAGAAACAATTTCATCAAAGGGAAACCATACATGGTGTCACAATCTCAACGACCTACACAAATACCTTACTTATTTAATTTCTATATACAGATTAATAACTTTTCTACTGCTATTTTACTTCTAACATACAAGCCTTTATCACAACCTATGCACACTCACTCCTAACTCTAGTATTAGTATTTTATCTATAACACTCTACAAAACTAAAATTCACAATATTCATTCTAACACTTTACAATAATGTAGGAGCTCCTAACAAATTCAACACGCTACGAATTCCCCCGACATTACTTGTACAGCTTGCACTACATCAATCCTCTTGACAAAACAATAGAGTTCGAGGAACCATGTCCTGCTTCATGGATAGTTCCCCGATTAACCCTTCCCTATATGGCTGAGCTGTTGCTTATTTGTTGGCGAATGAACGGCTGATCACTCAAGATTGATC
Source organism: Meghimatium bilineatum (assembly GCA_034231615.1). Lineage (NCBI taxonomy): Eukaryota > Metazoa > Mollusca > Gastropoda > Stylommatophora > Philomycidae > Meghimatium > Meghimatium bilineatum. Next base: position 29,659,368 of record CM067321.1, read on the forward strand.
AGAACGGCTGATTACAATCCATTATGTTTACGTTTTTGTACGTACTATGAATCTCAATCTTGCTGAATGCTCATGTGTATTCACGCTTTTATCTACAAATGTTTTCCTACTAATCTAGTTTTACTCTAATTTGCGACATTCAAGGCTGTCAGCAATCTTTTCCAGTATATTCTACTCTATACGCATCCTTTCTTAAACTAACATTTTTTGGCAATGTTGTATTCTTCCCTACCATTCTCGTACTTCGGACACGGTTGGTCGAATTTTCACGTTAACTAACTCCATCTATAGCCCTGTCTAGTCAACACTTACTAACAGATATTGTCTTACGATGTCTAATTTTGTGTTCTCTAATTTTTATATAAACTATCTGAGTTAAAAGTCAGCTGATTTTAATACACTTCGTCAATTTCCCTTGTCCGACTCCGGGAAAGCCCGACAGTCTGTCACGGATCAACTAAAATGTAAACTGATGGGCTTGATATTGACCGCATCATCCCTAAGTATGTTTTTGCGAACGAAAAGTGCCCCATAATATCGTTTTTCTTCTATATACACCAAAATATGTGAATGCAGGCTATTCTTATTAACTTTACAAATAACAAAGAAGGAACTTTAAAGAATACAAAATGCTGCTTGATCTGTGCTCTGCTGCTGAGGAAGTGTTGTTAGTTTCCTTTTTTCCTCCTTGTGAGCGGTCTATCTTTCTCTATTTTCATTTGTTTCCCCTCAAGATTTACACATTAATTAATACAATGTTTCACCTCCCGTTACATGTTATGCATCACGCCAAAACAACTCTTATACCTTGTCTATCTCTCTCTCTCTCTGATTATCTTCTAAGTTCCCGTTTCTAACTTCTTTTAGGTTCGTCATTGTTTGTTGTTCTCATCCTGATACTAGCCTTTCCGTCGAAATGTTATCTGTAATTGTGTTTCTTGTTAGTATATTATATTTACTTATTGGTAAAACCTTATTTAACTTTCTAATTTCATACTCGTATATTCCCTGTGTTATCGCAGCTCCGACATTTTCAACGTGTTATATTACCTCTAATAATCTCGTAAATTAATCTGCGTTGAAATATTACTGCGTAACAAAGGCATCGAATGATGTTTAAACTGACTGAAACACCAATGTGATAACTCTAACATACAAATCAATCACATATCTCTTTTTCTGAACATGTTTAAGATCACTGTTATATGTATAATGTGCAAGCACACACCGATTAAGCTCTTGTAATTATCACAACTCGATTCACGTTCAATAAAGATAATTAATTAAAGAATTGTGTACTCGCCATCTATTTTCATTTATTTCACGTAGTCTCTAAATATTTAGATACAAATTATAGAATTTCACTCCCACACCACCTCCTAGTATTTATTGATTAACCTCTATTCTTTATTGTAATCGTTCATTGATCTTATCGTCCTATTATGTTCTCATACACATTTTTCAAAATGGCTGAGATACATAGCCAAAACGCGTGTTGCATGCAGAGTGAAAGGACATTTACATTTATGCAGCGACATTTTTCTGTTTGTTAAACAAACCCACAGCGTTAATTTTCTATCTTGTAGTAATGTTTCCACGCATTATGAATTATGCTATAAGTTTAAATTCAAATAAAATTCTGCACATTTTCTTCTTCTTCTTCTTCTTCTGCGTTTGCTCTCGTATAACCACAACGAATATATCGTGTGATTTCCGCCGGGGATCGTGAAGTATGTTGTGCTGCAAGTTGCACAGTAAAACTGTGTTATTTGCACCTCGGTTGGCAACTATATGGTCTGGACGTACGAGGTCCAGCACATCTGTTTCGTCATGTCTTTAATTCGGATAGTAGGCTTCCCTAGTCCGTGACAGCCTGCCTATCTGTCGCCGGGCACGCGGCTGTGTAGTCGCTCTTCGCCGAGACGACTGTCGTTAACGTCTATCTCGCACGAAGTGTTCCACCGTCTATGAACCTGTCTCGTGTAATTGGACGTACTGTGCCGTTGCTCATCGGGTACTGAACCTTTTCTCATCCGCGAGCGTCGTTCCGTATGAGGAAGAACTCGATAGAAGAATTGGACTCTGGCTCTTTCGCCTTCTTAGCCGAGGTGTCGTTCACCGACATCGTGCATCCCTCGTCCAATTTCGAGTCTCACACCACGCGTTTAAGAGCAAGGCGCTCTCGAGCTGAGCGACCTTGTCCCAATGGCGCCTGAGCCCATTGGGTACTGATGGCGCCTGAGCCCATCAGGTACTGAACCCTTTCTCTCTCTGCAAGTGTATTTCCGGTATAGGAAAGCGTGACAGTAGAGTTGAGCCAAGGCTAAAATCGTTGTCCCTTTTGGTCCTTAGTCCATCGGGTACCGAACCCTTTCTCTCTGCAAGTGTACTTCCGGTACAGGAAAGCTTGACCGTAGAGTTGGGCCAGAGGACTACCAGAGGACTCTTAAATCTCAGTTCTACCAAATGTTTTCTTTTTCTTCTTCTTCTTCTTGTTCAGCGTTCATTCTCAAACTCCCGTGTGAACTCTCTTGTAGCAGGACCATGGTCCTATTGTCTTTCCTATTGTCATGGTACTTCGGCGGGCACCAAATATTTTGAGGAAAACATATTCAGACTATGTATAGATATAAAGATAAACAAAAATAGGTATATGTGTTACCAAAATAAAACATAAAACAAGTAGTCTGTATCTCGTTGTTAGGTTGTTTTATGTTTTATTTTGGTAGCACATCTACCTATTTTTGTTTATCTTGATATTTGCCCTGTGTTACTCCCGCCACCTACTTCCTGTTTAGGGATGTTACCTTACACTGGAACATGTATCCCTAAGTATAGATATAAAATGAAAGCATGTTTCACCATTTTGTATGCGGACGTGTAATCACATGACAGCCTACAACCATTTGATAATATCTATGTTTGTAGCATGTGCATACACAGCCCATATGACAGCATAGCTTCAGTATGACAAAACAGACCCATTAATCATTTTACAGCTGTATAACTATTGCTGTGCCAAACAAATTTCATTTTCTGGAGAGAAACGAGGGTGCTTTTCTTACTGCTTCGTCAAATGTCTTTAAAGCTCATCACTTTCAAAATGATATAATTGATAACATCTTTGATGCATGATATTTTCAAGAATATTTTGTAATGTTGGTTTACAGATTAGATGCGATATATGTACCTTTTGATATAACACATCCTTTTCTTCTTCTTCTTTCGTTCACTTGAAACATGTCTATATCTGTAATTCTGTCTCCTTAACAAAACTTACTGTCTTTTGTAGACATGTTTCCATTGTGTTTTGTGCGTGGCATCCTGATTATCTGTGCGCCTTATGGCTGGATGCCCCCGTCTTCAGCACTCTGCTTACTTGGGCAGGACTATGGTCCTGCTCGAGTGGGACTGCCCAACCAGTCTTAGTTTCCAGCCCCTGATGGCTGGACTAAGCCCCATCACCTCTGCACGGTGCTGGTCTCGATGGGGATAACACATCCTAATTCAATATGTTTTTTTGTGTGGTCACTTTGAACTATAAAACGAGGAAAGATGTGAATGGCAGAAGTAGAATATGTCCTTCGTAGAGTATGCATGTTAATGAAGTAGGCACAGGATGTGAACGGGTTGGAGTAATGAAAGAGAGATTGCCTTTGACAAATGTTGTGATAAAGTTAGTAGGAAATCGTCGCCAGAGGACTGTTATCGGGAAAGAGGACATTATTTAAAAACTCACCCAGCAGAAGTAAACGACACAAGACATAATAATCTACACAGACGGGCTAGTAATAAGAGAAACAAATAGGTGTGGATGGAGTTTTGTCACTTACCAAAATGGTAAGAAATTCATGAAGAGATCTGCTGCTATTCCACAGCAACACCAAGTATGAGAATAGATTTGCTTATCACGCTACAACACGAAGTATGAGAATAGATTTGCTTATCACGCTACAACACGAAGTATGAGAATAGATTTGCTTATCACGCTACAACACGAAGTATGAGAATAGATTTGCTTATCACGCTACAACACCAAGTATGAGAATAGATTTGCTTATCACGCTACAACACCAAGTATGAGAATATATTTGCTTATCACGCTACAACACAAAGTATGAAAATAGATTTGCTTATCACGCTACAACACCAAGTATGAGAATAGATTTGCTTATCACGCTACAACACAAGTATGAGAATAGATTTGCTTATCACGCTACAACACCAAGTATGAGAAGAGATTTGCTTATCACGCTACAGCACCAAGTATGAGAAGAGATTTGCTTATCACGCTACAACACCAAGTATGAGAATAGATTTGCTTATCACGCTACAACACCAAGTATGAGAAGAGATATACTGCTTATCACGCTACAACACCAAGTATGAGAAGAGATCTGCTTATCATACTACACCATATATGAGAATGTAAATAGAAACGGTGTTAGCAGCTTTTACTTGGCTGATGACGCAACCACAAATACCCACAGTGATTATACCATTCTCCCAGAGCATGCTGCGCAAGATAGAGAAGTGCATGATTCGAACTAAGCGGGTCACATTTCTCATCAACGCCTAAAGTAGTACATGAAACTAATGCTCAATTCATACAGGAGTCGGGGGAACGAAAGAGCTGATGTATTAGCAGGTATCTATAAATTTGATGACACGGTGATTAGAATATGCATGTGTTAATTAGGGAAGTTATGGATACTATACACAATGACGAAGAGAAGGCTGAGACAATATATATGTTCAGAGAATGGTAGAAAATGGAATGACAAGATGAAAGAGGGAAACACTGCATCATTTCTGGAAGGACATGCGTAACCGATAAGCAACAACTGACTTCGACACTGAGCTTATATACCATTAGAAGGCTGATGAACTGACTTCGACACTGAGCTTATATACCATTAGAAGGCTGATGAACTGACTTCGACACTGAGCTTATATACCATTAGAAGGCTGATGAAATGACTTGGAAACTGAACTTGAATGCCATTAGAAGCTGACCAACTGACTTCGACACTGAGCTTATATACCATTAGAAGGCTGACCAACTGACTTCGACACTGAGCTTATATACCATTAGAAGGCTGACCAACTGACTTCGACACTGAGCTTATATACCATTAGAAGGCTGATGAACTGACTTGGAAACTGAACTTAAATGCCATTAGAAGCTGACCAACTGACTTCGACACTGAGCTTATATACCATTAGAAGGCTGACCAACTCACAAGCTGAGTACTATACCTCCTCCAGTCCCAGGATGCTAATCAGGAACATATAATATAGTAGAGTTTCACAGCCAACTTCACCCCCAATACCCTTACACACATACCCATTTCGAGATACCCATGATTCTTTAATGCCGAAAAGATGACATCCATGGACGACATCTTATTGTTTTAGCCGAAGAAGCGAAATAACTCCACATGCTCTGTAGATCTAACTTCGGATGTTGTAGATCATATATCCTGCACCTAACATATACAAAGAGCATCAGCTTTGAAGATGCCACAGCTGTTATTTTGTGATCATTATCTCAACTACATTCATGTACATTATCTGATACTTAGTGCTCTAGTGTTCATAGAAACACCTGCTGTTGCAAACTGTGAGTGCAACTATAACACGCTTCACTAGCTTCGCTAAACTTAAAAGTGGATGTATCAAAGAAAATAAAAAACAGATATAATTGACATTGTGCTTGTGAATTTGAAATGGTATAGATCATATGAATTAAAATTGTTCATTAAAATTCAGTCATAGGTTTCCATTGTCGTTCATCTACTTCATATATCAAAATTCTACTTGTCAACAAACATCTCATATACATTTTTAAAGATGTTTACAGTCAATTATAAGACCTTAATTATGCATGATTGGTTTATCATTCACTAAGGACGAACAGAACAGTGTGCAGCGAAGGACAGTCACCCTCAGTTTCCTGGATGAGGAATATCCACAAGATATATGGGTCAGAGTATACACAGATGGGTCAGCACAGAATGCCGTGAGGAATGGAGGTGCATGTGTATAAATAGAATATCCACACAAGCCTAGAGATACAATCAGAACACCGACAGGAAAATTCTGCAATAATTATGATGCAGAAATTCAGGCAATTAGTGTGGCAGCTTAAAAACTGCTGAACTCCAACTCTGACCTACAGCCTGTGGTATTCCTGACAGATGCAAGGTCAGTGCTTCAAGCTCTCCTATCTGGAAAACTAACAGACTTGAAAAAACTACTTAGCGAATTGTCTTACCAGTATATGGTATCCATGCAGTGGATACCCTCTCACTGTGGAATACCAGGAAATGAAAAAGCAGACCAACTGGCTAAGGAAGGTGCTGCCGAAGACCAACCAGATATACCAATCACCTACCATTAGAAAAAAAAGATGATCAAGTCAATAAGAAAACCACAAACACCAACACAAGATGACTATCATATTATGAACAGTCCAGAACAAGTTATAATTCTACGTCTCAGAACAGGACACAATCGACTCCGCAGTCACATGTATACAAAGTTCAAGATTGGCAACACGGCCATGTGTACATGTGGACAGGCAGCACATAATGCCAAACATATACTTCAAGAGTGTTCTGAGCATGAAACGCTGAGGCAGAAATATTGGCCAGAGGAAACAACACTGGAATCAAAACTCTATGGGACACTGTATGAACTACAAAAGACAGTGAGTTTTATTAAGGAGACAGAATTACAGATATAGACATGTTTCAAGTGAACGAAAGAAGAAGAAGAAGAAATCATACAATGAGCATGATTTACGCGTGAAATTGCATTATTTTGTAATCTCGAACACAAGACATACGGTGTTTAAGGTTGTATCAGGTGCAATAATCACATTGTCAGTAAACGGTGGTTCTACAAGTGTTGTGTAGCTTAGTAGGACAAATTAGTTTTCTAGTTTGTTTGTTTGTTTGTTTGTTTTTCGTTCGCTCCATTGTAACCATCACGGATATCCGTGCGATTTCCGCCGGGAGCGTGATTAGGTTGTGCCACCGTTATGCGTCTTGTAGGCCTAGCACATCCGATTTCGGCATGCCTTGACAATTCGGGTGGGCAACCCTTAGCCTGTGACAGCCTCTATATCTGTCTCCAAGCACGCCTAGTGGAGACTCTTCACCCAGACGATTTTTTGCTCTCGTCTGACTCGAACGAGGTGTTCCACTGTCTATGAACTTGCCTCGTGTAATTGGAAGTGCTGTGCCTGTGCCCATTGGGTACTGAACCGTTTCTCATCCGTGAGCCTGGTTCTTTAAGGGGAAGAACTCAACAGAGGAGTTGGACCCTGGCTCTTTCGCCCTCTTAGCCGAGGTGTCATTCACCGACATCGTGTACCCCTTGTCCAATTTCGAGTCTCACACCACGCGTTTGAGAGCAAAGCGTTCTCGAGCTGAGCGTCCTTGTCCCAATAGCGCCTGAGCCCATCAGGTACTGAACCCTTTCTCTCTTCAAGTGTATTTCCGGTGTAGGAAAACCTGACAGTAGAGTTGGGCCAGGGCTAAATCGTTGTCCCTTTTGTGCCTGAGCGCATCGAGTACGGAACCCTTTCTCTTCGCGAGCATTTTTCCGATTTAGAAAGGCTCGACATTAGAGTTGGGTTAGGTCTTCTTGCTTTACCAAACGCCAATGGATGGGTCTGGGTCTCTGCCTGTAAGGAACACAGGTAACTAGAAGCTCGTCTCGAGCTGACGGAGCTTGTAGTTGCCCTTTCCTAGGGACTTTTCACTTTCTATTTGCAGTTCGCGCTGCCCTCTAGCGCTGTTCTGCCCTTTCGTTGTTACATTGTACTCGGTATGAAATATATTTGTCTCTAGCCATGCATCTACCTTTAAGTGCATTTTACATTGGCCGCCCCTCCAATGTTCGGACTGGACTGACTAGCTTCACTGTATGTCGACAGTGTCGCTATATGTGGTGATGCTGGTGGTATCGGAGATATCGTCTGTCTCTTGTGCAGGCAAATCTCTTTCCATCTGCTACCTCCACATTCTCGGACACGATCCCCAAATGATTTGGCCAGAATCAGCTCGAGCTGCTGTATTTCTGTTTCCAGGGTGCACCGTGTGGAGGTACATTTGGGATCTTGGTTATCTGCTAACCCTGGGTCCGCCTAGAGTGATGCGTTCCCTTTGCACCCCAGTTTTCTAGTAATGTTTATGACATTAGTGCAGATCACAAGATTTGTAAGTATTTCTGCAATAAACTACTCGAGGAAAACTATAATGTAAATCCGAGTAAAAATGACTGACTATTCATGCATTGGGGTAAGTAAAAACTCATTGCACTGTTGGATAACGAAATTTGAAATTTCTATTTCACGCCGTATACATGAAAAAATTCCACTAAGATTTGTAAAACAGTGTCTAATTTTGACAAAGACTTGATCCTTAGAGAAATTTGCAATATGTTTCGCAATAATGAGGCAGTGACTTTACGGAAAGTTAAAAGTTGGCTAAGAAAGAATAATAACATTGATTTTTCTAAATCGACTTTACCGGTGACTCTTAGGAGTTTGGGATTCATTTTTAGAAAATAATTTAGTGATAGAAATTGTATTTATAAGTAGCCTGGTATACTTGCGGTCAGAAGCATATATTTACACCAGGTCAAGGAAATGAGAAGATATTGTTATGATATAGTGTATTTAGTTGAAACTTTGATCAATGCAAACCACAGTAAGGAACGAGAATGGTAGTCATCCGATTACACGGAATAGAGACTAGTACCAAGCAGCAAAGGGCAGCGCCAAATAATTTCACATGCAAGAAGCAGCTCTCATTGTATTCTAAATAACAATGAGCTCATATTTGCTTCAACATTCAAAGATAATAGGGATTATCATACAGAGATGATTGGCAAGAAATGTCAAGATTGGATTCTGAATCATGTACTTTCATCATTGAATAGAAATCCGTGTTTTATAATGGACAGTACTTCATATCACGACGCTATGGCACCAGAAGTTTAAGTTCCTAAGTCATAGAGTACTAAAGATGTAATAAAGATTTTAATACGGAAACGTTACATAGTTGAGGACTAAGATCCTTTTGGACACAAAGAATTGATTTCAGAAAAGCTACATGGTTGTAGAGAAAACACATTTTGGACACGCGTAATATCTTTCATAAATCTCTTCACCTTCTTCCTTCGACATATCTCTTCAACATTTATGCAGAGAACATAATGAGGAATGTAAGAAATGACAAACATATAAAGAATTTCGACCCAATCGATATCGGAAATCACGAGATACCAGAACTAAGATATACTTATTATACAACATTATTAGCAGTCAAGCAGGTCTCGAACACCTCATAAACTCCATTAAAGAACATAGTGAAAAACAAAACCTATTTATGAATGGAAACAAGACCAAGATTATGACAAGCGACAAAACCACTAGCAAGTTCTCAATCAGTATTAACAACAGTAAATTAGTGTCATCAGTTACGAATATCTTGGTTCTCTTATTTAACAGTAACGGTGATTGCTATGAAGAAGTCAGAAAGAGGTAACTTCGCGTCAAGGAAGCTAATGCAAATGAAAAACATATGGCTGAGCTACTGCAAAATAACAAAATTAACATTTCTAAGAGATTGTATATTACCATTGGCAATATATTGGTGTGAATCCTGAACAGTCATCAATTAAGTCAAAAATAAAATAGCAGCATTTGAAACAAAATGTAAAAGACGACGCTAAACAGCACGGTTCTTTCTAGAAAACTACAATATTGTGGCCATACAAAACGCTATGACACCATAGACATGACAGCATAGAGAAGACCATAATGAAGGTGATGATGCCAGGGAGACGAATAAAAGGCAGACCAAGAAGAAGATATATGCAAGACATCAAAGACCACCAGAACATGAGGGTAACAGAAGCAGAAAGACTGGTTCAAGATCGACAGCAGTTTCGAAAGGTTGTGATTACTTACTTTCTGTTCAGGATATGCTACCTGACGATGATTACTTCCTTTCAGAATAGTTACATACTTAACGACTAAACTCATTTTGGAAATATAGAAACATACATGTAATGATATTTCAAATATATATCTGGAGAAGCCGGTGCTTGAGTGATCAGGAAACAGCTCTTTTCATAAAAAGAAAGCATGTTTTACCCTCTTTATGGTTACGATTTCTGTAATTTCCAACGTAAATCTAAAACTGACTTCCTGCAAACATCGTGATGAAGTTAGAGTGAGCGATCTTTAATGACTAGTCTAAGTTACTCTTGGGGGGCCATATAACTTATTCTTGTAACAGTCAAAGGAATTAATCCTTTTCATCTCTTTCGAAATGTGTACAAGAGATAACATTAGTGGTTTAATTATCAGGGAAGACGGCGGAATTTATAATGATGTTTCACACGAAGAGCTAGTGATTGGCAGAATACCTGTTGAACTGTCCTTCCTTTGCTACAGCAACATCAGAGAAAGAGACTAGAAAGTGTTAGACGAACCTCAAATTTCATTATTTTTTTATGGTAGAAAGCTTTTATACAGCCAAATTGGACTTGTTTAGTCTTAAATGTAGCGTACCTCATCTTGAGATGAATTTATTTAGTCGTTGAATCTTAAGATGTACTCTCTATTAAACTAAACCAAAAGAACATGCCAAGAACTGATGGGGCCGTATATAAGGGGATGTTATGAACATCGTCAACAATTAGATAGAAGGGTGTCTATAGTAGTTGTTGAAAAAAGGTCAGGAGTTTTACATAACTGACGTCTACAGAATTGTTTTATACACCAATTAAATAGTTTGAATTTTAAACAGTTTCTAACAATGTGAAACACATGTTCCTTTTTAAATAGTTTGAATTTGAAACAGTTTCTAACAATGTGAAACATATGTTCCTTTTTAAATAGTTTGAATTTTAAACAGTTTCTAACAATGTGAAACACATGTTCCTTTTTAAATAGTTTGAATTTGAAACAGTTTCTAACAAAGTGAAACACATGTTCCTTTTTAAATAGTTTGAATTTGAAACAGTTTCTAACACTGTGAAACACATGTTCCTTTTTCCTTATAAAAATTTGTAAGGGGGTGGGGGCAGACGGGGATTCAAATTATTTTGGATATAGTTAAGCTGGGCGGTTCTGAATTTATTTTAATTATTGACAATTGGGAAAAGAAAAATATGTGGTAAAATTGTTGACGGAATTTATGGACCATAAGCATTGAACACTAGTTGGCCTAAAGAGCTTAGTAATGTCAGATTAAATGTTTATACTGCAATATTTCTCCACATAATAATGCACCGGATGATGATGAAGTCAGATGAAGACAGGTCTCTGATAAGAATATTTAGAAAACAGGCAAGGGAAAATTATAATAAGCTGTTTTAAATTGAATGGAACATCTATTGTCTTTCGAAACTTGCATGGTTCTATCAAGTGAACAGATATTTAGTTTGAAATTATCTTACGTCGGATTCTTGACGTTGGTTTTATACTTTAAAAAAAACACCGAAATTCATCTATATGCCGATAAGAAGATAAATCCTCCAATTTTGAAGTGACTTAGAACTCCAGAAATGTAACTCAATAGCCTGTTAAAAGTATAATAATAGACACCGTCTTGATTCTTGATTAGAAGCCAGCATGATAGCACACTGGACATTCCTGTAGGTGCTCCGTTCTCTGTTGATGTTGATTATGTGATCTTCGCAACTTTTCAAAGAAGTCACACTTTCTCCCCTCACCCACGGTTATATCCATATTTGAGATTCTTTCCATGTGAACATTATCACCTCCAGCACAGCCTTCTTCACTCTGTTGTAAAACAATTACCACCCTTGTTAAGTCGGCCCTATCTCTGTTCAATATTGTGCTATTAAACACAACATTGTCCGCCAATGCGTTTGCTAAAAGTTGTCTCTGATCCCCCGGGTGACCAGTTCAGCATATCCATGTAATACTTTTGACAACCGTGGTGTTTAGTAACGTGACCCACTCTATCCTTAAGATGCACATTTCTTCCTTCCGCAGCATTATCTGTGAGTCGGAAAGCATCACCGACTGAGCTGATATTTCACTAACAAACTGAATGTCGCAATGAATGATTTTTCAAGAACTTTTCCGCCATTCTTGCTGACAACTAAATCCCATCCTCACGTATTTTTTTCTCTGTTGACTGAGCCTTCTGTGTATATGATTGTCTTGCGGTTATTAGTGCATCTGTACAACTTCATGAAATATGCATCAATACACAAATAGAATTCATTGTCTTGAAAATAGTAATCTCTATCTTATTCAGTGTCCATAAAAGTAAAGTAACCAATGGCATTTATTAATGCCGTAGGGGTGTGAGATGTTAGTGATTTCACATTTCAGAGGCTCTGCAAATGAGGGCGAGGGACATCTCATCTCCTCTCCCTCGCAGTCTTTACTTCCCGGATTAATCCGGTACCCATTTAAAGCTTGGTCGACCTGGGAGCCGTTTTGAAAAATATTTCAGCCTCAACTTGGGAATGGACCACTCATATGCGAAGCCAGTGCGCTAACCACTGCGCTACGCGGCTCCACTTCAGTGCCCATATTGGAAAGTAAATGAACAACAATGTCACAAATAATATATGTTCGGTTATGACGTTAATTATGATAGATCATTAAGCTTGTCGCCACTTCCAAGCATGTACTATTTTTCATGTTCAAGCAGCAGGTTCGTAACAGTTGAGTATACTGAATGTATACGGCAATTATTTTGTTATAACCGACGTCCGCACGACAAACAAGATTTATCTCCATACCTTTCCATGATATGCCTTCAAGACATTATCAAAATCTCGCGTCATTCCTGCAGGAGCATACGAGCAGGGAACCCACATAACATTCTGTCGATAGTGTTGATAATCATTTTCACAGCTGAACATAATTTATGAATACGCTCGCCTGTCGCAGAAGACTGACAAGGTAGCAAAGAATAGCAACACTGTTACATATCAAGCATGTTTTAAGATGCAACAAAGGAATTTTATAATGGTGTTGGCTTTTCCATCACAAGTCGAGTAAAAATCACGCATAATCCATGCTGAAGTCAAATGTGTCAGGCCATAAATCGCAGATTTCGCATCTAAGATGTAAACCATGCTAAAATGCACTCTATTTCCCAGACTACATTCTGTTGATCGACATAAGTGTATGAGTTAACGCAGAAGAAGACGAATATATGTAACTTAACCAAACTGTTTAGAATAATTTATCAATATCTCCATATCAATGTCTCACTTCCCAGGAACTCAACACTGCTTCATCGAATGACTTCATATTCACCCCCTAGATTAAGCCAGACCCCCTTCACTTCAACACATTAATTCCAGCAGCTTGATTCAATCCTAAGTACTTTATATCGTTAAGGTCTGTAGCTAAAATGTCTTCCACATCAATCAGCTTGAATTTAAGCTCTGATAATCCGGTCATTCGGCCACACATTTATACCTTAAGTTCTCTCTTTATGTATCCAGACTTCATTAAGTGTATCCTAAATTTATACAAGATGATGACAACACTACCAGTAGATTTATTGGTGTTTTGGCTGTTACCAAATTCTTCACACTCGTTTCTAGTATCTTCCAGGAATTAGTACGTATTTAATGAGAGAAAACACTTTATACTCTAGCTGGAAGTAGAAATTGTGATCGATACTCTAAAAACGTGCATATCAATGAGTACCACATATGTGTGCCACATTGATAATTATATTGTTTTATTGGGAATCACAAAGAAAGAATTAAAAAGTGTGGGTCCACTTACAAGGAACAGGAGGAGAAGGAGAGGGGGGGAGTAAGTGCCTTAAAATAGGTGAACTACGATTTTTCAACGACATTTACTAGGATATGTATTAATATGCTTCTTCTTTTGCGTTCGTTCTCAAGGTCCTCCAGATTAATAGGATGTGTTCCGAAGTACGGAACGTGTTTTTCTATGGTTTCCAGTATTGCTGCGATTTCTGCACCTTTCGTCCTGACTCTTACTAATTTAGCATATCTTTGAGTCACTTTCACCCTATATGGGATGGGACAGACATCCTCACCCTATGACGTCCTCAGTCACCTATTGCGACATGCACGGAAGGTGAACAGTGTTGTTATTCTTTACTCCCCTCTCGGGCCTAACAAGACACGGCATATTAATATGCATTTTTGATAAGCGTTTCTTAGATGCACGGGCAGCCAAAAAAGAATGTTTGTCTTGAAATCACAAAATCTTTCTAAACCACAATGTTCTTCCTAAATCACAAAGTACTTCCTAAATCGCAAGGATATACATAAATTGAAAGGTTCTTTCTAAATAACAAGGTTATTTCTAAATCACAAAGCTATATTCCAAATCCACCAAATTCTGGTTAGATATGTCTCCTGTGTAGAGTATGTTCTGGATGTACTTGTATGTACAAGTTGTACAATGATGATGTTGTTGATGGTTGAATAAACGTTCCCACCGAAGACGGATGTGTCGGGCCATTGGCGCAAAGAAAATGGCGACACAACGCGTTTCCATTCTCTGGACTACATCCTGCTGGAAATCTAGAATGGAGCATGGTCCTGCTACAACAGAGATCCAGCAGGAATTTGAGAATGAATGCTGAAGAAGAAGAAGAAGAAGAAGAAGCAAAATTTAATAAGAATTATGATTTTTATTTTTTGGCAGAAGACGTAGATTTTTAATCTTCATGTTCTTGAACGCTTTTCTATCAAAATGTATCTTACAGAGTCCACTTAAATGATCATCAATGCTTAGGAAGCAATGTCCAGGTTCACATACATATTTTTTTTTCGCCGAAGACGGATGTGTTGGGCCATTGGCGCAAATAAAACGGCAACACAACGCATTTCCATTCTCTGGACTACATTCAACTGGAAATCTTGTAGGATCATTGTCCTGTTACAAGAGAAATCCAGTGGGAGTTTGAGAATGAACACTGAAGAAGAAATACATATTTGTCTACTTCTGTTGCTTTACGTCAATCCTTAGTATGAAAGTCTGGTATATATTTGTTCCATGAATGATTGATCAGCTTTCTTATGTTTGTTTTGTAATAATACATATATCAATATCTCTCTATCCCTGACTGTTAAACATTTACAGTATGTACAATTGCGTTTAGTGACATCTATTTCTACTCTTATTATACATTTATAAATAAGTTTCCGATCATTGAGCCGCTGCGCACATAGGTGCTGGTGACAATATTCTTCATTAGGAAACAGCGAAAGCGGTAAAATAAATGATGGTGCACTCACAACGAAAATGCTAAACAAATACCCATGCTCCAACAGACGATAACAATCACATTTACAAGCTATCGTTTAACTGTATTGTAAGAACAAGTTTATAGGAATAATTGAATGGCTTCAAATGGTAGTTAATTAATGCCTGGTAAAGCAATAAGCCGATGGCAACTTACTTTACTTTATATAATATTCACAGTTTCACATTTTAGAATACTTCTTCTTCTTCTTCTTCAGCGTTCGATCTCAAATAACCACAACGAATATTTCGTGTGATTTCTGCCGGGGAGCATGAACTACGTTGCGCTGCAAGTTCCACAGTAAAACTGTGCAACCCAGTTGGCCACTTGTGGTCAGGACGTCCGAGGTCCAGCACATCCGTTTTCATCATTCCTTTATTTCGGGTTTGGTCCCTAGTCCGTGACAGCCTGTGTATCTGTCGCCGGGCACGCTGGTGTGTAGTGCCTCTTCGCTACGACGCTTGTCGAGCGCGTCTATCTGGCACGAGGTGCTCCACCGTCTATAAACCCATCTCGTGCAATTGGACGAACTCTGCCTGTGTCCATCGGGTACTGAACCTTTTCTCATAGGCGAGCCTGGTTCCGTATGAGGAAGAACTCGCCAGAAGAGTTGGACCCCGGCTCGTTCGCCCTCCTACCCGAGGCGTCGTTAACAGACATCGTGAACCCCTCGCATGAGTTTCAGTCTCACACCACGCGTTTGAGAGCAAGGCGTTCTCGAGCTGAGCGACCTTGTCCCAATAGCGCCTGAGCACATCAGGTACTGAACCCTTTCTCTCTGCAAGTGTATTTCCGGTATAGGAAAGCTTGACAATAGAGTTGAGCCAGGGCTAAATCGTTGTCCCTTTTGTGCCTGAACCCATCAGTTACTGAACCCTTTCTCTTCGCGAGCATATTTCTGGTATAGGAAGACTCGACATTAGAGTTGGTTTAGGTCTTCTTGCTTTTCCGAACGCCCACGATTGGGTCTGGGTCTCTGCTTATAAGGATCACAGGTAACTAAAAGCTCGTCTCGAGCTAACAGAGCTTATAGTTCCCTTTCCCTAGGAACTTTTCACTTTTCATTTGCAGTTCGTACTGCCCTCTGGCGCTGTTCTGCCCTTTCATTGTGTCATTCTACTCATTATGACATATATTTGTTTCTCTCCATGCAACCACCTTTACGTGCCTTTTACATTGGCCGCCCCTCCAATGTTCTGACTGGACTAATAGGCGTCAATGTATGTCGACAGTGTCGCTGTATGTGGTGATGCAAATGGTGTCGGAGATATTGTCTGTCTCTTTTGCAGTCAAATCTATTTCCATCTGCTACCTCCACATTCTGCCAGAATCATCTCGAGCTGCTGTTTTCTGTTACCAGGGTGCACCGCGACGAGGTACATTTGGGATCTTGGTTATCTGCTAACCCTGGGTCCGCCTAGAGTATTGCGTTCCCTTTGCACCCCTTTAGAATTCTTAAAAAACATTTGGAAGAACTAAAAGCACTAAATAGAACTACAAAAGGATGAAAAACTCTATATATATAATATATTATTTTAGAAAAACACTAAACTAGATCACTCGCACTATTCAGATATCTTTTTAAAAAAGCACCATATCTGTCGCAAAAAGCACTAAATGACAACGCTGACCTCGTGCAGTTAAACATGGATGGAGAAAATGTTGATGTTTTACAGTGGATGGAGCAGTGAAAGTCTGTCATAATAAAATCAGCCAAGTGGATTTATTTACGCATTTTGTACTCTAAATATAAACATTTACTGCCGTCAGTTTTTTTAGCATATTTCTTCTAGAAAATACAATCTGTTTCCACTTAAATTTATTTTCTTTCTTTCAAAATGTAATTTTCTGCGAACACACACAGATCACACATACGAATTCAACCTGTAGCGTATCTCAGTTTGAGTGGTTCCACATATTTTTACTTGCATTCCATGTTGTTGGAGATAGCGAGGAAGTATAATACTTATCGTAACATAACAGTAGATACAGGGGAGTGGTTGTGAAATTCACATTCAATTCCCCCCCCCCTTATGAATATGCCATTTTTAGTGTTAAAAAACCAACAAATCCAGAGTGAACATCTCTATGAGCTGTTTGTTCTTTTTTTTTAAATCATTAAAATCCCATGGAGAGCGAAATGTAAAACTATTATTTTTTTTTAGAAAATCATCTCCTTCCTCTAACAGTCATCTTTATCAACATATGGCTCTGAATCTATCTCTACCACCGAAGACGGATGTGTCGGGCCATTGACATAAATAAAACGACGACACAATGCATCTCCATTCTCTGGACTACTTCCTGCTGGAAATCTATTAGGATCATGGTCCTGCTACAAGGGAGATCCAGCGGGAGTTTGAGAATGAACGCTGAAGAAGAAGAATCTATCTAATCAATTAACATATGGTTCTGAACCCTGTGTCAAACGAAATGCAGATTTTCAAACAAGAGGTCTAATGATGAATAAACGTGCAACAATAAAATATGATGAATAAACGTGCAACAACAAAATATGATGAATAAACGGACAACAACACAATATGATGAATAAACGGACAACAATAAAATATGATGAATAAACGGACAACAATAAAATATGATGACTAAACGGACAACAATAAAATATGATGAATAGACCTGTAGCAATGAGATATCATGAATAAACTGGCAGCAATGACATATAATGAATAAATAGGCAGCAATTAAATATAAAGAATAGAGAGGTAGTAATGAAATTAAAGAAATAGAAGAACAGGGGAATACGTGACTGATTTCATTGTATTTGAACATTCCCTAGCGATTCTGTCAACAGAGCAGCACTCTGTCTTCCTAGATAGAAAAGTGTGGGGGAGTTTTTTTTTCATAGTGAACAATTGAAGAGTATCCTGTAATTTGTAACTCAGCTATTGATGAATTTGGACGTGCTACTAATTACACACAATCGTATCGTCAGTACAATGACAATGGTCGGCGTTTGACGAGTTGGATTTGCAAGGCGAGCTTACTATCAACTCAGCAATCGCGCCGAATTTTCATGTAATGTTTATTATATATCCCCCATGTGATGTTGTCCTATCTTCCACATTTTCCGTTTAACGAACGGTTTGTGAAGGAGATTTAGTCTACTTTCCGCAGCCAGAAGTGTCTCTATGGTTGAAGTGTAGTCATTTTTATTCAGGATTGTCTTGATGTTGTCTATCTATCATTTCCTCGGTCTGCCTTTGGCACTGTATCCTGATTCCATTTTGTTATAAGTTCTTGTGAAAAGTTGATCATTCATCTTCATATGTGTGTGTGTGTCATGTGACGTATTCTGTCCAGAATGTAGTCTTCCTTATGAATCTCCTGAAATCCCCGCGGTCTCTGGCAAGTTGTCCCGCTTCCTCTAACGAAATGTGCATACATTCCTGAATATCTCTTGTCCAACGACGTCCTGGGTTGACCTTGGCCTCCACTACCCTCTATCGCCCCCTCTAACAACACTCTTTCAATGCCATCTTTCACCTCTAGGCACCATTAGCACAACATCAGATCAAACACAACATCCGATAATTTTCTCACAAGATACTAAAGTAATGTATATCTAGTTCCAGACCATATGTCACAAATAGATACAACTAGTTCCAGACCATATGTCACAAGTAGATACAACTAGTCACAGACCATATGTCACAAGTAGATACAAAGACTCACAGACCATATGTCACAAATATGTCACCAAAAAAACGCAATCACCAACACACGTACTCTTAAATCACAGACCATGAAAACATACTATTGATTCGCAGAAGAAGCGAAAAAATGGACAAAGAATACTCATGAAGAATAAAAGAAGTAGAAGAAGAAGGAATAATAATTAGAAGTGCTTTTGCATCACAGAAAAAGAATTAGAAGTTCTCTTGTATTACAAAAGAAGAAGAAGAATTATAAGTATGTTTAGATCACACAAGAAGAAGAATGAAAGAAGAAAAATAAGTGCGATAAGTGTAACAAGTATCAACTTGTAACATGTCCGATTTGTAACACACAACCTCATGAATCTAAAGACAAATGCTTTGACCACAACGATCATTCTAATCTGTCATTATCGACCCCATTGTCTCATATTCTATTCAAATAATCTAGATTAATAGATCCTGTTGTCTCATATTCTATCCAGTCTAGTTTAATCGATCCCATTGTCTCATATTCTATACACACAGTCAGGGCCGGTCTTAGGCCATTGCAACCTATGCGGCCACAGTGGGCCCCGCACTTCATAGGCCCATAAATTCATATTATAATTTATTTTATTATCCTCTTCCCTACCCAGACTGGGCCCCGCGCAATCCGTTTCGCATTGGGCCCCCTCAATAGTTAGGGCCGGCCCTGCACACTGTCTAGATTAATCGATCCCATTGTCTCATATTCTATACACACAGTCTAGATTAATAGATCCCGTTGTCCCATATTCTATCCAGTCTAGATTAATCGATCCCATTGTCTCATATTCTATACACACAGTCTAGATTAATCGATCCCATTGTCTCATATTCTAAACACAGTCTAGATTAATAGATCCCGTTGTCTCATATTCTATCCAGTCTAGATTAATCGATCCCATTGTCTCATATTCTATACACACAGTCTAGATTAATCGATCCCATTGTCTCATATTCTATACACACAGTCTAGATTAATAGATCCCGTTGTCTCATATTCTATCCAGTCTAGATTAATCAATCCCATTGTCTCATATTCTATCCAAACAGTCTTGATCAATAGATCCCATTGTCTCATATTCTATCCAAATAGTCTAGATTAATAGATCCCATTGTCTCATATTCTATCCAAATAGTCTAGATTAATAGATCCCATTGTCTCATATTGTATCCAAGACAGCCTATATTTGTGCATATACTCTTAAATGTGTGAATATTGTCCCGATTATCAATCTCTTGATTGTTTTCACTAATGCTTATCCCGAGTTCGCTATACATTTCCTCAATTCGTTTCTAATGTATAATAAAACTGCTTTTCGATATGCCTACTTATCTAAACAACGTCTAAAGGACAATTTTTTTTACTCTGCTGACATTTATGTTCATATATATATAACTTCGGTAAGGAGTGTTTTTGATTTATTATTATTATTATTATTATTATTATTGTTATTAATGCTATTAGTATTGCCATTTTTGTTATTAATATTATCATCTTCGACCTCTGGAGGTGGTGGAGTGTTGTTATTTTTTGGGACAGGGGGTTCCATATATTACGTCAACAATATGGCGAGTGGGTGGTGGAGTCTGAAAAAGTTTGACAGCTGCTGGTATGGGGTGGGAGGAGTTTTAAAAAGTTGAAGTCAAATATATTGTTTTATGTACCAATGAAATTGTTTGCTTAAGGCATTTATCTAAACATGTGAAACAAATTATATTTGGGGGTTTTTTCTGTACTTTTCTGCTGAAACATTTTGTTGGTGATGCGAGGTCAACATTTTCTTTTGACTTATTAGGCAGGGAGATTGAATTCTTTACAACTGTTGACAAGGGAGGTAGGGAGTCAATTTTTTCTAATAATTTATGGTATAATTTATGAATCCTGATGTATAACATTATAGAGATATTGAATACGTATGTGATGTTTCTTGTCCATTGTTTCTTAACATAAATGTCTGTGATGTGTCTTGCTTATTGTTTCTTAACATATTGAATTTATCTGTGATGTTTATTGCCCATAGTTTCCTAACATATTGAATATGTATGTGCTATCTCTTGCCCATAGTTTCTTGACATATTGAATATGCCTGTAGAGGTAAATGCAAATAAAGTAAATAGGTTACTAGAAAACTATCAAAATAAAATAATAAAATATAGAAAATAACAATTAAAAAAAAGAACAAATACTATTGTCAACGTGTCGGTCCAATTGGGACCTTTATCAAGACAACAAAAACAGTTAAGAACAAAAAACCATAACGAATATAAACAAAATGGATTTCTCCCACCAGGAAATCAACATCCAGCAATAAGGTCCCAGCAAGGTTGATAAAGGTCCCAATTGGACCGACACGTTGACAATTGTATTTGTTCTTTTTATTGTTATTTTCTATATTTTATTATTTTATATTGATAGTTTTCTAGAAACCTATTTACTGTATTTGTATTTACCTCTATTTGTATCGTTACTTCGGCACTTCCTTTTTGTCGGTTATCTTCCGATATTTGGGTTATTTATAGTTGAATATGGCTGTACTGTATTCTGCCTATAGTTTCTTGTCATATTGAAAATGCCTGTCCTGTATTGTGCCCATAATATCTTGTCATGTTTATCATGAAATTTTACTGAATCTCTGCGGTAATTCTCAAACTCCTGCATGTTAACAGGATGGAATTTGTTCTCTCATGGTTTACAGCTAAGGTGCTATATATGAGCCATTCTAAGGGAAAATGTGATCGTTTATGGAATGGAAAAACTAACTCCATCCCCAAAACCTTCGTAGTCACTTCTTACAACATGTCTGGTAGGTAACATTGCCACTATTCTTTGCTCCACTTACGTGCTCATGTAACAAAAGAGTGGTGGTAGTACTATTATTATATAACCTTGAGGGAGTTTCGCTATTCTTCTTTCATGTGTCAGTTCCGTATTGCAAGATTAATGTTTCTTTTACATCCATTTTGACGAAGATTTTTTCCAATGCTTACTCAAGTTAAGATGATTGTTTCACTTAATTTGGCTGTAGGGCGCATGATATGACACACCGGATACATAATTCAGAAGGGAGAAGCTAGAGAGAAAGGGGTAAATATATCATTTCTTTCATTTATTAAGATTTTTTGTGACCTTTTTCGGAAAACCATTTCCACAGGGAAGGAGGTGATTTGCCCGCATTCTGCCCTGCCTCCTAGCAATACATTTCCTGTACTTTTTTTTCTAAGAACTAGAGAACTGGGGTATTAGTTCAACCTCCCAAACCCATCCCCCTTATTTATGTGTTGATGCAGTATCACGAGCCAGTCGTCTACTCCGGAAGGGTCTTTGCCAGAACCTCTTTTTTCTTTTTCAAGAGGAACTTGTCAACTGTCATTTCTTCTTTTAAGTTATTATCGAGTCTAATGAAATTTATATATACTTTTAACAGGTTTTTTTACGTAAATTATGTGTGGCGGCATTGTTAAGAATGACGTTTCTGTGTGTATGCACTGTCTTACGTAAATTGTGTGTGGTAGAAGTGCTATGGAATATGTTTCTGTGTGTATGTACTTTCTTACGTAAATTCTGTGTTTTGGAAGTGCTATGGAGGACGTTTCTGTGTGTATGTACTTTTTTAACGTAAATTCTAGGTGGTTGAAGTGCTATTGAGGACGTTTCTTTGTGTATGTACTTTCTTACGTAAATTCTGTGTGGTTGAAGTGCTATGGAGGACGTTTCTTTGTGTTTGTAATTTCTTACGTAAATTCTGTGTGGTGGAAGTGCTACGAATGACGTTTCTGTGAGTGTGCTGTTTTACGTGCTAACGATATATGACGTTTCTGTGAGTGTGCTGTTTTACGTGCTAACGATATATAAATATTGCATTTCTTAATAACGCAATTTTGGCGCTGTACCAGATGTGATTGCGTGTTCGCCTCACAAATCCAACTGGCTTTATTATGTCAGGCGTTCTCGACCTTTTGAGACTGCGAACAACGCATATTTATAATACTAAGTGTACGAGGACCATACCATATTATATACTCTATTCATTCTAAGATCGAAGTGTGTCAAAACACACCCATCTATTACTTCACGACAACAGGTGATTTTTATACAGCTGATGACATTTAAAAACAATAACATAATTAATTATTCAGAACTACGTCATAGCAGCCCTGTCCCCTCCTAAATACCACTGAGAGCTTATAACAAACGATCATCTGGATACAGAGCCAAGGGAAGACCGAAAAAAGAGATGGATTGATAACATCATGACCACCCTCCACAAACACGACTCAGTACGACTCAGATGTCATATCTGGCCTTAAACAGAAACTTACAGCTCCCACCCCTACACTTAATGGCAAGAGTGGATGCTATCAACCAGCATCCACCTGGGGATATACAATAGACAATGAACTATAATGGTTGTCCTCCTGACCTCTTTGCACCTGAGTAACGATATAACAGCGAATATAGTACTTTATCATGGAATGATGTAGATATATATTACATGAAAATGTATTTTAAAACATACGTTACTTTTGTGATAGACATGTAAAACTTACATTACTCTTGTGATAGACATGTAAAACTTACATTACTATTGTGATAGACATGTAAAACTTACATTACTATTGTGATAGACTTGTAAAACATACATTACTATTGTGATAGACATGTAAAACATACATTACTATTGTGATAGACATGTAAAACATACGTAACTTTGTGATAGACATGTAAAACATACGTAACTTTGTGATAGACATGTAAAACATACATTACTATTGTGATAGACTTGTAAAACTTACATTACTATTGTGATAGACTTGTAAAACATACATTACTATTGTGATAGACATGTAAAACATACGTAACTTTGTGATAGACATGTAAAACATACATTACTATTGTGATAGACATGTAAAACTTACATTACTATTGTGATAGACATGTTTCATTTAGCAATAATTAATTTAAATTAATAACAGTATTACATTCTAATGAATTATATTATTGCGCACTTAACATTTGATTTATGCGTTCTGCGTCCAACAGCTAATCATAAGCAATGACCTACTTCATTCTAAGAATGAACAGAGTATATGATGAAAGGGCAATTTAAAGTGATAGTAAACATGAAAGTGAGAACTGGCCATATAATAATTTAGATTGCAGCTTACCTCTTCGCACTTCTATTCCACCATAACTGTAAAATAGTAACACTCTTTCTATTTGTAAAACAAAGATTTAATTGTCACGGAAACTCATGACCGGTTAATGCTCGCAAGAATTTTTTAACCGAATGACTAAAACACCATATTTCATTACGAGAGAGCATCGAGGTGCTCGCGAGCACAGTGTTGAAAACACATGGACTATGTAGTTTCAAGGACGACTAACCATGTTGTATTGGCGATATGATTAGATGTATTGGTAGTGCTTCAAAGTTCAACATAAATCGAACAGCATTTTGCCACCGAAAACGGATGTGTCGGGCCGTTGTCGCAAATAAAACGGCAAACTACGCATTTCCAATCTCTGGACTACATCCTCCTGGAAATAAAGTAGGATCATAGTCTTGCTACAAGGGAGATCCAGCAGGAATTTGAGAAATGAACGCTGAAGAAGAAGAAAAAGAACAGTATTTTGATTCCCTTTTATCGAATATTATTTAGAAATTCTCAGCAGCCTCTTTAAACAAAACCTAGGTATCGATACACCTGGACATCAACGGATTACAAAACAAAAAATTCAACTAGACTTCACCACTATACACCTGGGCATCACCGGATTGCAAGACACGAAATCAAATAGACATCATCACTATACACCACAGGTAGAGATCCAATCTGTTGTCCTGTAAGACATATCCCGGAGCAGATTGTGATTCTGACCATGCGATCCGCTAGTAGCAGATGTAAAGATCAGACTCTAGAGGTTAGCGAAAGGCACCAGACCCATAAGATATGACACTAAAGCAATACCAACAGAATACAGCTTGGAGGTGCAGACCAAGTTTAATAAATTAATGGCCGTTCAAAAGTAGATTATACCAGACGAAATCGTAAACAACATTAGAGACTCAATATTTCTTTCTGCACAAGCTCACATTTCCCAAAGAGTGACGACAAAAAGAAGAGATTATATAACAGTTGCAATTGATCTCTTCTTTTATTCTTGCAATTGATCTCTTCTTACAATTCTTGCAATTGATCTCTTCTTACAATTCTTGCAATTGATCTCTTCTTACAATTCTTACAATTGATCTCTTCTTACAATTCTTACAATTGATCTCTTCTTACAATTCTTGCAATTTATCTCTTCTTACAATTCTTGCAATTGGTTTCTACAGCTCTGCTGCTATCTTCAAATTTATTTCAGAATTTCAGCAAACATTCATTATCAGTAACTAATTGTCCAAATTACAAAAACTCTCATTTATTATATGTTGTTTTTTTCATGGAATTATTTAGTATATATTTCTAGGAAATGTTTAAAATGTCTGTGATGTTGCTTGTTCATAGTTTCCTGCTATAGTAATCATGAAAGCTATAGGGTTGTTTGTCTAACCGTGTCTATCGTGAATCATACCAAGATAGTCGACGATAAAGGACATATTGTTAATTTAAAGAATTGCCTTCTAAATTTACTAATTTGACTGTTCCAGTAATTTTCACTGGTCACCATGTTTATTATTTGTGTCGACTTCCAATGAAAATCACGGGAAAATTCAAATGAGCCAATTTAGAAGTTGCTTCTCAAATTAACAAATAGGTTTTATAATATAGACCGTCACACCTATACACACTTCATGGTCATTCTTCAAACGTGATATTAATTTGACTTTCCGAAATTTTCATTGGCTGTCGAGCATAACCGTTCAACAAAATCAGAAAATGACATTCTGTAGTAGAGATCGTGGTAAAGTGAGTAAACTCCCCCCCCCTTTCCCCATTTAATGCCCCCCGCCCCCCCTCCCCCCCCCGCTTCCAGTACGAAGTCACCAAAATATCATTTTAAAGAAAGAACTTCTCACGTAAAGGAGACAATTTAACTTTTTTTTTCTTAGGTAAACCCTCCTCTTCCTCCCCCCCCCCCCGCCCCTCCGTTAGCGATGATATGTCTATGGACATGTCGACACAAATTATATAATAAGAAGCCAATCAAATCACGAGGAAAGTCTATTATCATCACTATTGAATGAGGGAACCGTGAGACCACATGACTGTATATGCAACGAAAGACTCGGTCTAACTATATTACGGTGTATAATAAATGATGGGATATATGACATTGTAAAAATGTATTACAACGTTCTCTGGCGCCGAGTTTTCAAGAGGGAAACGTTTTCTGACATCAATGCTCCTTACCAAACGTTTCAGCCAATTACTTAGAGTGTGGTAGATTTAGTTTGAAGTGAATGAGATTGCAACTAGATCAGAAGGAGAGGTTGTTAGTTCCTTGCATGCCGAGGGGGTGATCTTCCTGGTAGAGCGGTTAATCCATGTGTCTTCTTGAAGAGGTAGTGAATAAGGTACAACTTCTTTTTCTCCAACTCCTACAGATTAACAGGATGCAGTCAGGAAACGGAATGGGTTTTATAGCTTTTTTACAGCTTGGCTGCAATATCTGTCAATTTCGAATAGACAATTTCCTACTTCAGTATGGCTTCTGGATCACTTCGACCATCTTTGTGATGGACAGCCAATTCTACGTCCCAAATTTTCTTTATCGTGCCTTACGAAATATCTGACAGTTAACAATGTCCCTATTCTTTGCTCCCCTTCCGTGCATCAGCAAGAAGGGGCAGGCTATGGTTCAATCTCTGGTCGCGATCTCTTATTTACAAGTACATTTTATGAGATCCCTGTGGGTTGTCGCTTGAAGCTGCGGAGTTACGTGCTATGAGGAGTACTCGTGCAGGTATAGCCCCGCTTTGTTGAGAGGGATAAGGTATATATATATATATATATATATATATATATATATATATATATATATATATATATATATATATTATAAAATCCCAGTACAAAGATGTTAATCCTCTACGCATCTTCAACCAATTTGAGCATAAATTGCTTTAGGTAGGTAACTCGGGGAAATTTGGCGACATATCTTATTCAGCAAGTAATCAAACAGCACTTTTCTTTAGTGATTCTCTAGGCAAGAATACATTCAGTAGGTTATCATTGCTTTCTTAAACGTCCAAATTCACAAATGTCTGCGACCGAAACTGAACCAGGTGACTTGATAATCTGAGACACGCTCTGTACATCTCAAAGAGCCAGGAAACTCATTGAATATGAGAAAATGATTACGAGTATCTGTAACTTTACATCCCTGTAACTCTGTCCTGTTAAATTGTATTAGTTAAAAAATACCAAATGATTCCCAATGATGAACAATTACATAATTGTAAGGTTGTATAGAAAACGTTATGAAAAAATTGTAGGATTGCGTAAAATGTGTTCGGATAAAATTCTCGGAATTCAAATATTCAAATTGCCTTATTAAATTATCTTTACATTAGATAAAGTACGTATATGATTGTATAATTGTACATAATAGATTATTTGACAGAGAAAAGTGAAGAATTTAACACTGTACAACATAGAGTGGGAAGATTTTTTCAAAAGGAGTAAGCTGTGTTTATTATACATTAATAGACGTACAGAACTAAGTGAATGCTGTGTATGGTAGATAATTTTACAATATATGGAATGTTCCACGTTAATCACTGGTGAAAATCTGCATTTAGATGCAGGCGTGCACTGCTGTTGTGATCCTGCTTTCATCTATTCTATTTACGCATGTGGTTGCGTCTGTGGGTCTCACCAATGGCCCACTAGACAAACCACCCATGCAACAGAAAACCTTAGTGGATGACATACCGTTATATTGAGGTTATCTTCTTATAGAAGCTTCATGGCACGTCATCTATACAATTATGCTTTTATTTTTTTATTGAAATGCTTTTCATGTTTACCTGAATATATATGTATGCACCCTCTGTGCCAGAGATGTACTGTGCAGCACTGAGGAGGAGGAAACTGACAGCACTGTTTTTTTCTATGGCTGAGATCCATCATAGGGGCACAGTGACTCAGGACGTGACAATCTTTTTAACTTGAACATTTGGTTGCATGCCTGGAGCAATAGAGAAGTTTCTTCATAACCAGTAGTCAATTAGTGGCGGGGAATGAGCACAGTGAACCCTATCTTGGTTGCAGTGACTGGGAGCAGTGCATAGGTTGAAACCTACCTTCCTGGAGGTGTGATAGTTATTCTCTGGTTCTGTCCCGGGGTGGGCCAAAACTCCACAGACTTCCCAGCAATATAATGCCATTTAATGGTATTAGGTCAAAGGGCATGAGCCCATGGGCCGCTGGATCAGCAACCAACCAACCATCTATTTTTTTTCCACATGCAGAATGTATCTATGTCTCATATGTCTCACGCAGTGGCCTACCCGACTAACCACCATGCAACAGAAAACTCTCTAGTAGATTACATGTCCGTATTTTGAGATGGTCTTCTTGTGGAAGCTTCACAGCACTTTATCTATTCGATGATGTTTTTCATGTTGTATATCCAACACAATTCATTGTCCATGTGACCAATCAGATTCATTGTCCATGATGGTGTTTGTGACCAATCAAATTCATTGTCCATGTTGGTATATGTGACCAATCAGATTCATTATTCATGATAGTATCTGTGACCAATCAGATCTGACGTTGTGCAACATAATGAATGAGATACTATCATTCTTTCAAAGAATGAGATACTAGAAAGTGAGGCTTTATTTTTCAAATTGTATTTATGATTCATCCATACATTTTTGTTTTATATTTGTCAAAAGGGAACCATCTGTAGTAGGGAGTGAACCAGAGATGTACTGCACATAAATGGGAAGGAGTAGACTAATTGTACGGATTCCTATGGCTAATGTCCATCGTAAAGGTATAGTGACTCGGGATGCGACAAATGTTTTGCAATGAAAATTTGGTTATATGCGTGGAACCATAGCAAAAATTAAACATTTGGTTACATGTATGAAAACATAGCACAAATTGAACATTTGGTTACATGCATAGAAAGATAGCAAAAATTGAATATTTGGTTACATGCATAGAAACATAGCACAAATTTAACATTTTGTTACATGCATAGAAACATAGCAAAAATTGAACATTTGGTTACATACATGGAAACATAGAAAAAATTGAGTGCACTGGAAAATACAGTAAAACTGTGCAACAATTAAGTAAATAAACATAGGAGCAAATATAAAAAGGGTTAAATATAAATTTTACGTGGAACAATGCATAGAATTTACGCTTCGACTAAAAATCCGTTATCAATATAAGCAGAAACATTCACAGAATAAAACTACCAAATCAAGTAAAGATTATAAAAAAATGGGTGGGGGGGGGTAGTAGAAAATCCAGCTTCAAAGAGCATAAACCCATGATCTGCTGAATTAGCAACCAATCAATTTATCTCCTTGGATTCTATCTCGTATTACTGTTTTAGACTGGTCATATTCTGTCATCATCATCAGGTGCCGTGCCGAATGGCGTTGGCGATCATATCTCTCCATGTACATCGATCTCCCATATATATCATCTCTGTTGGTGTCGTCAATCGAAGCGATTTAGTCAAACTGTCCAATATCTTTTCTCTCGATCTTCCTCTTGATCTTTTTCCTTCCATCTTTCCAGTTGTCACTATATTCTCAATGCCTACCCTTCTCAGTATGTGCCCAATAAATATTGACTGTTTTTTTCTTATATTATCAATAATGCATCTTTTCACATCCATCCTTCTAAGACATTCTTTATCATTAATCTTTGCCGTCCAAAGTCGGCAAAGACATTGCCTGGAAATAGTGGGCGTCCGACTCTGTGGCGAAGATATAAACAACTCCACTCCGACAGCCATGGTACTAGTTAAATTTCTGACGCAGTATATTGGTCATCTAGACTGTTCAGAAAGTAATGGCAATCTACTACACGTAAAATATTGACAAGAACATAAATAAAAAATACTGATGAGTTTCAGCTTGCATTTCTTTATTGTTAAATGGTTTATAAGATCTCCTACTGTCCTTAGGGATGATTTGTGATGTTGAATTGAGGATAGCTTTTCTCACCTCAACAGTAAATGTTTCTACGTCATTGCTGTTGATTTTACAAAGCAGAAAATCAGATGTTTCTTGGAATAGTTTCCAATCTGCTTGCCAATTTCTAGTACGTTTTCTGTTTGATATTTATGCTTTGTTGGGAGTGATGATTGGTCTAGCGTCACTTCCGATGTCACCAAGAGTTTCTAGATGGCAAACATCTATTATGCCAGATGATAGTGTTCCTCCTTCGCAAGCGAAGATGAGCATAGCATGAGAAATAATAAATGTGATAAACAAGCAGATAAAAAAAACATTTGTGATTGTCTAATTTGGTTTGTGAGTTCGTAGATGCCCGATGAGTCTGATTCGTGCCAAGAAAGTGCTATTGCAGTGCATGCAAGAATGCAGAGGGTCTGGTGTAGGAAAGTTTTCGGATTTGTCCTTCCGCTTCCGTCGCTTGTAAATTGATGGCAGTGTTATGTCTTTGTAAATGAAAGATCAATTATCAGATCAACAGATAGCGAAGTTGGATCAACTGAGAGATAGATGGTTGATATGCAGAAGTGTTGGCACAGACTGTGCATCTTGAAGTACTGACAGGTTTGTTTTTCTACAGTGCTCATTTGTATATCTTCCAGGCTTGTTGCGGTTCTGGTAATCTGAATTGGGTGACTGGCCTTTAAAATCACCAACAAGAACTGTTTTAAGCAATTGTGTTGTCTGGATTTCCAGTAAATTGCACGCTGTCTAAGGTGGGCTGTATATTTTGTAGATTGTATATTTCCCTCCAGTGTGCCAAAAGATCATCTTCTGCATGTTTGTGGGATTGGCTGTTCGCTGGGTGACATGTCCCTAAATGTCATTCCTGATATAAGTAATTATGCCACGACATTAGGTACACTTACAGGAATAGCTGATATATCCTGACAGATATTGGTTAGTGTCCTCGTGTATAGTCTCCTGTAAGAGGACCAAGTGTATCTTGTGAGTGTGTAGTAAATTAGCAAACTCTAGTTTTTTGTTTGTTTCTTATACCACAGAATGGTCAGTTGTAGAATGTTAAGCGAAGACTTTGTGTTATAACAATCTAGGTTCTGCTTGTTCTCCCTCCAAGGTTTTCTGGATTTATTGTTTTGGTGCTTTTGTTGATGTTGTCGCTGTGATGTATATTGTGCATGTCGATATTTGTGTTGTCATTTTTTATGCGGTCCAGTAGTTAATTTTTCGACCAGTACAGCCTGGTTAACCAGTGCCTGCCGTGGACCTTGATAACCGAGGCGACGTCCGAACTCTCGTTTGAAATTAATTTTTGTAATGGCATTTTAGTTCTGGGGAGTCTAGATTTTCGACCAACCCGGGCCAGAGCCAGAAAATAACTGTCACACCACCAGGAAGTTACGTTTCTACTTTCTACATATACACTGCTACACTCCACTGCAGATAGGATAGGATTTACTGTGCTTATTTCCCGCCATCATTGGCCTACTGGATATGCCGAACTTCTCTATTGCTCCGAGCAAACAACCAAACGTTAAAGACAAAAGGATTATCACATCATGAGTCACTGTGGCTTTATGATGGGCGTCGGCCATAGAAAAAACAGCGCAGTCAGTTTCCCTCTCCCCAGTGCTCACAGTACATCTGTGGTTCCCTCCCAACCACAGAGGATGTATGCAAATATAAAAATAACAAAGCATAAAACACAATGCAACAACAAAATAAAATAATAATTGTATAGAAGACGTCATGTGAAGCTTCTATATGAAGATAGCCTCAGTGGAACGGCATGTCATCTACTAAGGTTTTCTGTTTGCACGGGTAGTTTGTCTAGTGTGTCATTGGTTAGACCCACAGGCGCTAACGCATGCGGGTCTTGTTCAGTCATTTATGTTGTTGATTCATGCTTTTATTTATAGCTTATTTTCATACAATGTTACAATGTTTTGTTTATTTTAACTGAAAAAAAAATTATGTTGTGCATTACAGTTCATAAGCAATTATAAACATAAAAAGTTCATAAACAAATTCAATGAAATGTAGTCAAATGGTTCAAAGTAATGGATTTCTAAAAAGGACCACGCAATTTGGAACGTATTTTTAGAGACGTTTTAAAAAAAAGGAAACCATTCAAAATTATAGTTTTAAAAACGTCTACAATATCTAAAAACTAACATTTTATTGACTTCAAAAGCTGATTATACTCGTATATTTTGTGAACTTGAAAATCGCATTAAGACTGCAGCTGTTGACAAGAGGTCGGTTACTATGAAACATTTGTACATTCAAGTTTTAGTTTCTTTCAAGTAGAGTCGATTTACCACAGCTGTAATGGAAGAAATGTCAACATCAAAGTACAATGTTCAGTTCCTCATACAAACGCTTTGTCCGCTGCACAAATTCTTGTCTGTTTTTAGGAACTAAATGTGAGATCGGAGTCTGTCTAATTGAACACATAACAATCATTGCAAGAATTAACATCAAAGTTAGAAAAAGTTACCAGCAAGTACGGAATGGAAATCAATTCAGATAAGAGCAAAATCTTGGTAAACAGTAGAGACACAGAAAACCAGACTAATATCATGATGAATGGACATAAGCTTGAAGAGGTGAATACCTTCAAATACCTCGGATCCAGTATATGCAGCGATGGTAAATGCAAAGCAGAACTAAAAATAAGGCTGGAGATGGCTTTAGCGTCCTTGTCAAGGCTAACTGTGATTTGGAAAAGCAACATCAGTGTTGGAGTGAAAATGAAACTGTATAGGTCGCTGGTGCTTTCCGTTGTGTTGTATGGTTGTGAGAGTTGGACACTCACTGCGGACATGGAGAGAAGATTACAGGCTTTCGAGTATAAATGCTACAGAAGAATTCTACGAATTTCCTATAGGGAACATAAGACCAATGTGTACGTAAGAAATAAAGTAGAGATGTGTGCAGGTGTCCAGGAGCCATTGCTTTCAATAGTGAAACGACGAAAACTAGCATGGTTCGGACATGTATGCAGGCACGATTCCTTGTCAAAAACAATACTGCAAAAACAAAACAGAACTGTCGAGGGTGGAAGAAGCAGAGGAGGACAAATAAAGACATGGACAGACAACATCAAGGAATGGACAGGGCTAGATATTTCCACACTCATCCGCATCGCTGAGGATAGAATTCGCTGGAGGACTCTGCGTGCTGAAGCTTCCAATGTGGTACCCCTACGACCCTGAAGGGTTATGGGTTTTATTGATTGATTGAATTGAACACGGGATTGTAACTGATGTGTTACCCCAGCCACATATTTCCTGTTTATGGTTGTAACCCGACACTGTAACTTTTATCAAACAGATAATTACCACAGTAATACAAATACAAGGTTATATTAACAGGGATAAGAAACAATGTATTAGATGTGATGGGAAAACAATTAGCGTAGACAATACAAGGTATCGTTCATACAGAATGTATATTAATATATTATCTCTAGGATTTTATATATATATATATATATATATATATATATATAGGAATACATATATGAATATATTATACGAGGAATATGTGTTGGACTGCATATAGGAATATATTATACTATTATATATATATAGGAAAACATGCAAGAATACAGAAAACATATAGTAATATATTGTGCCAGGTATCATTTTGGCTTCAAAATTTCTCAGAACAAATTGGTTATCAATTCAATTAAAACAAAATTAATGCATTTCACAAACGAAACAACTGATGGCATGCTCAGCGAACTCTGATAAAATAAAACGATAAAACTTTTAACTATTTAGGGAGCAAACTATCACGAGACGGTGATACGATATCTACAGCATAACTCTGACAGTAGGTGCATTTAACAAGCTGTCGAACATATGCCATGCCTGCTGCCTGAATTGACTCATATTCTTCTTCTTCAGCGATCAGTTTCCTATGCTCATAAGTCTATACAGAAAGGTGGGTCGCTTACACGAATTCAGTCGTCAGCAGGAGGTCCTCACGGTTGCCCCACAGCTTCACCTTCAGATCTGTCTCTTGAGGCCATATTTTAGTTCTCACGTCATCAAAGAGTGGGCATGTCTGCAGAATATGTTCTGGAGTCTGGGGACCCTTTTGACATGGACAATGGTCAGTTTGGACAGCATTAATTTTGTGGAGATGTGCTTGTAGTCTGCAGTGTGCTGTGCGAAGTCTAAAAATTGTGGTTTGTTGTGACCTGCTTAGCTTTAGAATAGGGTCCTGTGGAAAGTTACTGCCTGTTCTCTGACTCCATGTATGTTTGTATTTTCTTTTGATAAGGGTTTTTGCTTCAGTGAGTGATATTCTGTGCTGGAATTGTTCCTTTTTTTGCACCTCATTGACTATTGACTCATATAAGAATGATGAAAATGCACACAATCAAGACACTAAATTAATCACCTTTGAAACCAAGAACGTTCGAAAAGTATTGAACATAAAATGGACAAATTTAAAAACAAGCATCTCAATGAGGGAAGAAACATACCACAAATGTATGTGAAGCCTTACAAGAAGAAGATGTGGGAATTACATGACAGTGTATTTAGAATGGATTAAAGCAGACTTTCTAAACAAATCTTCATGTTGAAGGTAAAGTCAATAGTAGATCGCCCAATCGAAACTCTAGGCTTTCTCTAAACAGCGAACGTATCAATATTGGGTAAACAAAACAATAAATAAAAGCTACAGCAATTTGAAACGAGGCGCTCAACATGGGAAGAATTGACTATAACCATCGTTGACCCTAACGGAACTAACTATAATTCATATAAATATTATAAACAAAGGAGGAATTCAACTTTTTGGCAAAACGTTAATCTTTGATAAGATATACAAACTAGCATAAACACATGTTCTTCAGTGTATATTGTTCTTCATATTCTTTTGCGATACATATTTCCTGTTATCATATTTGTTTCTTGAACGTGTATTATGAGAGGGGCTGTAGCTAGAGGGTCAGCACACTGGGTCTTTAGTCTCCAGGTCCAGGTTCGATCTTCAAATTATACTTGATAGAGGTATTCACTACAGCGGTTTCTATATAATCTCAATCTCAGGGGTTAATACCAAATTTATGGAAAATTAATATATGTATGGATAATACTGATCATACTATACTTAACTTTGTATGTTTGCCGCGACATAAATACATGACACCATATCCATCGTACCTAACACCGTATCTATCGTACCTGACACAATATCTATCGTACCTAACACTATATATATAATACCTGACATGGTATCTATTGTACTTGCCACCGTATATATCTTACCTGACATTGTGTCTATCATACCTGCCACCGTGTCTATCGTGCCTGCTACCATATCCATCGTACCTAACACCGTATCTATCGTAGCTGACACCGTGTACGATATCGTAGCTGACACCGTATCTATCGTAGCTGACACCGTATCTATCGTAGCTGACACCGTATCCATCGTATCTGACACCGTATCTATCGTGCCTGCCACCGTATCCATCGTACCTAACACCGTATCTATCGTAGCTGCCATCGTACCTGACACCATATCTATCGTACCAGCCACCATATCCATCGTACCTGACACCGTCTCTATCGTACTTGACACCGTATCTATTGTACATGATATCGTATCTATCGTACCTGCAACCGTATTCATCGTATCTGACACCGTCTCTATCGTACTTGACACCGTACCCATCGTACCTGACACGGTATCTATCGTACCTGACACCGTATCTATCATATCTGACACCGTCTCTATCGTACTTGACACCGGACCCATCGTACCTGACACCGTGTCTATTGTACCTGACACCGTACCCATCGTACCTGACACCGTATCTATCGTACGTGAATAACGCGAAATAGAAAAATTTTTCCTTTTTATTAAAACAATTTTTCTTTTACTTTGAGCATGTTAATTTACAATTGACAATTTACAAATTGTTATAAAGTTAACAGCATTCCTTAGCAGAATATTAATCAGCCTGTCATTATTTAGTTGTAGTGAATTTCTAAGTAACAGATATTTTCATAAGATTATCATTGCTGCACGAACGATCCGGTTGCACAACTGCCTCTGGTTGAAACTGAATCAAGTACTTTGACTGGCAGAGATCATTTTGTAACCCTCTGTCTCAGGACCCACCGAACTATTGTAATTAAACCTTATTTCTACTGGAATAATATCCGATACATACAGGTAAACCCAGGAATAAGGTAATGAAGATGTACTAATTACTAAATACACACATAAAAACACATACACAAATCGACGTTTGTGTGTGTGTTATTATGTGTGTCTTTAGTGATTAGCAAAATTTCATTACTCTATTCCTTGAGTTACCTGTTGGATTTCAGTGTTGCTGCAGTAAGTACATATTATGCGATACATACATATTAAATAGATACCGATAATTTCGCTTTAATATGGTCGCATGAAGAATCGGTGTACTTTATCAGATTACTAAGCTCTACCTGGAATTAGACATCCTATCAGGAACGTAGGCACGTTATACGGTCACCTTAGTGGGACAACGTACTAAACAAGGATTAGACTAAAAGTGGCTTGCATCCGGGTATACAGCTTGGAATGTATGCACAGTTTTATACAGCTCTTCACACAAACAAAAACTCATATTGTTACATGAACATTAAATATAAAAATGATTGTGTCCCAAGTTTGTAACTTGAATAAATAACAGGATGTTTTTGTTAATGTTGTTATTGCCGTATCTGGTTGTATGTAGTTGGCTTCCCCATCTCATAGAAAGTGAAACTAACCCACAAAGCATGCTAAAGTCTGATGTGTCATGCCAAAATACGCAGATACTGAAGCCAAGCTGCAAATCATGACACAAACTACCCGGTATCCCGTTCACTAGAGCGGCGGTTCTCATCACTTTTCGCCTGTGTTCCACCTCTTGACACTTTTTCTCTTCAATGGAATTCCTCATCCGTTAAACAGAGGTGGACGTTAAATACTTCACAGATTACAAAAGTTCTTTTTTAATATCTGATGACATCTATCTTGTTATTTATGTTTAAATAATTACCTTACTGTGTCCCTAAAGGTCATATAGCCCACATTGAGATCCACTGCACTATGGTGCATTCTTCTTGCCAGTAGGAGATTGAACAGACAGCAGAACACAATGTATCATTATTGTGATACCTGGGTTTTAATCATTCATCATGTGATCAACGCGGGCAGGATGACTCAGACGACCCCAAGGACACTCTCCAGATGAACTTAATAGAACAATGGTTGGTTGGTTGGTTGCTGATCCAGCGGTCCATGGGCAATATAACAATTAATTGTATGATATGGCTAAAAACCTTCAACGCCAATCTCCAGACCTTCTTTAAATAGGCTTGTATGCAGCGTCACTACGTTAGGCTATCGCGGCTATTGACATTATTTTCATGTATGATCTATTTATATTCTGTTATTTATATTTTGGCCTGCCAATGTAAATCATAGCAATAGTCAGATTGAGCTTAAGCATTTGAGGTAAAATTGTTTAGTACTCCAGCCTATGGTTAGTTGGTTGGTTGATTCCAGCTGTCCATGGGTTCAGCCCTTTGACCCAAAGCCATTATGTGATATATGCATATGTTTGTAAGCTGTTGTCTTGTTCCATGTAAGGTGTTCCATTTATCTGACCTTGGAGAAACATTTTCCTGACGTCGTTCAGCGCTGGACATTCAAAAAGGTGGTGATCAACATTTTCATAGGGATGAGTGCACAGCCGGCACCCTGTAGTGTGTTGTGGTTGTATTCTGTTCAGGCGGTAGTTTAGCTGTATATGTTGTGTGCGCAGTCTGAAGATGATACTCTGGTCTTTCCTTCCCAGGAGGTTGATGTCTTTAGAATTTGGACAGGTCATATATTTATAGATTTCACTCCCAGTTTATCCCACGGCCAATCAGTTCATCAAATGTTCTTTGTTCACAGATTTCACCATCATTTTAACTGTGCGCGTGATTGTTTTTTATATGGCTGTTCTTGTTGTGCTCTCTTGTTTGCCAGTCTGTCTGCCTTATCATTTCCAGATGTGTTTGAATGGTCAGGTTAACCGAAGACGGAAGTGTCGGGCCATTGGCGGAAATAAAACGGCGACACAACGCATCTCCATTCTCTGAACTACATCCTTCTGAAAATCTAATAGGACCATGGTCCTGATATAAGAGATATCCAGCGGGAGTTTCAGAATGAACGCTGAAAAAGAAGAAGAAGAAGAAGGATAGCAATACTGCATAACAATATTGACATCATAAGATATGAGCAGCTGGTTGGCATGGTGATATATTTCAGCTAGCTCAGGTATACAATGTCCATCACATTCTACTGCTTGAAGAGCGGACATAGAGTCTGTAAATATCACAATGTTTTGGACTTTTCATGGAATGTATCAAATATGGTCTTCATGTGGTACAAAGCAACTTCAATTGCTGTTATTTCGGCTTTATAGTTATAACATATTTCTCGCCCGTGTGTTGTCGGCCCGAAAGGGGAGCAAAGAATAGCAACACTGTTTACCTTTCATGCATGTCCTAAAAGGCGACTAAGGAGGTTATGGGATGGAGTTGGCTGTCCCATCCCATATATGGTCAGTGACCCAAAGCCATGCTGAAGTCGGATGTGTCAGGCCGAAAGGCGCAGATATCGCAGCAATGCTGTAAACCATGACACAACGCATTCCGTTCTCCGGACTACATCCTGCTAATTTGCAGAATTTTGAGAACGAACGCATAAGAAGAAGAAGAACATATTTCTCCATATGTATTCAACAACTCATCAGATGTTTTGTCTGGATATTCTATATAGACACCATAACCTGCTTTGATGGTGGCTTTCAAAGCAGACCCATCAGTATAGACATGAATCCATTGTTTTGGGTATGTGTCTATTGTTTTGTTTGTTGCTTTCATAAGCTTTACTGGGTTGGAACTTTTCGTTACATTATCCCTTAATTGGGTCTTGATTTCCGGCAATTTAAAACCTGCCTGTGGTGGTAAACATTTTTCTACTCTTTGTAGTTCTTGTCTTTTGTCTGGTTGGTGATAGCTGTCTTTTATTTCATTGCCATAGCTAAGGACTGACTTGTTTTATTATGTTATTCTGCCAAATATTATGTTATTTTATTATGCCAGTTTTCTACAAGTTGTTTATTTAGGTGGTCATTGTTCATTCTTTTGCTTCTTTCATAAGCTTCCATTGCAGCTATATCTCTCCGCATCTCAAGGGGTTCTACATTTGTATGTATTTCACATGCAGGTGTTGGTGTAGACCTCATTGCTCCAGTAATAAGGCGTGGGCATTGTTCTGCACTCTAGTGATTCTACATTTGTCTTGGAACATGTTGTGAGGAGTGCACTGTTGTATTCTAAAGCAAAACGTCTGTAACCAAGATATAATCCTCTGTAACCATTTCAGTGCTTATTTTTAAAAAAAAAACATTTTCTACATGTATCTGGAAGGTGAGCTGCAGGTCAAGCGTAACTCCAGCTATGAAATTAACAAAGATCAGGTAAAGGCTGCCTAACTTGATTAGAACAATGAACAATTGTGTATGACATGGGTTGGCAACCTATGGCACGCGTGTCACACGTGGCACGCCAAGCAATTTCAAATGGCACGCACTCTACACGTTTCTTGTATAAAGTTGATTATAAATCGATTAGCGGGGTTTCCTCGTTCATTTCGGCACTTGGGCGCGGCACTCTGAATAATTTGAAACCTTAAGTTGGCACACAGTTAGCACAAGGTTGCCGACCCCTGTTGTAGGATAGATAAGAAACTTCAAAATCATTCTCCATACTAATTAGATACAGTTGAGTGGCATAACCAGCCTACTTTAGGTCAGTGGTGGGAAAGCACGGTTCATAAGCTAAATTCAGCACACCAAGCCATGTTTTAATTCCCCCGCATTATTTCTGCTATAAAGAAATTATATGCGCTGGCACAAGAAGGCAGAAAACATTGCTTGTAGCCCCAATTGACAAAAAAAAACGTTTTGGCTTTATACTACTGGGAAAAAACGTAATCCGATCTGTCAATGCACATAGAATGCCCAGCTCTGATTTGAATCAAATCATAACTTTCATAAGGGTTAATTAATATGGTAGTATAGTAACTAGTAGTATAGTAACTGCCTATTATGTAATCAGCAAACCTTCGTTGCGGAGACAGTACTTGATGATGATGAATTAATCAGTGTTATTTTTACCTTTTAATCATCCCCAGATAAACAACGTGTTCCTGTTTGTTACTTATTGTGTTTTGGGCAATGTTAATTGCCCTACATTCTTCTTCGTTCACCACTCTTTACATGACTGGAAGTTGATTAGCCTTTCTAATCTTTATATCCCTTGGATATACTATATCTAGCACTTTTATAGAGAGTTGCCATATTGATATATTTTTGGACAATTTATAAATTTGGTGTTTGTTTTGTTTTTTTAAACTTAGGTAGCGAAACTTACGTCAAATAATTAATTAAAATTTATTTATCTTTTGCTAGATTTTTTTTAAACAATTAGTTAAACAAAAGTAACTTACAATCCACTATTCTTCATTCTTTATTAAAAACATTCATATGAACATTATGAGACTGGCATCTGAGGCGCTGAACATTCTGATAAGTGTTCCGATCCCCATTCCTGTAGACATCCTAGATTGTGCAGACTAGACGTTCCAGTCAGTTGATTATGTAATTTTCTGATCTATTCAGAATGGACACATTTTCTCCTTTTACCATTGGTCACTATTGTTTCTGTCATTCTTGTTATGTGTACATTATCACCTCCAGAATCCTCTTCTTCAATGTGTAATAAATTATACCTGCCATTATTAGTAGGCTCTTTATCTTTTCAGTACTGTGCCATCTACCACAGTATTCGGCTCTTTATCTTTTCAGTACTGTGCCATCTACCACATTATTCCCTGTCAATGAGTCTGCTCTTCTATTGTCTCTGACCCCTTTACTATCAGGGCAATATTTCCGTGCAATGCTCTGGGCAACCGTATTGTCCTGACACGTGCCCCTTTCCTCTACTAACGTGCCCTGGATATCCCTGGAGGCGTCGTTAAATTATTCGCTTTGTGTTCAAGAAGATGTGTGTTCAATTCCCGTTTGCGACTTCTGATTTTCAAAGTGGATTTTTTCGGAAATCTCTGGAAATTGTTGCATGAAGTTACGAAGTTACGTGAAAAGGTGTACTTTTAGCAGGAGGCATGTCATTTTTTTATACAAGTAAATTTAAGTAGGAAGCCAGAGGACAATTTTAATAATTCTTGAGACTAACGGGAATTGAACCAGTCCGTTCAACGGCACCAAATCGCTTAGCAACAATTGCACACGCGTTTTTCCGTACTTGAGAAGTTAGTCAAGTACGGAAGAACTCGTTTGCAATTGTTGCTAGGCGATTTGGTGCCGTTGAACGGACTGGTTCATTTTTTTAGAGGGACAGAGATACTTTTCTTGCATATGGGTACAATAACATCAATCCTTCACTCATTTTAAATCATTTCTTTTCTTTTCTAACATACACCTTTCTTCAACGATGGAGTGATGCCAAAATTCCGACCTGTCCAATCATCGATGTTGTCTGTCCATGATTTGTGTTTTTTTCTCACATTCCAATGTTTCCTGTAGTATCGTTTTTTACAAGAAATCCTGTCGATATGTATGTCCAAACAATGCAATTTTTCGTCGTTTAGCTATTGGAGTAATGCTTGTTGTGGACCTGTATACTTTCTATTTTATTCTGTACATGTGTACATGTGTCTTACACTCTCTATGTATACTTTCTATTTTATTCTTTACATGTGTACATGTGTCTTACACTCTCTATAGACGATAAAATTATCTATCAGAAGTCTATCACAACATGAAAAATACAAAATATATACCAGTAAAATAATCCCTAAATATTTAGCACAATTTAAAGTGATAAATTTAGAAATAGTAGGCCTACTAAACAAAATAATTATCAAGCCAAAACAGTAATGCTCTAAGCATGAAATGGGTCAAGAGCAGTGTTTCCAAACCTTTTTTTTTTACCATGCCGTAAGTCATTCTAAAATTCTGATGCCTTACGATGCCCCCCCCCCCCCCCGCACGATGTACAATATACACATTTTTTTAAATTCAAAAATTATATTATTCCCTAAAAGAATGTTTCAATTGCCCACCTGCACAACCAAATTGCCCCCCCCCCCGGTGGGGCGTGTACCTCACGTTGGGAAACACTGGTCTAGAGCATTTTAGCGTTAGGTCAGTATTTTGTTCTAATGTATTTGACTTTCTGCCTGCTTTTAAATTATTGTTTGGTTTTAAATGACGATTTTAGTATGGCAGCACTGCTTATACACATGTAATTTACACATATAAAACACAATAGCAACATGAACATATACTTACCATCAGACTGTAACTTGTCCTAGTTTTTCAACTTTTAGTAAACGAACCGTTGTGAGTAATATTCTCAAAGCTTTGTTAGTCCAACAACATACATTCTTCTCACTTTCAGCAAAACAAGAGAAAAAACGTATGAAACAATTTCCGCGATAGTTAGACGCTCAGTTCTACAAGTGCTTTGCAGTATATCAGTGGAAGGTAAATAAGATCCGTACATCCGGAGAATTTTACAAGAGACATTTTATGTCCCACAAAGAGTACTCGTGCAACAAAGTTAGTTGACAGTTCAAATTTACTGTATTATTTATTGCCAGCTCTCCCGCCCGTACTTGCTGCATTTACCGCGTTGGAGGTTAGACGTGAAACGAGTATGGAAGAGAACTACGCCTGCTTGTTAACTAGCGGTATATGTAGCATTTAGATTTGGGATCCAGCAGTCAACATTATAATTTAAAATTAATTTGGAAATCATTACTCTCAATATCGGTTATTATTCTTGAAATGTTTTGAGTTGACAACTGAATGTTACAGTAAAACCTATGTGTAATTGTGAGTTCATAAACCACATGTAACAGTAAAACCTATGCAGTGGTGTAGCGAGGAGGAGGGGGGCGGAGGTACGGACCGCCGCGGGTGGCATCATCGGGAGGGCAGCAAATTTATTTTCGTCCAGTCTTTCACAATCACTGACATATTTTTTAATGACACAAGAGCGGAAAATTATGATTCCGCCCCGGGCGCCATTGACCCTCGCTACGTCACTGAACCTATGTGTAATTGTGAGAAGTTCACAAACCACATGTAACCATAAAATCTATGTGTAACTGTGAGTTCATAAACCACATGTAACAGTAAAACATACGTGTAATTGTGAGAAGTTCATCAACTGATTGATCCGAATGAGAGAAAACGTTTGTCACATATTTCTTTGTCTTCTGTGCGAAAATTCGATTAGTTGTTAATTAATTAATGATACTTCCTTGTTGGATCCCACATTCTCGCTGTCACTTTAGTATCTGCGTGTTCGCATTTCCAGAACTTGTCAGTGGTAACAAGTTATTTATATGCACAGGCCTGTCGATGGGGGAAGGGAGGTTAGGGTATTTAGCCCGCACCTCCCCCGTCATCAAATCGGAACATGACTTAGGGTACTAGGAAAGTGGCTAAAAGGCGAGAAAATAACCCAAAAACCGCTCCCTTAACGATTTTTCACAGAAAATGTCATACAACTATTCCTTAATAAACCTCGATCTGACAGATGGAAATTAAGAATGACCTTTTTATTATATAAACTTATAAAGGTAGATCATATCTACGGCCCTGTGTATGCATTGGGTGGTGGGGGGGGGGGGGGGTTGTAAAACATACTTGTATACCAGGAAGATTCCAACTCTCAGATGTATACATTATCGTGAGACATAGTATTCTAATCAGACAGGGGTCCTTTCTTCTTCTTCTTTCGTTCTAAAATTCCCGATTCATTTCTCTTGAGGAACTTGATTTCCCATTATATTTCCAGCCGGATATAGTACACATATTGAAAATTCGTTGTATCACCGTTTAATCTGTGCCATTTGCCCGACACATCCGACTTCGGTGGTAAAAGTAATTCACAGCTGCTAGTAGATTGCTGTCCGGAGAACGGAGTTCCTTGTGTCGAAGTATTCAGCTTGGATGTGATATCTTTGTCATTTCGGTATGACACATCCGACTTTAGCATGGTATCTATGTGTGAATAATCTCCGACGGGAAGAAGTAATCACACAACCGCTCTTCTTTATTTTC
This sequence comes from Meghimatium bilineatum, assembly GCA_034231615.1. Lineage (NCBI taxonomy): Eukaryota > Metazoa > Mollusca > Gastropoda > Stylommatophora > Philomycidae > Meghimatium > Meghimatium bilineatum. Next base: position 29,703,700 of record CM067321.1, read on the forward strand.
ATTTTATGAAATGAAGCTCAGGTTACAATGTTGCTTTCTTAGCTTTTCCCCTTCAGATCCTTGCAACGGAGGGTCTCCGGTCACTAGTGAGACGGTTAGTGAGACGGTTTGAGAACATTTTAAAGACCTTCCTGACCATAAATACTTGCCGTCAACTATACAGTCATATTGATGATGGACAATAAACTCGGAGACACTGCATACAAGTTGCGCTCATTCAAGAACAACTGGAAGTTAAAATATCCATAAGTATTCTGGAAAATCAACATGCTGCATCAAAATGTAGTAAATAAAGTATAGATTGTCCACCACATTGAGCCAGATAGTAAGTAAAGTATCTATTGTCCACCACATTGTCATATAGTAAGTAAAGTATCTATTGTCCACCACATTGAGTCAGATAGTAAGTAAAATATCTATTGTCCACCACATTGTCAGATAGTAAGTAAAGTATCTATTGTCCACCACATTGTCAGATAGTAAGTAAAGTATCTATTGTCCACCACATTGTCAGATAGTAAGTAAAGTATCTATTGTCCACCACATTGAGTCAGATAGTAAGTAAAGTATCTATTGTCCACCACATTGTGAGATAGTAAGTAAAGTATCTATTGTCCACCACATTGTCAGATAGTAAGTAAAGTATATTTTGTCCACAACATTAAGTCAGATAGTAAATAAAGGACATTGAAATCGCTCACTAATCACCACGTAGCTACAACAACAGGTTTGACGTGTCGTGTAAACACAGCACCAGTGGACTGCCTGAGGCGTGTTCTGGCTCCACACTCCACTGACAGCCTGTTAGGTAGTCGTAAAGTAGATGATATTGTGCTGAGACTATCTCAATAAGCATAACAGTTTGTCAACCTAAACACGTAAAGTCTGATATTCGGCGAATTTACGCGTACGAGGTACGATGGTTTATCGGCCCACCGGGTAAATGTAGGCGAACGCCAGCAACGCGGTGTGGACCGCATCGGGCATGGTGAGACCGTAGAAAACCATGGTCATCCACTGCATCGTACTTCACTTCCAGTCGTCTCGATTCGTCTTGCCACTGGTTTCAAATGAGGTCCGACAAGATTGTACGCAAATGTTTGGCGTAGAAATGGCATTAACCTAGAGACTAAGCTGAAAGTTTACAGAGCAGTGGTACTTCCAGTGCTGTTATACGCTAGTGAAACATGGACTGTGTATAGACGTCATGTGAAAAAACGCAATCATTTTCATACAAATTGTCTCAGAAAGGTTATTAACATCAGATGGCAAGACAAGATTCCAGATACCACTGTCCTTGATAGAGCTGGTATCCCAAGCATTGACACGATCCTGATGCAGACACAGATTCGTTGGGCAGGTCATTTGGTGCGTATGCCAGACCATCGTCTGCCAAAGATACTTCTCAATGGTGAGCTAGAGAATGGTATACGATCTCAAGGTGGCCAAAGGAACTCGTTAAAGAACTCACTGAAAGCCTTTGAAATAGACCAAGATACATGGGAAGAACTTGCACAAAATAGATCTACATGGCGTTCTAAAATAAAAAAAGAGCGCTTCATCTTGTGAAAAGAAGAGAAATGCAGCAGCTCAACAGCGGAGAGCAGCTAGAAAGTCACGGATAGACCACGATCCGTCTACAGTCGTCATTCCATGTCCGAACTGTTCAAGGACATTTACAGCTCGAATAGGGCTCATTAGCCATCTACGAACTAATAATCAAGGACATAACTAAAATTGAATTTTCAAAAGTGGATGTAACAAATGGTCATCATCACTTGTGATGGACGAACAACAACAAATAAAGTATCTATTGTCCACCACATTAAGTCAGATAGTAAGTTTGTTTGTTTGTTTATTTTGCGTTCGCTCCATTGTAACCATCACGGATATCCGTGTGATTTCCGCCGGGAGCGTGATTACGTTGTGCCACCGTTATGCGCCTTGTAGGCCTAGCACATCCGATTTCGGCATGCCTTGACAATTCGGGTGGGCTACCCTTAGCCTGTGACAGCCTCTAGATAGTAAGTAAAGTACATATTGTCCACTACATTGAGTCAGATATGAACACACTGTATTAGGCCTATATTTTTCAGCGACAGACCGCATATCTAGGAATGATGTGGGCAGTATATTTCCCATCGCCTAACTATCCTAAACGATCTAGTACCTATTTTCGTATACTAGATTGGCTGGATTAGCCGATATTCTGTAGGTATTTTAAAAATGTCTCAGTCTTTTAATGCAGTTTTTATTCCAAATCTTTTCAGATAAAACATTGCGTTACTACACATGAGTTTGTTTGTTGAATAGGCAATAACAATATCATTTGATTCACCAATGATTAATGTAAAAGTGATGTGTTTAATATATACGTTAAAATATAGTCATCAATGTACACTGACATTCTTTGCAATTGTCTGAGTGTGCTCTTCGTTCCAGTGCAATGTTATATTTTCCTGAATAATAAATATATTTATATAAATATATTTTCTATAAACTTCTATCAAATCAATTCCAATAATCAACATGCTGGAATTGAAAGTGATGAAAGCAATGAAGCTACCTAAACGTTTTGTATATAATATGTTAGTGTAATCTAACAATTTCGGATGTCGCGGTGATTGGCTTACGAACCATGCAGCCTTCCTTGTTTTATTTATAGTTGCGAAGATCTGATATAACCTAGACTAATGTCCATGGTTGAAAGAACCGTATCTCATCATTATATGGTTCATTTTACGTGGCTCAGAAAAAAAATTATACCTTTTATTTTTCCCTGCGTAATAATTGAAATTACAGTTACATTATTCTCCTTGCTATTATATACACTGTACTATCAATGCTACACCTGGTCCCTGACAGGGAAAATATAACAAATACGCTGTATGCGAAACGAAGATCCTGACAACAATACTAGAGGTAACAAAAAGAGATAGGATAAGCAATGAAATGACACTATAAGAAATCTGGTGAAAACAATATCGTGCAAGTATTGCATAGGCACACAACAGATCAAATGGTTCGACCGCCTAATCAGAGTGAAACCAGATCGCCTTCCATCGATAGCCTTCAATAACAGATCATATGAAAAGAGAAACAGGGAAAACCCTGGGAAGATGGATAGATGACATCAGAGAAATATTAGAACACCAAGGCTGCACTATAGCAGAGCATAACAGCTAGCAAAAGAAAGAAGACTTCGGCTCCCCATGACGTCTAATGGCACACATGGATAAAACAAGACAACACAGGACAAGACTATTATATAGCGTTTTCTTTCCTATTCTGAATACTAGGTCTCCGAAGTTTTTATTTATCTGTTCCCATTATCATAACAGAGCTTCCATTTAAGACATCCTGAGAAAAAGTAATGAAATAATTATTTAAACATTGTTGTTCTTCCTTCTACATTTATAATACGTGAGAAGTATATACATTGTTTCCAAAAATATTCAATATCCACAGAAGACCCTACTGCACACTTTTAAAGTAAAGGTAAGTCCCATGGCAGCAACCTGCCGTTGGGGATGAAGATAACTCTTCATGTACTAAGCCGCAGCAACTATTAGGTGGGGTGGCCAGTTCCCTTCCTTGCTGTCTTTATCTCCCCTAACTCATGCGTCAGGTACTCATTTACAGCTAAGTCGACTGGAGGAGTGGTTGTGTCAAGCGAGAAATCACAACCCGGATGATTTTTTTACACACTTTTTTTTAACCACACACTTTTAAGCCACGATTAAACACAAAATGTGTCAATTGTGTTTTAATAATATGGCAAAAAGCATAAAAACAACCAAAGCATCAATTTCATGGCCAATGACATTTAAAATGGCTAATATGGCAACCCTACCGTAACAAGAGATATAGGCTAGAGTAGAGTATATGAACTGCACACAAATTAGGATCCTCCGCTCGTAGTTACCGATTTATATACCAGTATATAAGTGTATGTGTGTATACATTGTAGATAATGCAAAATATAGACTGATTTCCAGTCACTAAAAACTGAAAGGGAATTAACTCAGGCATTCAACATCCCCTCGCGGTTTTCAGTCATGATAAAGTCCCTCCTCAATAGAAAAAGAAAGGATTTTTTAATATGGTTAGTTGTTCTGCAAGCTGATATATAAGAGTTATATGTGTTTGTGTGTATTCAAACACCATATATTTAGTATTACGAACTTAGCCAAAAGTTTGGTAGATTCCCCTCCCCCCCCCCCTTTTTTTTAAAAAAGGAATTTTATTTTTCCAAAAATGTTACCAAATATTTCACGAAAATAAGCAATATTGCACAACGAAAATGACTGAAAGACCTTTTTTAATCCTCCCACCACCCCCACCACCCCCCCCCTTTTTTTTTTACTGATGACATTTTAGAGGCCGTGGGTGACTGGATACCAGAATACGATCTCCACTATTTGTCAATGGTTAAAAATTCTGATAGATGTACAGATGCAGTATTTTCGCATTACTAGACTGTGTAAGAGCCATTTACAAAAAGTAAAAGTGCAGTTAGAACAAATGCAAGACTTACTAAGTGGTCTTCAGTAACATCAGGAGTTTACACGTGGTTGTATTTTATCATTATTATTGTTTATCATTTATATGTATAACATTACAAAAGCAGTAGAAACACCAACAGATGCTTACCGTCCAAATAACTGAACTGCTCTTTTCTGACGACCACAGTTCAAGATAAGAGCTGCAAGATCACATAACCCTACTCAGCGAAAGCTGCCTCAATCACAACATGAAGATCAACACAGACAAAAAAAGAAGTAATGTCTATAGGCAGAAAACCCAATGCAATCAACATAAAAATAAATGATCAACCATTGAAATAGTTGCAAGAATTTAATACCTAGGGAGCATTTTTTGCAACCGATGGAAGAATGGAAAGACAGCTCGAGACAAGAATTCAAAAAGTCAACTAGGTAAATTATGAACTTACACCAATTTGTAAACACAACATCTATCCAGATTAAAACCAAAAAGCAAATCGTAAATTCAATATTTATACCAAAATTTTGTTTTCAATGTCAGACATGGACACTAACTAAAGAACAAGAGAGAAAGCTTACTACGTGTGAAATTAGATGTCTAAGAAAAGCAGCAAACAGAACAAGAAGATAGCATGTGAGAAATTAGGAGACTACAAGAATTATTGAAACAACATCAGTGGTCCAATATATTGAGAAACAGAGATTGAAGTGGTTCAATGAGAATGTACCCTTATTGGCCAGCGACAAGAGCATACAACATGAAAATGGAAAACAGCAAGATAAAGAGGTAGACCAAGAAGAAGGTGGATTGAAGGAGTTTCCAATGTTCTAACACGGCACAGTATTACTGCATATAAAACGATCAAACGTGCAATAGCCCAAAAACCCATCGGCATTTAATCCTGCGATCCTTATAGCATAAGCAGAGAAAATACAATAGATAGGTAAGCTCTGATATAATTAAACTTGACTAAGCTCCGTGGTTGAAAAGGAAAGTAACTCATCATAAGAGGTACTTTTAGTTCAGCGTACACCTCCGTGATCGTGACAGAGTTCGCCCTGGCATACAATGGTAAATTTGACCATTGTGGTATCAGAGAAAATTCCAGATTGCCTTCAATTTTTGTAATATTTGGTAATTGTTCATTAAAAGAATATCTGTCTGATTTAGATACGTATTATTGTCTTCAATGGCAGCCCTGGACATCTAGGAATACTGTAATTTTCCACTAAATGTTATCTTAGCTCAAAGTTACACACTCTTGGACTTGAAACAGCGATCTGGATACCGACCTTTTTACATAAACCATCAGAAAAGTAACTTGACCTGACTTGAAACGTTGATCACTGCATATGCATAAGGGTAATACTTACTACAGTGTTTCTCAAACGTTTTGTAGCCGCAGACCGGCAATTTGTTTTTCAATCTGCTATGGACCTGCGTGAGGTGCTGAAGTCTTATACGAAGTATATGAGGACTTGTGGATGTTTTGTGGACTTTCCGTGACTGGCTCGAAATTCTGAAACTTTATGTATTAAATAGGAAATTAAAGTTTCTTGCGGCCCGACTTCGTAGGTTGAAAGGCTAGTTCCTTAGTACGAAGCTTTAATCCCTTATTTAATATACAAAGTTTGTGGACTTTCCTCCTGGTAGCTAATGACTCGCATATCAGAACCGGTCCATAGACCACAACTGTGAGAAGCATTGGCTTATGATGCTACTTGATACTTCTGATTTAACTATGTAAATATCACACCAAAACTCAGTGATATGCCTGACTAGAGTACAGCTGTGTAAATCTATTCATAAGCAGAAAAATACGGAACTATATAGGTTTACAAATCACTTTAAAATATAGTAAAAATATGCTTAATGTGATTCAGTACATAACGTTCCCTTTTTCATGCAAATATTGAGACGAGGAGTATTGAGGAATACGGAATTTGATGAGTATTGTTTAGTGATCATCGGCATACTTAGGAGTGATGTGGTCAACATCAGACGCGCACCCTTTAGTCTCCTACGAGACATAGTACCCGGCATGGTCTATGTGCATCGATTTGACATAGTTAATGTGATCAAGAGCTTGTCCGCTCAGAAAATGTTCAAGTGTGAATAGTGGTGGTTAGGTCAAGACTCCGTAAGATTTGTGTAAAAATCGGGACAGCCCGTAAAGAGATAAATAATAGAATGAGAATGATAAATCAGCATCGAATTATAATTATCATCAGCAAACCTCTGACGGACTTAATGAAACATGGATCGGGACACCTATGGACTTGTCCGACGGTGTGCATTGATGATAACCTGTAGTTATAACTCATTTGTCGTGTTCTGTGGCAAAGTGGTAGAGACCGCGTTTATGACTGCCAATGTACCGAGTTCGATCACCGCCACAGGGATTTCAGCATCCGGACCGTTCAGAAAGCATTGGCAAACTAGTGAACGTATTTATATTGCCTAAAAAATCACTACAGTCAAAAAATGCAGGTATGATGGTTCAAGTCCTGAATAGAGTATGCTACCAACAATAACTCATAACCTGGTAGCAATTTAGGCTGGATTAGACCTAGTGAGGGTTTTATTATAATAATGCTTTCAGTCTTGGAAGCCAGTGCACTAATCACAGAGGCACAGCTATTCTCTGCTTTCTCTAATTACAGCATAATTGGGATGTACTCTATTCTCTGCTTTCTCTAATTACAGCATAATTGGGATGTACTCTATTCTCTGCTTTCTCTAATTACAACATATTTGGGATGTAATCGATTCTCTGCTTTCTCTAATTACAGCATAATTGGGATGTACTCTATTCTCTGCTTTCTCTAATTACAACATATTTGGGATGTACTCTATTCTCTGCTTTCTCTAATTACAGCATAATTGGGATGTACTCTATTCTCTGCTTTCTCTAATTACAACATATTTGGGATGTACTCTATTCTCTGCTTTCTCTAATTACAGCACAATTGGGATGTAATCGATTCTCTGCTTTCTCTAATTACAGCACAATTGGGATGTACTCTATTCTCTGCTTTCTCTAATTACAGCACAATTGGGATGTAATCGATTCTCTACTTTCTCTAATTACAGCACAATTGGGATGTACTCTATTCTCTGCTTTCTCTAATTACAGCACAATTGGGATGTAATCGATTCTCTGCTTTCTCTAATTACAGCATAATTGGGATGTACTCTATTCTCTGCTTTCTCTAATTACAACATATTTGGGATGTACTCTATTCTCTGCTTTCTCTAATTACAGCACAATTGGGATGTAATCGATTTTCTGCTTTCTCTAATTACAGCACAATTGGGATGTACTCTATTCTCTGCTTTCTCTAATTACAGCACAATTGGGATGTAATCGATTCTCTGCTTTCTCTAATTACAGCATAATTGGTATGTAATCGATTCTCTGCGTTCTCTAATTACAGCATAATTGGGATATATAATCGATTCTCTGCTTTCTCTAATTACATCATAATTGGGATGTAATCGATTCTCTGCTTTCTCTAATTACAGCATAATTGGGATGTAATCGATTCTCTGCTTTCTCTAATTACAGCATAATTGGGATGTAATCGATTCTCTGCTTTCTCTAATTACAGCATAATTTGGATGTACTCGATTCTCTGCTTTCTCCGATTACAGGATAATTGGGATATACTCTATTCTCTGATTATAAAGCTACTTGGTTGAGAGGAAAGAGTGATGGATTGAGAGGATATCCATAAATTACGTCAACACTGTCCTGGTCATTTGTTATCGCCTCCCACTCCGTTGTCAAGAATCTAGGGACCCCTATTTATGGCAACAAATCCCCCCTCCCAAACAAACAAACAAACAAACAAAATAAAAAAAAAGAAATGCCGGCACAACGAAAACAGCAGAACAAAACTTCACTTTTTTTATAAATGTTCACATTCATACACTTTTATTGGTGTATTCAAAAAACCGAATTTGTGTTGGTGGCATCAAATTTTGTCAAATCCACCCTCCCCCTTGTCAACAACTATCAAACTTGTTTAGACCTCTTCTCCCCCCCCCCCCCACCCTCCTAATTGTTAACATAATTGATGGACCGTCCCTGAATGCATGACCCTACTAAGATCGTTCCAGCATGGTAGGTCTGTAAGTCTTATCAGTAGCCTACTAGACAAGTATAAATAACTAAAATGTCACAGTATTAACAGTAACAGTATTACTTAATAGAGCATTTATCCCTACTTGAAAAATCAGTACAGGAGACTGCACTGTCCAGATCAGAAGGAGAGCCACAATATCGATGTCCAAATTAAAACAACTGGAAAAACTGTGGCACGGTGCAAACACAGGAACTGATGTATGTTTGTTATGTACATGTTTATTCCCAGTGTCGATCTACCAAGAGAATTAAGGCTTTCGAAATGAAGTGATATAGAAGTCATGAGAATACTATGAACAGCAAGGAAGACCAACCAAAGCGATCTAAAAACAAATCAACATCCAAGATGGCTGGCTTTTATGCACCATATTAATAAGGATGCTGGATTTTTTTCAACCATGTGAAGAGACACGATGTCATGGAAAGAGTGTTGTTGGAGGGGGTGATAGAAGGCAGAAGAGGAAAAGGACGACCAAGACGTACTCTGGACAAGAAGTATTCAAGAATGCGAGCACGTGTAGCTAGAGGACGCGGAACAGCTTGCCACAGACCGCGCGGATTTCAGGAGATTCATAATAAGAATATTGCGTTCAGAAAAGAATACGTCACATGACAAGACAAGTCAAAGTGTTATATTAAACTTTCAGTAGATTATATGACTATATAGCGAGTCTATGTTTCATATCGCCTGTGTATTGCCGAAGCTCAAAATGGGAACAAATAATTAAAAAACTTTTAAAGTTCCATGTGTGTCGTAAAAAGCGACTAATGAGGTTGTGGGGCGGAATTGGCTTCCCTATCCCATATAGGGTCATAGTGATAGAGAAGCCACGCGAAATTCGGATGTTTCAAGTAAAAAGACGAGACATCGCTAAGCTCTAAACCAATGCGCATCCCGTTCTCCCGACTGCATCCTGCAAATCTATAAACGGTAGGTCTATATGATAATATATAGCAAATATATAGGAGTTTGAGAAAAACGCAAAAGAAGTTGTTTCATATTGTATGTTCTGTTGTTCCCATACACATGAATTAAATGTAGGCATTATTTCTTGTCTCAATTTATTACATTTGTCTTCTATTCAATAATGCCTGTAAATGATGACAATGGTAATACTCGCAGACTCTCAAAGTATATTGTGCAAGATAGAAAAGTACATGCTTACAAAAGAATGGTGGGACTTATTGAACACCTCAATTGTCCAGAGCATTACATGGATATACTGCCCGGGTCATGCTGGTTTCAGAAGGAACGAGAGAGCCGAATTATTGACTGGCAATGCGGCGATATACGGCACAATACTGAGAAAAGATAAAGCAGACTTGATTAGGGCAGTAATAAATCTATTTCAAGATGACGATGATGTCAACGTGTCTGAGAAAGTACACATGCAGAGACTGTCAGAAATTGGAGTATCTAGAGGGGAGGGAAGAAAAATTATTTTTTTTAACAGTTCCGAAGATCACGCAATCAACACCTGACTGGGACTCTATATACACTGTGATTAATGCTGGAATGAAGAGTGGAGCACTTATGGGAGTGCCGCAGGCGCTGTGATGCTAGTTTCTAATCAAGAATCAAGTGATTCCACGTTCCAATTAAAATATTATCAAGAATCAAGAAAGCACCAAATGTCAACACTAGGTACGGAAGAGTTAAAAACAGGAGAAGATAAGTCGGTATGCAAAAGAAATAATATTTATAATTACTTCCCTGCAGACCGGAAGTTGGTTACTTAGTTTATTTGTGTTTATTTCAGCAACAAGTAACTTTTACTAAATACATTAATAAAGGGAATTAGATTAACAATTTGGACAATCTTATCACATTTTCTTTCAGATTGGCTGTCACTATAACATTTAATAGTAGCTGCTAATGTTAATACATTATGATTTGTTAATGGTGTTAGACAGACGTACTCTTGAATAAATAAAACTCCTGCAAATTAATTAAACAAACCTACCACACGGACTTGCACTTGCATGTGTGTTTTTATTCCACGAATAAGAGTGTTTAGCAACACTGACAGCGAGGTCGGTGAAGAAGGTGACATGTTTTGTGAATAATGGCTTGTTCTGCTGCTGCATTAAGGGAATGCCCTGTCAACAGTAGAAAATATCAATTCATTAGAGTTTAGAGTAGACTCTACACTCTACTGTAGAGTATCTACTATCTTACTTGAACATCATCATACTTATAGTCATAGCCAAAAGAAAAAGAGATTTAAATACAATAATACATGATAAGATCTAAAATGAAGTTATGTCGTCAGTATAATTGGAATATACACAACACTAACTATATCTCATTCTTGGATGCCTCAGTGGTACAGAAATAGTGGTGAAACGCGCCTTGCTCGATTGCCCAACTTTGATTCAAAGAGTTGATATGTTATACTCATTTCTACCTGTACATCAGTGCAATTACTGTTTGCAGTTATAAATCTCTACACAGAATTAATAAGGACTTCATTTTTTTGATTATTGTCATGTGTTTCATTGGTAACTATTTATATACTTGGAGTTGCCTCCGCTATTTTTGGCATGCGATTCCAAGTATATCAACAGTAAAAAAAGGAATTTTTTGTCGTGTGACATATTATTTATTTTATCTGAAAGTGTCTGAGAAAAGCTGCAATGGTTACCAAATTAGATAAAATAAGAAATGAAGAAATTAGGAAAAGAGTTGGTATAATATCATGTATCGAACATATTGAGAGACAGCAAGTAAAATGGTTTGGTCACCTTATGAGAATGAAGCCAAACCAAATACCAATAAGAGCATATAATACAAGAATATCCGGGCGTAAAGCCAAAGGTAGACCAAGAAAACGGTGGATAGAAAACATTAAGATGCATGCTTGAACAAACATGGACTAAATGCAACTTTGGCGACACATCTGGCCTTGAAACGACAGCTTAAGATACCACCCCTACGCTTAATGGCAAGTGTGAATGCGATCAACAATCATTCGCCTGGGGATAGACAATAGACATATTATTTCCAGAACGTAGTCTTCCTTATGGATCTACTGAAATCCCCATAGCCTCTGGCAAGTTGTCCCGATTCCTCTAGCGACATGTGCATGCATTCCTGAATGTTTCTTATCCAACGATGTCTTGGTTCGCCTCTGACTTCTATCACCCCCTCCAGCAACACTCTTTCCATATCAGCATGTCTCTTTACATGGCCAAAAAACACCTAATTTCCTTCTTAATACAGTGTTTAAAAAGCCTGCCGTATTGAACATTGATTTTTTCTTAGCACATCTTGGTTGGTCTTTGCTACTGTCCATTGTATTCTCAGGACTCTTCTATAGAACTTCATTTCAAAGGCCTATATTCTCTTGGTTGTAGTTTTATTTATTATCCATGTTTTTCAGCAGTAGGTCGGCGCTGAGAACACATGTACATAACAAACACACCTTAGTTCCCGTATGTGCCCCATGCCAAAGATTTTCCAATTGTTTTAATTTGAACATTGCTATTGATGTCCTCCTCCTGATCATGACTACAGTCTTCAGCACTGTTTAACCAATGAAAATCACAACATTAATTAAAAACATAAAGAATGAAGTCCTAATTAATTCTGTGCAAAGGTCTTCAATTGCAGACAGTCATGATCAGTGCAAACAAAAACCATCTATTATATGATGATATAGTAATGATCAGCAGAAACAATTTAAAGGGAAATAGTCATGGCTTGGCAAAATAGAGATTTTTAAACAGTTATGCACATTAAGATATTACATGCACAGAGCATGTAGAAGAGTGAGAATATAGATTCAGAAATCCAGGCTCTGATCAGTGAGAATTCCTCAGATAAGATATTATTGTCTAAACTGATGTATCCATGGTTTGACATGTGCACAGTGCTTCGGCATTCACAGTTTAATGAAGAAGAAAATGGCACTTTCTATACAACAACTAGTAGTATGATATTGGAGGTGATTGAAGTGACTAGGGCAATGATATGACTTGAGACTAAATATTCTTTAGGTTTCTGTATTCTGACTGATTCTATTAGTATGCTGTTAAATATTCATTTGGGATATCAGTGGCTGGAGTCGATAGTGAAATCTGTACTGAAGAGTATTCCTTCATTATTGTGTGCCTGGACATGCAGATGTTAGGGAGAGTGAAAGAATATGTGACATTGTGGCCACTGTGACTATTGTTGGTAGTTCCATTACCATGCTGGTATTTTAATTGCAATCAAGGAGTTAGACCATTTAAAAGATATAGTGTGTATTTCTTCTTCCATGTCTATGGTTAGATGCAGGATCTGGGAGTGAAACTTGGTGTTACATTAATATGACAGTATTTCCCTCGAAAAGATTAGAAAATGACCTTTTTTTAAGGCAACCCACCCCTTTACCAAAGACATACATCTCTATTCTACATATATAGCTATGTCAGTCACAGATCAGTGACAGAATTTCTTATTCTAGTATTATATTTCTAAGTGTTATTGGTTTGAAAATTATCTCGGTTTGATGGGCATGTCTGATACTATTTCTCTGTCATAATCACTCACCCTCCCTCTAAAGATTCCTCATTTTGATATTCAGCTTCAGTTTTTCTGTTATTTATAATAGCAAATCTCTTGTATCCTTTTATGCAGTGGGAAGTTTCTCCAGAAATTTATTTCATACCCAGAAGGTTCTAACTCTCATTGGTCTAGAATGCTTCGAGAAGATACCACTTACTAATAGGGTAAATACATATTTGTACAGATGAAGCACTATGAGGATTCCAGAAGAGGAAAACATGTATGTCATCTACTAAGGGTTTACTGCTGTATAATAGCTAATCTTATAGGCTATTTGTGAGGCCTTCAGTTATATCAACAATATACATTAGAAATGTTGCATGATCTGAAAGTGTTGATTAGGAAAATCAATATATAAAACAAAATTTTGTATATCTCTTTTTAGCCTGGTACTATTTGAATTCAACATGGATGCTCACATTGGTAGCAGTATTGGGAATCAAACAATAGAAAATGGTCATCCTATTCATGTGCCGAATGTATGGAGTCTTGTTAAAGAACGCATAGATTCAATGGTTGATCAAGCAATCCAGCGTACTCAAATGCATTTGATTTATGACAATAATATTCTGGAAAGTGTAAACAACTTCAAGCACCGTCTGAAAGAACTCTTAGAAGGTCCATTGAAAAATGTTGCCCCTGGACATCCTATAGGTCAAAGTTATCATCATACAGTGAGTATAAAGGATTTATATATCATTATACAGTGAGTATAAAGGATTTATATATCATCATGCAGTGAGTATAAAGGATTTATATGCTTATCCTTCCAGTGTTAGTCCTTTAGAATAGTATGAAAAATATATAAAGTTCTTGTTTGTGTCAGGGTCAGGAAAAACACTAGAAAGGGCCTCACTTCAAGCTGGAAACAGATATATCTGGTTAACATCATATATCTGTAAATCACTGATTTGATCTGGACATTGGTGAAGTTTGCTAAAAAACTAGAATGGAATCAAAAATTTATCTTCAAGGTCCATAAGGTTGTAATAGAGTTGCTGCAAAGTTCCCCATCAATGTTATGACAGCCAAGTTCACATTGCACCCTGCCACATGCTTCTAGATACACGTAGATTTAGCACGAATGTCACAGAGAGAGCCGACTGTTACTAAAAATAACTGCGATTTCATATACAATATTTACCCAAGTCATTCTCCAGATAGTCCTGCGTGCTGATCTCACACATCATCACTTATCTTGGCTGATGTGACTGATAATTTGTCGCTTAGAATATACTTTGTGTCGCCAATCAATGAAGAACACAAATAATATCAGATATACTAAGATAAATTGCTCTGCATAAGAGCAGTGTGCAAACTGTACTTATTTTCTGTGAGAATTGGTTCAAAATGGTAACTCCCAGTTATTTTTAACTTCAGCTGACTCTTTCTTCAAACTGTGCTACAGGCATGTGTATTTATAGTTCTGTGACTCAACACTCGAAAACGTCAAGAAGTTTATGTGTTTTCAATGAAGACAAATCAGATTTTGGTTAATGTGGAACAAAATAATACTAGAATGTATTAAAGTGCATCTGAATCTAGTGTGCACTGGTTTCCATAGCATGCATTAGCAGGAAAGCACATATGACGTAATAATTTTCCATTGCTTTTTGTGTGTTCTGTCTAGGACACAGAAATGTGAGTTTATTCATGTGAATTGTCCATTGTCTTTCCCCAGGTGGTTTGTGATCCACTCAAGATTCAGCGTAGGGGTGATTGGAGCTCGAGCTTGCGTTCTAAAGCCAGATATGTAACCTCAGCTGTGCTATGACCGTGTCTGTACAGGATGTCCCTGACGTTTTCTATCCATCTTTTCCGTGGTCTTCCTCTGGCTTTGTACCCTGATCTCATTTGGTTATATGCTTGTACGTGCAACTTTTCGTGATGCATTCTCATAATGTGGCCAAACTACTTGATCTGTTCTCTCTCTATGTAATCTGTACAAGATATTATACCTATTCTTTCCCTGATATATTCATTCAGCAATCTGTCAAGCCTGGTGAACCCGGCAGCTTTCCTCAAGCATTTCATCTCACATGTCACTATCTTTCTGTAATGTGAAGATGAGAGAGACCAGATTTGGCACTGGTAACACAGTGTTGGTAGGAATATACTGTAGATCACTTGTCTCTTAACTTCCATCTCGATCTTGAGGTGAAGAAGTAGTGGTGACAGTTGGTATGTTACTGCATTTGCCTTTTGACATCTCATCTCTATTTCTCTATCGAGGCTTCCATTTTCTGTAAAAATACTACCGAGATATTTTAACTCTGTTACTTGTTTTACTCCTATATTGTCTATCTGTATATTTAGTGGACTCTGTGTTCTGTATATTTTCATTGTTTCCGTCTTTTGTGTATTGATTTTCATGTTGTATTTTCTACATGTCGCAGATATTGAGCTAACATGATTTTGTAGTTGTTCTTCGTTTTCATATATGAGGCTCTGATCGTCTGCGTAAAGTAGTTCTTTCATTTCATTGTTTAGTTGCTCTGAGTTATCTTGTTCTGAATCTGTGATGTTGCCCTCTGTACTTTTGCCTCTTTTATTATTCTGTCTATGTATATATTTAATAGCAAAGATGAGAGCATGCAACTTTGACGCACTCCCGTTTTTGTATCAAATGCATCTGTGATACCATCTGATGTTCTTACTACACATTGGCAGTTCTTATACAAAGATCTTATGCTTTCTAGCAGTTGTCCTTTGATACAATACATTTCCAGAGTTTCCCATAGTACGTCCCTGTTGACTCTTATCAAATGCCTTCTCTTGATCTATAAATATTGCGTTTAGTTCTTTGTTGTATTCATTCATGTGAATGAATGTGTTTAATAATAATAATAAAAAGACATAATCGTACATTTATCTTTCATTGAAATAATTGCTAGCAGTTAGACACAATTCATGATGAAAGGGTAACATTAGAATTTGCTGATGTGTTTATAATGTGTAGCAGAAAAGTCCAGAAAATAATGACGCAATAATATTATGAGTACAAAATGTTTTCTTCCAGCATTAACTGACAATACATTCTATGAAAACACTAGATTCGGACAAATTTTGCATCAGTATTACTTTTGTTCCTGTGTGCCCAAATTTATACCTCAGAAATTTCTCAAGATAATTCATGTTTGGAGCTGCATTTATTTTTCAGCATTTACACATTACTCAGACATTGTAGTCATCTTTTTCTGAGTGTTTCAATGATAGATGGTAACTGAATACTGTGTAGTAGTTTGGATTTATTATTTTGTCTTGCCACATAATGTTTGTTATTTTATATTGCCAGCAAATGTTTGTTATTGTATATTATTTCATTATATATGTTGGTTCAAATAAATCACATCTAAACTGCAGATGTTCACCAAAAGATATCTCTCCAATTTTCTCTGTACCAGATGGTTAGTAGGGGTAACAAATACAAACTAGTGGAAGAGAACAAGTCAGAAACTAATAGAGTTGGAAAGGAAAGGAGCAAATAGAAATATAGTTGATACAATTAAAGAAAATGATTGCCTATCATAACTAGATATAAACTTGAGTGGAGCTTACATGGAAAGAGATTGTACATGAAGATAAAGATTACCTAGTGAAGTACAATGGAAGAGTAAGTCAGAGAAGCTCATAGTGAGAGCCGAAGAATATAACCTATATTAGTAGTAAAATATGTTGCAAAATTCATGTACAAGCTTGAAAATTAATGAATTATTGGACAGATTGCTTAATTTTTAGCAGGTAAATTACACGTCATGGAAGTGTTACATATGAATTGTTGCAATGTAATAACCTTAGAAGGAAAAAATAACATTATATAGAAGAAATATATTATACATTTTTATAAAGAGAAAATAGATAATTATCACCATGACAACACACCTACGTGACACAAAATTGAGTTGCAATACAGTAAAATCTATTATGTGCACAGTATTTTGAAAATATGCACAAACATCAAATGAGTTTGCCAATACGTGCAATCCAAGATGCCTGTGAATTTATGACCATCATTTTTATAATGTTATAGGTAATCTACCACTGCTTGTCAAGATTTCGAAGATCCACAATAGTTTTCTATAAAATTTCATTATAGTGAAGTCATGAATTTTGGAACAAACTATAGTAGCAGAAGGAGGAGGATAAGTAGTAGTGCTTGACTGAAGTCCTGAGTTCAATTTTGGAACAAACTATAGTAGCAGAAGGAGGATAAGTAGTAGTGCTTGACTGAAGTCCTGAGTTCAATTTTGGAACAAACTATAGTAGCAGAAGGAGGAGGATAAGTAGTAGTTCCAGACTGAAGTCCTGAGTTCAATTCATCAGTGAGGCAATTCAGGAACAAAATTCACAACTTTATTGACTTTTTTTCAATGCCATGCTCCCTTTAACTTGTGAAGGGCAAATATCCAAGTCATTCTGACCGTATATAAGACAATTAACCCCAAAATCCCCTTAGTCACCTCTTATATGATACATAGAAGTTCACAATACTGCTACTCATTGCCCCCCCTTTAGGCCATTTTACACACAGAACTTATGACTAACTAAATACATTGGCCACAGGTCATTATTTTTATTACTTCTTGTCATTCAATACAATTTGGTGTCCTATCTCTAATAGTGTCATTTGATCCTTATTTTCTGTCAGATTCACAGGGAAGTTGAGGATGCTGTGGAAGGTGCAGTAGATGAAGCTATGCGGGAAGTTAACATCAGTGATTTTCTGGTGGCCAACACTTCTCTGTCATCAGTTAGAGAAAGACTGATTGTCACTTTAGATTCAGAGATAGAAATGGATGTCTTTAATACAGTCTTTACTAATGGAACATGTAAGTATACAAATTAAATTCGGTACTATGATCGCAGTACAACCCTCGTTGCGCCATTTAGTGCCTACCTGTGTGATTATTTCCCTTGCCCGTGTTTATCAATTTATGTTTATCATTTATTAATTTAAATATAATTATATTTAGGGTTAGGATTAGTTGTGTAAAACATAACTAACCCTAAACATAAAAAATTGATATTTAAATTAATTATTGATTATTTATTGATATAATATTTAGATCAATTAACCACAGAATGCGTAGGTAGGCACTAATGTGAAACAAGAAAGAAAATAGGAATTGGACTGCGATCATAGTACCTTAAATTCTTTGTATAGACCTTGTTAGATAAGACAGCTTTCTTGTTGTGGTTTCGATGTGTTGATCTTCTTCTCACACTGGACATGTCCATACATTCTTAGATCTCTATCTCAGCAAATCCATCATGATGTAGCTGCTTTGAGGTTTGGGATGAGAAAAGAGCAAGATAATATTTACCTACAAATGATGTCTATAAAATAGATGGATCAGAAATCAGAACTCTAAGGATATCAGAAAAATGTATTGTAAAACAGGGAAGACCTAGAAAAGAGACAAGCTTTCAGTCATATAGTTGATGGTTCTGATTCTGTGTTGATTGGGTGTACTTTTTGAGATTGTTGTTAGATGTTCTTTACCAATCCTCATCCCCAATCTGTACATTCTCAACACATCGAAATCATTAACCGTAAACTCCTCTGATCTCACAGAATCACATATGTAATGAGTAATTCAGTTCTATCCATGTTGTAACCTCTTATTGGGTGATAAAACCAGGCCATTATCTCCCACACCTTCATGTCCAGAGATAAAGATGAATATGACTACATAGTATCATATTCAACTGCAATCCTTTATTAATGCATTAACAAATTACGTCAATATTCGTTAACAACAATAATAGACTGTGATAATATAAGAAAATAATAGACAAACAACATAATAGACAGAGATAATGTGATAAGAAAATAATACACAGAAATAATGTGATCATTACTTAGGAGGTTTTGATTTGGAGTTGGCTGTCCCAACTCATATAGGGTCAAAGTGACCCAGAAGCCAGGCTGAAGTTGAATGTGTCCTTCTGAAAGGCACAAATATTGCAGCTAAGCTGTAAATCATGACACTGCTTTCTCTTTTCTGGACTACATCCTGCTAATATGCAGGAGTTTGAGAATGTATACAGAGGAAGAAAGCATTGCTTACAAGAATGTGTCAACAGACAGAAGTCAAAAGTATTACTTGCAGGGATATGTTTCCAGTCAAGTATTTAAGCATTGCTCATAATAACACAATCAATCAATCATGTGCCATGCCGATTGACATAGTGCAGTTTGGCATAGAAGCGATCATGTTTCTCCACAACTCTCTGTCTCTTGTGTCGTTAATAAGTTCAGTTGGTGGCGTAATTTTGTGCCACAGTGATAACTCATCAAGAAATTTATCTCTTTCTCTTCTTCTGCCCTTGATCTTTCCAGTGGTTACTAGCTGTTCAAATTTTACTTTTCTCACCAAATGCCCTAAAAAATCTTGATTGTCCTCTTATAATTTTTGCTATAATTTGTCGTTTTACTCCAGTATCTCTAAGAAATTTTACATTAGTTTTCTTGGTTGTACATGGAATTTTCATCATTCTTCTTCAAAATCTAATCTCAGTTGCCTCCAGCTTATCTTTGGCGCTTTTGTTTACTGTCCATGCTTTGCATTCATAAAGAAGGATCGGGTCAATATAACATTCTAGCACTCGAACTTGCATATGCATTGATATTACTCCATTGTATAGAATGTTTCTCTTTTTTGAAATTTTGATTTGGCCTGTGCAATTGTACTCTTGATATCATTGGAGCACCAGCTATCTAATGTTAAAATAGTTCAAAGATACTTGATTTTATCCACTTTGCATCATCGATATTAATACTGCATTTTGGTGGTGTGTACTTCTTTGAAGCAACCATTACTTCTGTTTTATTCTTGCTTAGACTGAGGCCTTTGTTTTCACTTTCTTGTACTACCATGTCTAACAAAGCTTGGAGTTCTTGTTTGCTCCCTTCAATCAGAACTACATTGTCAGCATATCTCAGATTGTAACCTCCAACTACTATTCCTGGCATGCTTTCTATGTTTTATATAATATCCTCTGTATACAGGAAGAAAAGATCTGGTAACATTACACATCCTTGTCTTATGCCCATTTTTATCTTTTGAAATTCGTTTACATTACTGTCAACCCTCATTGCATTTGTTTGTTTCCAATATATAATTCTTACTATCTTTAGATCTTTCCCATCAACTTGAGGTTTTCTCACATTTTTATGATTTCTAAATGCTTCACTTTGTCAAGGTGAGCGCACTAATCAAGGAAAAAATTTCATATATTTGCAAGTTTCTTGATAATCAATGCAAAAATGTCTTTTAAAAAAAAATATTCAACACAATATACTCCAGGACATGTCTAAGTGAAATCCAAGCTATGTACTCATCCATACAAAACTACTGATTACCATCATCTTTTTAAATGTCCAGTGTTAGATGATATTTTTTTTGCCAAAGTTGGATAGTTGGGCCATTGGCGCAAATAAATTATGACACAACACATATCCATTCTCTGGACTACATTCTTCTGGAAAACTAGTGGGACCATCCTTCTGCAAGAGAGATCTTGTGAGATTTTAAGAATTAATGGGGGAAGCACACAAAAAAAGATGACGTCAGAAAAATGCTTTAACCTCCAATGTCAGATAAATGGAGCACCCTATATGGAACAAACCAACAGCTCACAAACACATGCATGTATCACACAGTGGCATTGAGTTAAAGTGCATGAGCCCATAGACTGCTGGATCAGTAACCAACGTTCATGTAATATTTATCTTTTACCTCAAATTCTGACTTTATTTCTGTTTTTCTTGTTAGATGGTATGGAAAACGTATCAGATTTCATTCACAAACAGCCCACTAAAGATGAAACAATGTTTGTTGTGCTATTGTGCATGGCAGTCATCATACCAGCCATTTTCATCACTCTTCTCATCACCTTCTTCTACAAGAGACAAAAAGAAAATAAAGAACGGAGGTAATTATAAAGTTTCATTGTTAAGGATTATTTATTATGATTCTGGCATCTTCCTAGTTAATCCGTTTACTTTGTGCTCAAGAGGTTGGGACTTTCAAATTCTACCCATGATGACTTGTTTAGAGAGATGTTTTTTTATCAATGGGAATTATTACTTGACGCTACAGAGTTATATATATATATATATATATATATATATATATATATATATATACTTACTGCGCAAAACTGAAATCCAACAGGTAAATCCAGGAATAGGGTAATAAAATTTTGCTAATCACTAAAGACACACATAATAGCACGCACAAATCGACATTTCAACCAAAAGACTTTTTTCAAGATACAATTGAAAAATCATTAAAACAGAAAATGGATAGTAAAGATATGGATGTTCACATTAGCATGTTTAATATAGATTGACCGGAAGAGTTGAAACGACACCGGACAAGGTATATATAAAAATGGCTACATACGTGTAAGATGAAAAAAAACAGAAACTATGGAACAATTAGAATCATACATGAGACATGGCTCATTGATGCCATCGGGTTAAAGAGTACCATATTGGTAAATGTAGCTGTTCTCATGCGCAAGATGGGTCCGGTCATCAGAGAAGCATGATTTAATGGCCATAACCGGAATATCCTGAACCATCATAATAACCATCTAGGTTTAGATGATGATAAAAGTTTCAGACTTGTAGTATTGTATCTTCCTGGCACTTACGGAAATGAGTGAAAATTCCAAATCTGGCATAGAATTTCCGACCACGGGACACATAGTCATAGTTGGACATATATGATGGAATTCCAATACAAACAACACCATAATAATTGAAGAATATCCATAATAGAACATTGATATTCCAACTATTGTTCCATTTTTGAAATTTTAAACTATTAGTTCTTCTTTGTGTGTTAAAAAGTCAAAAATAAAATGTGTATCTTACACAATGAATACCCCTCTACATGCTGAATATCATGGATCATCTTGAATGATTTGGTGATCAATTGAATGATATCCAGCTTTACAGGGAATCAACTATTTAAACTGTAACCCAAATATACCCAATATGTAAGGATACAATTAGTCTTTGTTACAATGTTGTCTAATATTAATTTAAGACTATTTTATTTGGTGTCTGACTTTAATTTAGGACTATTAAAATGATGTTGGACTTTAATGAAGACTATTTTAAAATGATGTCTGACATTAATTTATACTGTTTTAAAATGATGTTGGACTAAGCTGAAGACTTTTTTAAAAATGATGTCCGACTTTAATTTAAGATGGTTTTAAAATGATGTTGGACTTTAATGAAGGCTATTTTAAAATGATATCTGACATTAATTTACAGACAGGAACTGTTACTAGAGAACCAGCCTGAGTTCTCTATGGATGAGTATAACAGTGAAGAGAAACAGCTTTCATTGAAAGTAGAGATACCTGACTTGGACTTGCAGAACTTAAAGATCTGAAGTATCATCAGATACTGCAATGATTGGTATGTTTGAATTGAGATCTGTGTTCACTCATGAATAACCACTTAACTTTGTCTTTGGGATATTTGAATATGAGTACATTATGATGATTCTTTACAGCAAAGCTTTGATATTATCCTTTTCTGTATATTGTCCTCAGTAGTGCAGAAAATTTAATTGTTACTTTCCTTTACTGAGCTCATTGAGTTTCGGTAGATTGTCTTGACACCACAAATTCTAACATAATGAAATTGTAAACCTGTTAAGGTCATTAAAGGGATGTAAAAGTAAAGTGTGCTTTGTGGGAAGATTGAGGACAAGTATCTATCTATCTTTTGACCAATCACATTCTTTTCAACAATTTTTTTGGTGATTTTTCATCAGCTGGCACTGCCAACTCTTCTTAGTCTCTTTTTACAATATGCTTAACAGGTCACATGTTACTTTTCTGTGATTCAATTATGGATACTCCTATAGAAAAGGACTCAAAATTCATAGAGAATTGACTTCATTATACTCAGGTTACCCCATATATAGTCCATCCCTCTCAGTGAAATGGCTTGCCACAATTACCACTCATAGCATGTAATTCCATAGTTTCAAGCAATAATCTCCAAAAAATCAAATTTATAAACAAGGCATTGCGAGTGGTATTCAAACCTATGACCTCTTCTCGCAAAATAAATAGCTTAACAGATATGTCAGGAAGATCCCTGATTTACTGAATATTGAATTGACTTCTACTCAATGTGAAACTCATTGCCAAATGGTTAGAATGTGAAAATAGAAATGTAAAAACCTTCCTGCAAACATCATGACAACCCCAATGGCAAAGTGGCTTTTATGACTGCAGTTACAGTCCTCCCTGCAAGATTATTGACAACTGCTATAGCAAAGTAGCTTTTCTTACCATAGCTAAGATCCCCCCTGTACTCATTAATAGGAAAACACACAGTAAAAAAACAAAAAACTTGTATAAACTAAACTATAACCCACTTGAAAATGGAGTTCCATCACGTGTTGCTAGGGCCTGAAAGGGGAGCAAACAGTAGCACTCTGAGACTTGTCATACATGTTGTAAGAGACCCATAAGGAGGTTCTGGAACTAGAAATTTGCTATTGTATATAATAGATTAAAGTGACTACAACAAAGCTGAAGTTGGATTTGTTGGGCTGAAAGGTGAAGAAATCATAGCCAAGCTGTAAATCGTGACACAACTCATTTCGTTCTCCGGTATATTATATTTAAAAGCAGTTATTTATCAACAGGAGCCATAATAGACAGTTACCACATACTGAATATGCCATCACAGCACCTATGGACATGTCCAAAATGCGATTATGATGACTAACTTTAATTAAATGTGAACAATTGAATAGAATCATGAACACATTGGCTACAAAAATTCGCTCTCTGTGACTTAAGTGCAATCAACTGGAGTCAATCTGGTCACAGCATTCGACAGTGGCACTGTTAATGACAGATGTATAATATAATGAATCACGTTCTAATTTGGTTCAAAATTTTAAGTAAGCACTGGAAGAATTTTGGTAACAGAATGGCATATTATAGATATCAATAGATTCACAGTTTATTCACTTTTTTGTATGTTTCAAGATTGTTTCTAAATGGTGGAAGTTTATCTACCATGACAAACAGGAATGTAGATAAGTGGAGATGGGCTGTATCTGTAGCAATAAATACCACTGACAAGCACTGGTGATAAATAGGGGTGATATGGTCAGTATCATGCTGTTTACTTTAGTTTCCCAGATTTGTTCCGATAGCTATTTCCTAAGTCTGGCTCTCTCATGTGACATATTCTTTCCAGAACATCATCTTCCTTATGGATTCTCTCTTATGAACCTTATTTATGATGAATATTAGAAGATATTTATTATGGACACTCCGTGATTCTGGGTGAGTTGACTTGCTGCGGCTAGAGACATCTTTAAGCAATCTGATATATCACAGCATAATCAATGTCTTGGTGCCGTTTTCCCCTGTTGCCGTTAACTCTGCCTTCAGCTATTAACCTTTCCATGCTGTTATGTCTCTTTATATGACCAAAAAAACACAGCTTTCTTGTTAGGATGTTATTAACCTTTAGCAAGCCAGATTAAAAAATACGAATTATCTGTATAATAAAAAATACCTTACTTATCAAATTCCTTGGCAACACTGTAAACTAAATCTGTTGTATTTATGTTCTTTCACTGTGAAATTATCAAAATATAGCCAGGGGAACTGTATAAAACATGTAGATTTGCAGTAAAATCGTTCTTTGAGCTTAGGCCTAGAGTCATTTTTGGTGCCACTTCAACATATTCGATATCAAACATATAAGTCCCCAAACCAACACGGCATTCTGTATATTCACTGCTGTGAAACTAAATAACCTAATAATTCATGTTTCAAGCCACGATTCAATGTTATTTTATTCAAAATACGATGAAAGAAAGGCCTATAAAACCAATCCACCATTATGGCATCGTACCGGTGTGCAGATGTGGTCAGATTAATTGCTCTTAAACTTGTAAGACTAGCTAGCCATTTTCAACAACGATCATGTCGGAAGTGGGGGATATACTGGCTTCGATTGCGCATATCCCCAGCTATGTGCACGGGCTGTGGTACGTGTAAATCTCACGATATCTCGTCGGATGGGGTGTGTCACCAACGGCGCGAGCCACCATTTTTTTTTTTTCGACAGGTGTTAATATAGACATGGTGAAGGTTAAAGAGCCAGTCCTCTTTGACGTTTATTGATCTTAACATTTATTGATTTTTCTTTTTAGTTGTCCATGGTATACATAAAATTCTTCTGTAGCATCTCATTTTGAAAGCAGTGATTCTCTTTGCATTGTTTTATTTAACGTCCATGTCTTGCAACCGTATATTGCCACTGGAAACACACATGTTCTGATTATATATAGTTTGACTTTGCTGCTGGTACATTTACATGTGTTCAGAATATCCAAAATATAATTACTAGGCACATAACTCTTGTAGTTTGCCATTGCTTTCAGGAGGAAATCTGTTTATCGAATAGCACACAAGAAAGCACGTTCATTTTCTACGCCATTTTGTAGCGGAATCGTGGATCAGCCACAGAATAGTTTGTGAGAAAAATTAGTAGCATTTCCTTTTCCAAACGTAATGATGAACTTAGAATTTTTTGGCTGTACAGATTTGCTATGAGATTTTAAATTCAGTAGGTTACCATTGTGTTTGTGTTAAAAGTATATCTGACTTTAATTTAAGTATGTTTTAAAATAATGTCTGGCTTTACTGCACAACTTTCTGTCAAAAGTAACATGGTACTTTAGCTATTGGTTGGTTGGTTGGTTGCTGATCCAGCGGTCCATGGGCTCATGCCCTTTGACCTAATGCTATTAGATGGCATTATATTGCTGGGAAGTCTGTGGATTTTTGGCCCACCCCGGACAGAGCCAGATAATAACTATCACACCTCCAGGAAGGTAGGTTTCAACATTTGCACTGCTCCTAGCCACTGTAGCCAAGATAGGGTTCACTGTGCTCATTCCTCGCCACCAATTGACTACTGGTTATGCCGAACTTCTCTATTGCTCTAGGCATGCAACCAAATGTTCAAGTCAAAAGGATTGTCACGTCCTGAGTCACTGTGCCTCTATGATGGGCCTCAGCCATAGGAAAATCAGTGATGTCAGTTTCCTCCTCCTCAGTGCTGCGCAGTACATCTCTGGCTCCCTCCCAACCACAGAGGGTGCATACATATATTCAGGCAAACATGAAAAAACATTTAAACAACAAAACAAAATCATAACTGTATAGATGACATGCCATGAAGCTTCTATAAGAAGATAACCTCAATATAACGGCATATCATCCACTAAGGTTTTCTGTTGCATGGATGGTATGTCTAGTACTTTAGCTATTCAAGATGAGCTCTGTACCTCTCACCACAGAATCGGGTGAGAAATGAATCATAACCAACCAGGTTACATAACCTAAATTTCATTCTCAAACTCCCGCAGGATATAACAGGATAATGATACTACTATATTTCCAGCAAGATCTAGTCCATAGAACAAAAATGTTTTATGTCATCGTTCTATTTGTGCCAATGGTTTAACACATCCAACTTTGGTGGTGGTAACTAATCCATTCATTGTTTTTTTCCATTGAAGGATGGACATCTGTAACTGTATCACTAGTATAGTAGACCAGCTGTTCAAGAGAACTAGTTCTCGTACTACACGCTTGTCACCAAACTCAAAGCTAACCAATTATGCATACTTGACCTTTATTGACATTGCCACTGACATCCACCTTCTTCACAGTAAAAATATTCATATTTCAATGCTATAAAAATAATTACTGGTTATTTTTTTTCTCTATGATTTATATACACTGTTGTTGTTTTTTTTATCTTCTTTAATCAGATCAAGGAACTAATAACTTGAATGAACTATTTAATTCACTTCATATTATCCATGAAACCCATCGGATTCAGAATTTAGTGCTGTCTTGATGAGCCATATTTTATTCTACTCTTCACTGTAGAGCCAACATACAAGAAGGAAGTGTTCAACATTCTCTGAACTCAGTCAACAAGTATTCATGGAGTGTGATTTTAAATGTAATAATTATTACAATTTTTTTAATGCGGCCATTACTTTTGTGATGGTGTTTTATTGATGTTTTCAATGTCAAGTGACATAATATTTGTATGACATGTTGATTCCATGCATTTACATATACAATAAATATAAATGTTTATACAATATACAGATTGTGTCTGTACAATGTGCAGTCCTATTCTACACAATGGAGACATAAAGGATATGGTGTTGTTTGTTTTGTTCCCTAGGAACTATGAGCATTAGAAGTTTTGTATCTGTTTGTTAAATTGTGTACACGTTTGTACAGGCAATATTCTCTTTATTTTTTTCTAACATGAGCAAATCTTAAGGCGTGTGAGCAGTAGATATTTCTATATAAGCACAACGTTTTCAGAAACCATTATATTTTGCTTATATATATATATATATATATATATATATATATATATATATATATATATATATATATATATATATATATATTATTATCAAGTGACATATTCTTTCCAGAACGTTGTCTTCGTTGTGGACACTCTGAACGCATCTCTGTCCCGGGCAAGCAGGTCTGCATTGGCCAGAGATGTGCATATATTCTTTGATGTTGCTGGTCCATTGTCTTCTTTGGTCTTCCTCTTCTTCTCTCACCTGGCACTCTGTCCTCCAGAATCAGCCTCTCAATACCATTATGTTGCTTGAATATCAAAAATACTGTAGCTTCCTTCTTATGCTGGTATTTAGAAGCCACCCTTCATTTAGTTTCAGTAATATCAAAACTTCAATGTTCTTCTTTTTCTCTGGCCATGATATTCGTAGGATCTTTCTATAGCACTTCATTTCAAATGAATATTTTTTTAATATTGTCTTGTTTAAAGTCCAAGTCTCGCATCCATATGTTGGCACTTGGAAAACACATTATAAAAGGGTTACTTTAGTATCGTTATTACTAATATATATACTATTATATAGAAACTATTATTTTACATTTATGAATCATTTGTTGAATCACATCTGCAGTCAAAATAATTCATAATCGGATAGTAAGCAGTTGTCTACCCTTTGTGTTAAAGGAAAAAACTCAATGTCAGCAAGTAATAGCCGTCATTAATATTGCATGTCTCCAAGCAGCATCAATACAAGTTTGACATCAGTGTCTCATACTCATACTATTGTGAAAGTATCACAAAAAATGTTTGGGTTTTGACGTTCCATTCTGCAATGAGTGCTCACTGAAGATCGTTCACATTGTTGATGGCATGCTGTCAGACCCTTCTGTTAGTTCATCCCAAGCATTTTCAATCAGGTTCCTGTCAGAAGAGTTTGCAGGCCAATCCACTACAAAAATAGGCTCCTGAGTTAAGAATTTCTGGTTACATTAGCAATGTGAGGTCTAACATTGTCGTGCTGAAAGATTCTTGCATCTTGGTGATTGTGGAAGAAAGGCACAATGATTGGTCACAGTACTTGATTAATGTAGATATCAGCGGTTACTTACATTAACTGTGAACACATGAAGGGGAGTATGGTCCTCATGGGAAAAACCACCCCAAACGTGTATGCTTTCTACTCCATGTGTTATGCTGCACTATACGCACATCAGCATATCTTTCTCCAGGACGACGCCAGACTCAATTTCTTCTATTAGCAAATGAGACATTAAACCGGCTTTCATCAGAGAACATTGTTAGTCTCCTTCTGCCCTGAATATTTTGACGATGAATATTTTGTTGGGACCAAGCCAGTCTGTTGGTCTGGTGACATCTAGTAAAGATAAATAAGGATAGACCGATATTAGAACTGTTTTTGCAAGCCAAAGGAGTGAGGTCTCCTTTGCATAGTTTTTGCGCTAAAAAGCCCTCATGTGCCATATGTATGAGCTACTGCTTGGAAGTGGTTGCACAGATGCATCAGTGCAATAAGACAATCTTGAGCTCATATTGCACAAGGCTGACCAGGTCTGCAGTGGTACATGCTACCAAGGATGGTGCAGCCACATCTATCAACTTACAATTATATAAATTTGTGTTTTGTATAATTTATATCCATATTCTTATTAAAACATCCATATTAGTAATAATAACTTAGACACACCCACACTGTACCCTATTTTTAAAATTTTTTTTGGGTGTTTGTTTTTGCTTGGCAATATGTGTATGTGAGATAATTAAAAAAACCTCTGTATCAGCATCATTAATTACTGAAATAAAATTACACACACTCCCCCCTTTCTTCCCATGAAAATCTATATCAATATGCAAAATCTATATCCTTGCTAGTTGCCACCTATGTATAGTGAGCTGGTCACAATTGAATTGTCTGGCAATTTTCTGGTTGCAATGCTACTAACAAGTGTGATAACTTTATCATCACTCTTGTAACATCAGTCGAAGCAGGAAAAGAAAACAGTAACAGACCTTGTTGTGATAAAAATCAGATAATGACTTTTAGTAATGTATGCTTTCTACCAAATTTCAACCTGTTTTGACTTTTAATAGAATTTATTTATTTGCTGTTTTGTACATGAAACATGAAAAATGTGAAAGCAACATCACATCAACAAAACCATGAACTTCATGACTACCATGTGTTCTAGGTTGAAAAATCATCCACGTACATAAACATTTTAAGTGTGAACATAAAAACATGTTTTTGATGTGTTTTTAATGGTTACCTATATATATATATATATATATATATATATATATATATATATATATATATATATATATGATGGAAAAAAAGTACGTAACTAGTATCGACTCGAATGAATAATTCAATGGAAAATCCTAATCTACACAAAACAACTAACGCAACTGTTAATTAGAAATACTGTTTGAACTGTGTAGCTTGAATGTTGTTTTTTTTAACTGTCAGTCTCATTTGGGTGTTAATTTTATGAGCAGGTGTTTTCTAAATACTTAGTATTCAATAAGGTGCCATAATGTGTTTGATTTTTGTTTTATTTATTTCCTTCAATAGATCTTTGTTTATACGCAGTGTTGATAGAGACTATTTTTTATTTTATGTCTTTTCATGAAGATCTCCCTATTTTTCTATATATCCACAATTCTAAGATATTAAATGAAACCAGAACATGCTCATTATGTGAAGGGCTATATTCTCAACTACATTTTGTGTTGTCATGCTTTCATATCCCGTGCTGATGCTGCCTAAAGGTTTGTAGTGCTGCTCTTCAGATGATAAGTTGTGTGAACTTTATAGGACGGCCAAGATACCTGGTTTGATTTAAGGCTACAGGCAGTTGGACATCGGAATTATTAAAAAACAATGATAACCTATTGAACATAAATGTTTCCTAGAAAATCACTACAGCCAAATATTCTGAGTTGATTACTACAGCCTAATACAATATGCTGTCAATTTTTATGTTGTCTAGACATGGTAGATTGTGACATCTTAGCCGTCCAGAGATGTCATATTGGGGAACAGAACATGGAAGGCTTATGTAGCACAGGAAATGCTGTAATGAATGAGTCACATACTACAAAAGCCAGTATTATCAAGAAATTACTAGTATGATGTCCCTAAGAATCATAAACAGTTGGCAGTCAAAAAACTCAGAGAGAATAGTATACACAGGAAGAATAGGAAATGGTTAGAGAATTTCAAAGAATTTGTTAGTTTGGAGAGTGTTGGTTGATGGCTAATATATAATAAAACCCATAACTCATCAGGGTCACAGGAGTGCCACATTGGATACATCAGAACAAAAAGCCACAAACACCACCACAAGATGAATATCACATTGTGAACAGATTATAACAAGTTGTAATTATATGCCTCAGAACGGGACACAAACGACTCCACAGTCACATGTACACAAAATTCAAGATTGGCAACATGACCATATGTACATGTGGACAGGCAGCACAGAGTGCCAAACACATATTTCAAGACTGTTCTGAGTATGAAACGCTGGGGCAGACATATTGGCCAGAGGAAACAACACTGGAATCAAAGATCTATGGGCCACTGTATGAACTACAAAAACAGTGAGTTCTATTCAGAAGACAGAATTACAGATATAGACATGTTTCAAATGAACGGAAGAAGTAGAATATCAGATCAAAAAAGCCCTCCAAACAACTCAGCCCAGATCATTCTTTGATGTTATTAATCCAGGATTTTCTCTGTCTGTGACTGTTCCTGCAAAATAATGTTAGAGAGCAAGTCATATCTCATTAAATGTCCAAACCAAACATGTTTATGTCATTTCACCACCGCCTAAAGTGATTCTTGATAACCTGCAAGTTTGTTTGTTTGCTGCCCAGCAAATATATTTCTCTTGTGTTCTATATAGCTAATTCTTAACAAACATCTGTAGCACTTGTTTTCAAAAGCTGAATCCTTCTTTCTGTGGATGGAATATCTAACTTTCAAACCCGTATAAAAGTATACTTAGCACAAGTGATCTGAATAGATTGAAATATACCTGCTCTGGGATATTGGTAATAGAATAGATGATAAGTTGTGATCTGTTATTGTAACTTGTTCAGGTCATGCTGTTTATCATATGTTTGGCTTGGTTAAATAAAATGTACCTATTACACAGGTGTGAACTAGTATGGATTTTCTTTATTGATATGGATTTCGGCTCAAAAAATTATTTTTTTTATTTTAAAAAGTTCATTTGGTGTTAAATTTCAGTTCACTAATGGTGACGTTTTTACCGTGCACACATGTATTGACGATCTAAAAAAAAGATTTTTTAGTGCTAAATATGGGTGGTTTATTAAATTTGCATATAAATTGTAAAAATGTGAATTTATGAATACATTGGTTGACAGCTATGCTATTATGGTGAGGTATTCTCTTTTCAACCACCGACGTTAGTCCAGTTAGGTTATGTGTAAGATTTTAATCAAGAAATAGTGGAAGTCATAGCTCTGGTAATTCATTAACATGACCTCCATAGTTCATCCTGTATTTTTATAAATTCTTAACCTTTGCCTGCAGAACTTTGACCTAATTTTCCAACTTCGCATGCGTAGATACGTGTAGCTCTGCCTATATTTGTATTGTGACAAACATTTTATGAGAAATATTGATGTTCTAAGTGAATAATTGTTATTTTATATTTACATGATGTCACATGTGTCTAGTCTAAGAATATGTCATTTGAGACTTGTCCTCAAAGCAGGCACTTTTATTTAGTTATCTTCCTTCTCTGATTATACTGATACATCAAACTGATTAGAAATATATATTGGGAACATACTGCATCAATAATGTGTGAAAACAGCTACTCACTATACAAAGAAATAAGAAGAGGGGTAAGACAAGGATGCATTTTATCACCAAGCCTATTTAATATCTACACAGATAATATTTTTAAACATTTAGAAGGAATACCAGGACTTGATCAGTGAGAAAATAATAAACAACCTGAGATATGGAGATGACACTGTCCTTTTAGCAGAAAGTGAAACAAGAACTACAAAGACTAATAGATCGTCCATAAATTAAGTAAAGAATATTGTCTAGATATACGCATCCAAAAAAAACAAAAACAATATTAATTTATAATCAGCAAAGTCACAAAAGAACAGGTGCTAAACATAAAAATACATGGAGAGAAACTACAACAAGTAGAACATTTTCAATATCTCGGACACATAATCACAAATAATGGCAGATATGAAACAGAAGTTAAAAGGAGAATAGAAATGGCTACGGGTACTTTCACTGACATGAGGAAAATATTAACTTCTAAACAAATTACTAACTAAAAATGAGAATTATAAAATGCCACACTATGACTCTGAAACATGGACAATGAACAAACACTTAGAAGACAAAATTGATACCTTTGAGATGTGGATATATAGAAGAATAGGGAGAACATCATGGAAAGAGAAGAAAACAAACAAAGAGGTTCTTCTTCGTCTTCAGCGTTCATTCTCAAACTCCTGCTGGATCTCTCGAATAGCAACACTGTTTACCTTCCTCGCATGTCATAAAAGGCGACTAAGGAGGTTATGGGATGGAGTTGGCTATCCCATATAGGGTCAGTGATCCAAGGCCTTGCTAAAGTCAGATGTGTCAGGCCGAAATATCGCAGCAATGCTGTAAACCATGACACAACGCATTCCGTTCTCCTGCCTACATCCTGCTATGCAGGAGTTTGAGAATGAACGCAGAAGAAGAAGAAGAAGAATGCTCCTACTAGATATTCAGCAGGGTGTAGTCCAGAGAATGGAAATGTGTTGTGTCGCTGTTTTATTTGCACCAATGGCCCAACACATCCGTCGTTGGCGGAAAAGAGGTTCTAACAACACTTCATATGAAGAATTACTGAACAAAATAAAGATCAAATAAAGAAAGTATTTTGGACATATTAAAAGACATGACACCTTGTTAAAGACCTTACTTGAGGGTAAAGTCTAGGGGAGGCGATCAAGAGGGAAGCAGATAAGAGTGGAAGAGTAACATCATGAGATGGACAAGGTACAGTCTAGCAGAGTGCACCACCAAGACAAGAAACGGGATATTGGATGTCTGTTGCAGCCAACATTCATTGCGGAGACAGTACTTAATGATGATGATATACAAATATGAAAGTCAGTTTTACAAACAGCTTTGGCCTATATACTAATATAAATTTAGACACAAAGGAAAGATAACTAAATAACATTGCCTGCTTTGGGGACAAATAACATTAATGTTATGAATTTTTTAATTGGCTCATCATGTAGTTTGCATTTGATACTTTTCAGAATACTAAATACTAGATTAGGATTACATAAATATGTCAATCCATATCCTATGATAGAGTCCCATCCTCTTTAAGCTACCAATAGTACCTTAGTGGTAGAGCACTTTACACAGTAGGTCTGGTAGTAATTCAGGACTAATCCCCAATTTAAAGAATCTGGGTGATCAGTTTAATTTGGGTAGACTAGATAAACAAATTACTGGAGCAGACATTCATTCTTCTTTCAAAAAATCAAAACAAATTTTCATGTGAGATGAGCCAGAGGATGTGATGTGCTGCTAGTTTTACAACAGAGCTGTGTTATTTGCGCCTTTTGGTCCGACACATCAGATTTCAGCATGAACAGACCTTCAGAGAGATATGTTGGCAGTTAAATCCAACACACTATATCTGTGGGTGTCAAAGCTGGTTGATGCTTGATTGCAAATCCAACTGCCCATCAGCTTTATGTCCTTTGACACAATGATATTTTGTGATTGAAGGGGGGGCCATGTAGCGCATTGGTTAGCCACCGGCTTTGCATATGAGTGGTCCCGGGCTCATTCCCCAGGCAGAAATTTGTTCAGATCACAACGGCTCCCAGGTCAGCCAAGCCTTAATTGTGTACCGGATTAATCCGGAGAGTAAAGATTGCAAGGGAGGAGATGGCTACTGTCCTCATATAGCAGAGCCACAGAAATGTGAGACCGCTAACATCTCACACCCATACGGCATTAATAAATGCTATGGGTTAACTTCACTTTGTTGTGTGATACATGCATGTGTTTGTTAACTGCTGTTTTGTTCCATATAGGAGTTTCTGTTTATTTGACACTGGAGGAAAATTTTCCTAATAAAGTATTCTCCTAATATCCAGCTCTGGATATTAGGTTGTTAATGTTCTTTGTAGAAGTAATTTACGTTATTTCATTTGGGTTTTGGCTAGAGAATAAATTACAGCTGTCATTTGTCTATGGATAGAGAATAATCAATTACAGCTGTCATTTGTCTATGGATAGAGAATAATCAATTACAGCTGTCATTTGTCTATGGATAGAGAATAATCAATTACAGCTGTCATTTGTGTATTGATAGAGAATAATCAATTACAGCTGTCATTTTTGTATGTGTTATGTTATTACCTCCAGGGCCATAGGCAGCGCATAGGGCAGAAACCATAGCTTTCCATTTGTCTTTGTGTTGCCAGGTCTTTCAATTCTTGTGTGTTGTTTAGGTTCATTGACATGCCTTCTCTATTAATGATTCTTCGTAGAGTTCATTTGTGTATGGATAGAGAATAATCAATTACAGCTGTCATTTGTTTGTCTGTTTAAATTAAAACAAAAATTTCATTCATTTTCAAACTCCTGCTGAATTTCTCTTGTGTCAAGACAATGACCTTACTAGATTTCCAGGATGTTATCCAGAGAATACCTTTTACCAGAGAATTCTTTTACACCCGAGGTTCTAAAGCAACCCCAAAGAACACGATACTTAAAAAAAGGGAAATAACAGGCTGCAAGACCATAAAAGAACTAAAACTGCAGGCAGCGGACCACAACACATGGAGAATCTAAACCTCTGCCCTATGTGCCGCCTGCGGCACAAAAGGAACAAACTAACTAAAAACTATCCAGAGAATGGAGATATATTATATTGTGTCACAGTTTTATTTTTGTTAATGGCCAGATACATGTGACTTTGGTGATGGTATGTATGTGTTCAGTGTTTTACCAATTCCACTGTGGTGGACAACCATATTGCTAGTAGGCCAGCCATTGTGTCACAACCCGTTATCGCTTGCTCAGCACACTAACCCATATAATCTGTTGTCACAGTCAT
This sequence comes from Meghimatium bilineatum, assembly GCA_034231615.1. Taxonomy (NCBI): domain Eukaryota; kingdom Metazoa; phylum Mollusca; class Gastropoda; order Stylommatophora; family Philomycidae; genus Meghimatium; species Meghimatium bilineatum. Next base: position 29,739,486 of record CM067321.1, read on the forward strand.
TTTAAAGTGAACTTTTTGTCTGGGTTTTGTCAACTTCACTGTAGATGCTTACTGTTTGAGCTATTAGTGGACAATTATCGTTATCGAAAAGTATTTTTGTGTTATGAATGTTAATATCATTAAGTATCACATAATTTATGTTTGTGCCCTAATCACTTTAAAGTACACGATCACAGCGTCTGTTCACTAACATTGTAGCACAGGCAAGGAACCCTAATGCAATTTCTTTTTAAACTGTCTTTTCGTATATATAAAATTGTGTTATTTGATTTGTTAAATTGTATTCCTAGGCAGCAGTTTTTCTGACTACTCTGATCACTTTTACAAACTGCCAGGAGTTGCTTTAAAATCATGAGAAACGCAATACATTATTTGAAAATCAAACTGTAATGGTAAATTGAAAACTGTACAAGAGATGGTCAAAAAGTAATGCCTCAGGATTTATAATTTAATTAAATAGGCACGAATATAGATAAAACGCACATTAAAATGTAGTTTGAAGTCTGTACTTCAATACTTTATTTCTCAATGTAGTCTCCGTTATTTGTCACAGTTCTCGTCCATCTTTGCACAGGGGCATGTATCCCCAAACAGTAAAAATTTGTCCTTTTTCGTAAACCAGTTACATATGGCGTGTTTAAGGTTATTGGTGTCCTTAAAGGGATGTCTGCATAGATCTTCTTTTAGTGGCCCAAACAGATGGAAGTCTGAAGGTGCAAGGTTGGAACTGTAAAGGGGATGTAGTAATACTGTCCAGCTAAATTCTCCAATCACATCAATGGTGTGTTTAGCAGTGTGTGGCATGTCGAAGACAACATCTACGCTTCTTCAAAGTTTGAATATAACAGTCTGCATTCACTTTGTTCCATGAAGTCGAGAAGAATCACACACTTCTCATTCCAAAACATGGAGGCCATAACTTTCCTTACAGATGGTAAACTTTTGAACTTCTTTCTTGTTGGCGATGTTGTGTGATGCCATTCCACAGACACAATGATGTACCCAACATCGGACAGTGCAAACGTCCACTGTCGAATCTATATAAACATTCTTCAAATGTTCATAGATGCAAATTGGGGGTCTCACCTTCAGCATTGAGAAATTCTATGGCATATTGTTTTAACCGTACTTCTTTAGCAGACCTTTTTTCAAAGGTTACTGTGTTGCAATCTGTTAATGAAACAGGTTGGTTATGCTATACAGTGCAGAAGAGTGTTTGGGAATTCTCAAAAAATTAACAAATTTCTCACTGATACAGTATTTACTTACCGGTAGATTTAAAAAAATTGGAGGTATTACTTTTTTTTACCATCCCTCGTATTTAAAGTTGTTTTCTATATATCATTTTGTTATTTATCATTTTTTCTTGGCATTCATTCTCAAACACCCACCGGGTCTCATTTATTTAGTTCAGAGAACTGAAGTGTTTTGCACCATAGTTTAATTTGTGCCAGTAGCCCAACATATTGAATTTCATCAGTTCTGTGCCCTATAAGTGTAGTATATTGTAGCTTGATCGACTATCATACAATTACTTATCAGCAAAATTTGATCATAAATGTTCCCTGGTGTTGTCAGGACCAAAAAGGGAAGCAAAGAATTGCAATAAGTATGCGGCTGTGGAGGTTTTGGAGAGTGGAGTTTGCTGTTCCATCCCTTAAAAAGGGCCAAAAGCTGTGCTGAAGTCGAATTTGTCATGCTGAAAGGTGCAGATAACACAGCCAAGCTGTTCTCTGGACTACACCCTGCTAATCTGCAGGATGTTTGAAAACAAATGCAGAAAAAAAAGAAGGAGATGATTAATTGGCATCTGTTGAACAATAAAACATACTGCCGCTTATTTTGTACATACTTTTACATGGGAAGTCAGGGTTGCTTGTGATCAAATTTTAAGGTACAAATGGTCAAACTCCTAATTATTGTACAAAAATTACTGAAAACATAATAAAATGTGCATGCATACTGTAAAAAGCAATTTTAAAATGTGAATCTCATAATTGCATTTAGGAGATTAAATTGAATTCTCTTGCTTGGTTACATTTTAAACGCATTTACAAAATAAACAATTATACCAGGCATATTGTTAGCATCTTGAGTAACCAGACTTTTCAGATTTACATCAATTTAAAACTAGAAAATAGCCCTGTGTAAAAATGGATACATTTTCAAATTGGCCAAAATACCAAAATGGCCACACAAAAATAAATTATATGACCAGTGACATTTCAGTGATAAAATTGGTGAGATTTTGTATCTATATAAATTTGCCAATTTGTGTCTTAAAATTGCCAAGTGTCAACCCTGAGGTGAATACAAATGGATTTGATTACAGCAAGTTTTTTTTTTCTTCACTTTGTTAGTTAATGTAAACCCACACACATTGTTTATTCTTTATTCCAATGCTTTCATGTATTTAAATAAGTGCCCATTCTGTCAGCATATTATAGCAACATTATTTCTTTTATTGTTGACACAAATAGTGCAGTTTTACTGTATGTTTATTAATTGATTGGTTTTTTTTTTTTGGACTAAAGTTGTAGAAAATTGTACATTTTATTGCTGCATATGAATAGTGTTGTTTGTTGTTGCATTGTAAATGTAAAGGTAATATTTACGGAGTTTTCATATTCTATTGAATGCACATTTGTGATCTAATTCAACCAAAGTAACTTAATAAGCTCTGATATTTTGTTTCAACAGAAAGATTATTGTTATTCCAAGAATATTTGTATCATATATAACATGAAATGATTTTTTGTTTCATAAGAGACATCTGTTGTTTTTTTTAAATTTTATTTTTAATGTGAGAAAATTAATTTTAAAATTATTTGTTTCAACAGAAAGAATAAGTATATGTTCTTAAAATAACAGCCGTTTATGAAATGTATATGCACAGGTTCTGTAGCATAAGTTGTTGGCAATGCATAGACGATGTAATATTTGTCCATAGTGTTTTAGCTTTATTTTGTGTAAAGTGTAAACTATAGAATGTAAATTATTCAAGGAACTTCATGTTTTATTAATATGAAGGAATGCATTTACTAATTTATTTATAGAAATCAATGTAATACTAGAATTTCTCTTTCATGGCAACAGTTTACAATAGTTTGTCGTAATTAATAATGATGGTTTAGATTATAATTAGCAGATATATTTACAATATGTAGCAGAATTGACACAGAAAATAATGACATATACATATTATTAGTGCTGACATGAACCGTAACTTATTCTATAAATATATGTGTACATATATTTTCAAAGCGGAATGTTATTTTAGGAATATGTACCAAAAATGATTTTTAAATTCATATTTACCATGATAAAGTAAGTAACTGCTCTCTTCATGTTTGTTTCCCCTTCAGTCTTTATAGCACTTCTACATTTTTTGTTTACACACTGTTTTGATTCAAGTTTTGTAAACCTAACAGTTATAGATAATGTCAGATTCTCCAGAAATCTTCAACATAAATTTAAACAAAACAAAATCTGCAGAAAATCTAAATTTATACAAAATCTAAATTTATACAAAATCTAAATTTATACTTTAAATGATAACAGTTATAGTTTCAAACATTTATTTTATGTAATATCTTGGAAACAAATTTCTCTCCAGTATGCAAATTGTAGATTATTTCTATGTATTTATACATACAATTTTGATTAAGACATAGACACGCTGGGCAGGACACATGGTCCGCATGAAAGAACATTGTCTACCAAATAAGTTGTTATATGGAGAACTCCAGACTGGCTCTCGCAAGGCAGGAGGACAGAAGAAACATTTTAAAGACACTCTTAAGACATCACTCACTTCAAAATAGACACAAATTAATGGGAGAATCTTGAACAAGACACGCCCGACTGACATCACAGAATCAAGTGGTGCAGCAGCTGCAGAAAACCTCAGACACGATGCACAACAAAATCACACTAGAAGAAAGACAAGAGCAGCTCAATGGCCCACAGACTCCTCCCACACATGCTCAGAGTGTGGTGGACAATTCTAAACATGCATTGAACTTATTAGTCACAGTCATGCACACCACAGACATCATCTTCATCATCATCCTAGTTTAGCTGAATGGTTATCATCGACTTCAGTGGACAAACAGCATTCTGAATATCATTATCGAGTCAGATAATGATGGTGGTGAGCAGGACAATGATATGGCTTGAGTCTCAGAGTGCTTCAGGTGTCTCTTTTCTTACTGATTCTATTAAGTATACTTTTAAAGATTCTAATAAATATTCAGTCAAGTCCTATCTACACTGTCAGTGGCTGAGGTCAATTATAAAGTCTGTACTGAAAACAGTAACCTTCATTTTTGTACCTGGACATGTTGATGTTAAGAGTAATAAAGAGCAGACAGACTTTCCAGCTTGGCTGCGGTAACTAGTGGTAGTTCAATGGACCGTGCATATATTGCACACAAATTGTTAAACCAGCTATGTGGTGTATTTCTTCTTCAGTGTCTATGACTAGAATGGAGGACCTGGGGACATTATCAAGCGTGGTGTTGCTAGAAACGAGTAGCTTATAGGAATCAAAAGAAGTTATCAACTAAAATAGAATTGGAAGTCAGTTACCACATGCTAAAGAGTATACTGATTATGAAATTGTAGCATTATGGACATGTCTGTAGCGCCATGTTGATGATCTGATGACTAACTAAGACAACTTGTCTTGTCTCAGTCACTTGTACCGTGAAGTGTTGTGGGGAGCCGAAGTGTAACCACACAGAAAGTAGTCCAAGTACACCAAATATGGAGAAGCACCAGCCTTTGTATCATAGAGTAATTGTGCGCTCAGCTTATCCTTGTAAACCAGGGAACACAGAGAGACAAATAAATTGATAATTCAATAGCTATTTAACATAATTAGATTTATATTGTTGTGTAAACATTAGGGAATGAAGAATCTCATCCAACATTTACCACAAAGTTGTAGATAACAAAAGATTGTGTTGTTTCATGCTTATTTATGAATTCATTCCAACACAGCTTTTGAAGATAAGAAACATGTATTTAATCATGTGCTTCAGAGTCTAATGAACACATCTTCTCTCACTTATTCCAAGTTGGTCTGCTTATCAGATCATGTACATGGTTATTCTACAAGCTCTTGTCAAAGGCCAGTATCTCAGTTGTTCATTTTATATAAATGATTATACACTTTTTAAAAATCATTCTCTTAATAATAAGCAATATACATTTTGTTTCAGGTTTTGTACAGTCGATTGTGGTGAAGTCTACTTGCATTTGATCAATATAATTTTGCTAAAGCTCAAAGCTCCAGAGTGTGATGTACATTTACAATGTTTTTAGATTAAAATGACGCTTATACTTTTCTGTGTTTGTCTTTTTATATTGTTTTATTTGTATAGCTTTGTTTTTTATATTTAATTGATTATGAACCAACAACATCACTGCAGTTTGGGAAAACCAATAGATGCTTAGTCTCCCCAAACAAATATCCAAGTGTATGCATATGGTTTTTGTGGTGTGCTGGTTGAACATATTCCTCATTCTGTTCTTCATGTGACCAGTCTTACTCATACCACACTCAATAAATTGTTACAACTATGATAATGTGTTATTATCACTGATTACTAAGTGGAGTACATGGCCCTGTGGTTAGAGTGCCGTTCTCAGACCCTTGAGGTCCCGGGTTTAATCCACAGTTTAGACCGGGTTTTTTCTTTCGGAGGTACAATCACATCCTTCCTGTACACGTCGCGGCGTCTTCTATGGCCTTTATTTCCACAGCTTATAGAAAGCCTCCCTTTAAAAATAAAGTCATGCCAATGAAAACTAACAAACAACAAAGCACGTTTTCCACAAGAAAAGTTTTCTTTTTAGCAAGAAACAATTATGAACTAGAAATAAACACATACAATATGATCAATACAATAGGATGATCTCACAGCTGTATTCCATTTTATTAGAAGAGAAAAGGCGCAATCAGACGTTAGTCTTGAATAACACGGGCCCAGCACTGTATTCACCAATATGTCTCAATAGCATGGAAAATGGAAGACTTTACATACATTCTACATGAATAATGAATTGTTCAGAAACATGGATAATGAATAAACATATTGAAATAAGAATTGATGTCTTTGAGATGTGGATATGTAGAAGAATTAGGGGGGGGGAGAAATTACAGACAACATGTAAAGAAAAGAAAACAGCAAGAACAAAGAGGTTCTCACAAAACTTCATATGATAAAAAGAACTATTTAAAAAATAAAAATAAAAGTATTTTGAACTTATTAAAAGACATGAGACCTTGTCAAAGACTTTACTTGAGAGTAGAGTTAAGGATTTGTCATGTGACGTATTCTTTCCAGAACGTTGTCTTCCCAATGAACTCTCTGAACCCCTCTTTGTCTTGATCGATGCGGCTTGCATTTTCCAACGATGTATTCATGTTATCTTTAATGTCGTCAGTCCATCGTCTTCTTGGTCTGCCCTTTCTCCTCCTCCTCCCAGGTACTCTTCCCTCCATTATTTGTCTTTCTAAACAGTTGTCTCTCTTTATATGACCAAACAGGCGTAGTTTACTTTTTGTTATTGTGTTTAGTAACCAACACCCTGGAATCTTCACTGTGTTTATAATATCTGAGTTTCTCTTTTTTTCCCTCCCATGATATTCTAAGTATCTTTCTGTAGCATTTCATCTCAAAGGCATTCGTCTTCTTTGTCGCTGTTTTACTTAGGGTCCATGTTCCGCAACCCTATGTTGCAAACGAAAAAAAAAAGTTCCTAACATTAGCAATTTTATTTCTACGAGTTTAGGATAGGCGAGCAAAAGTTAAGCAGAGATACAAGTGGGAGGAAATATCACAAGATGGACATGTTACAGTCTAGCAGAGTGCACTACCAAAGCAAGAGACATAGGATGCTGGAGTTACAGCATTGCAGAGACTTGAAGATCATGATGATGTTCTATATGGAAGACATTTGTTGAAGCCCTTATACCCGGTACTTCCAAAGAGGCTGAGAAAACAAAGAAAAGAATAGCAAACAATGAAAATAATATTTACAAATGGCTTATGCTATAGACATTTACAAATAAAAAGACCAAAGAACAAAAGACATATGGTAGAAACTGGAGGAATGAGAACGAAATAAAACACTTAATGATTGGAAACAAATAGAATTATATAAAATAGCATATCTAAACGTAGGAATTAATTGTATTGTGATCAAATGGCACCTTACAGAATGCACGTTATCTTGCACGGTTTTCTAGGGCATACCTAGGCCAAGAGATAAAATTCCGGTGTCCGGATACAACCGGACACTGGAAATATGAGGGCTGGGTAACTTATGGCAAATGTTAAAATGAACGGAAATAGGTACAAGTGTTAGCAATATTTGTAATAAAATATACTAGCACCGAGGCACAGTGACGGGCGACGTTTCGAATAATAGCCCTCATCACAACGAAAGACAAACGAAACAAAAAATATACTAAACGTAGGAAAGCACATATCGTAGGATGAAGAGATTAAAACGTGGTAAGAAATGTCATGGGAAAGAGAAAGATCAAAGTTGGAGGACGTCCAGTAAAGAAAATACAAACATAACATGACGAAACAAACTTACTACTGTAAGAAATGTTAGGGGAACAACACAAGAAAATGATGATGAGAGGGCAATAAAATAGAAACAAAATTTTTTTTAATACAATGGGTTACAAATCAAAGCGTGTTTAGGCTTGGAATTGACAGTAAAACGGCTTTGTACACACTTAACAAATCAAGGTGCTATGTGTCAAAGTGCACGTGATTAAAGCGAAAAGATCCATAAAGGACAAAGGCAGAATATAAAACGACCACCGCCTCAAGCCAGCAAGGGAAGTAATAAATAATGAGAAGTCAGGCAAGACCGATGATTAGAATATAAGAGGGTGCAAGGAGTAGGTGGGTAGGGTCCAGGGCCAAAGTGACCCAGAGAGTAGGATATCAGATAGGAAGGCGGAAGAGTGGGGACATGCCGAAAGACACAGAAATCGCGATCCAACAAACCAACCATGACACGACTTAAGACATAAAGGAACTTAGATGTAGGTGAACGGACAGGGTATCATAGATGTTAGGGAGAGGCAGTGGGAGAAAAAGGGAGTGAGAGAATGAAAGATACTGTCGAGAACCGCAATAGTGAGGGGCCACGAAATGAAACCGAGACATGCAACAGTCGGTGTGCATGCGGAGAATGTGAGGGGGCCTATAGAGTCACCACTAAACAATAAGGACCGTCAAGACATGAGCATTATAATATTGATTATGTATAGATGACTAGAAGGTAATGGAAAAGCAATGGGTGAGTGATGGAAGGGAGAGAATGAGAAGACGGTGCAGTAGAATGGGGCACCTGGTTGTAGAAAGAGAAGGAGAAACGGAGTCTTTCGCCATAATGGATGGAAGAAAATCAGAAGCTGCAGACTAGGCATGTAAAGTGTATTATATAGCGCAGGGTTCGTGTCGAACAGTCGTACGTACCTAATCAATTTTGTGGGGCTCAAATGTTGTGGTCGGTGTAGGTCAGGGTGGAGGAAATACCACTGAAACTTAACGGCAGAAGTAACCAGGATACAAACACCGTACATTTTTTAGGTAGTGTTCCGGGAACTGTGACAGGTATCTAACCCGTTGTACTTTTAAATTTTGTCTCATTATATTACATTCTCAATGTCCACCATTTCCTCTCGTCATCCTATGTCTGTCTTCTTACTTTGGGCCCCTCCAACTTTGATATTTTTCTTCCCCATCTCATGTTTCTCATCTCGATTGAATCTCTTTCACCTACAATCTTCATACATAGGCCAGAAGTTAATGGAGCAGGAGTTTATTTTTGTGACTTGTAAGTCGTGTCCATCATAATGGTCAGCACTATTCACATACACAACATCAAGAAATAGAGAGTTGTGGCTATTGTTATGAAGACCTGTGAAGTTTATAATATCACGGATTTTCGTGTCATTTTCCGAGACATATTTACTATAGATGATGACTTATTTGTGAGTAACGTTCTTTTGTCATTTATAAACGCTGTAAAACAGACTGACAGGCTTAGTGACTGTTCATTCCACAATCTTCATGATATCTACCGCAAATATCTTATTTTGTGTGTGGGTACTATATTGTAAAACATACAATGCGAAGTTTAGAAAGGCTTGACACGAAGCCTCTTATTAGTTTTTCCCCTCAATTTGTATGCATTCAGTTAGATATTGGTTCTGTATAGAGCGGTTTGTTTTAGGTCTTTATGACAATCAATACAAGGTAACTGCGTGAAACGTAACAACAATTAGACTTAGTAAAACACAGGTTTATATATCGTCTCAATGGGACACCATAGACTATATCTAACACTAGTGGGTAATGATGGGCAATGATGATCACATAAGAAATCATAAAAATTACAATACACAAATCATATTCACACAAATCATATTCAACGTTTCAACCAAAAGGTCTTTATCAAGACACAAACAAAACATTAAAAGACGACAACATTTTAGGTCTTTGTGGGTTCCCCCAACTTGTTTAGTATAGATCTTCTGTGGTTCAAACTTTCGTTTTGTGAACAGCGAAGTTGAGACTGTACTGTGGCATGTGTTCTGATGTCTGTGTTTTAGCTCCGCAAGTGAAGGCGGCATAGCTGCTGATGCCGATTCGGTGTGTTCTTTTAGACGGCAGTGTCCGATCTCAGTAGACGTATTACGGCCATTTGATTACTGAATTACTTGCTATGGACACTAAATAGGTGAAGGTACCAGTAATTAAGTTATTATTCAGTGTCAGTTCGTAAGATTTTATACATGTGATCTATTGTTTAGTAAGTGGTCGGCCAAAAACTTTTTTTTCCATACGACACGAGAACTCGAAACCAGAATCAGCGTGAGAGTGACTTCACAAAATTATTCTTGTGTCCCATGAGACACTTATTGACTTATTGTCGGAATATTTGGTATTCTCTGAAAGTTATTTGCTTTGTATTAGCCAAAAAATGGGAAACGGAGTTATAAATTTACATAGGCATCACAAGGGAAGATATGACCGTTCAAAGTAACACAATCTCAGGGGTGACACAAAAATTAACGATATTAAATTTCTACTGAACAAAGACAACTAAGTATTTGCGTGAAGCTAAAAAAAAATAGCTGGTGCTGAGTAATAGGCTAACTGTTTCTATCTATTGACATTAAGTTAATAAATAACAAATAGCAGGTTCCAGTTATAGGTTAACTGTTTTTATTGACATTAAGTTAATATATAACAAATAAAATGAAGTACTCATGTGAAACCGCCAAATTGCACAACTAAAAAGCATGATATATCGTTGTAGTTCTGCAACAATGTTCTAACAGTGTATTTAGCCATTGATTATACCGTCTATGATTCAACATCTACTGGCTAATGGGAAATCAAGCCTTCTTAATGACTGAAATGGAAATCTATGGTTTTGCCCTATGGCCATGGAGGGACATAACATAACATATTTATCCTTATCATTATATTGCATTATGAGCAGTACTTATCCTCAACATTTAAAAGCACAGTAACACAATGATTATATTTTTTAAAATGGATATTAAGAGTAGAAATAGATTCACTAAATGTCATTGTACATAGTACATTGTACTGTAAATGTTAAGTAGTGAGGAAATTGAACCGTGTTGAGAGATACTAATACAACAAACCCATAAGATTCTTGATTCTTGATTAGAAAACTGGCCTCTCAGCACGTGGGGCATTCCCATAAGTGCTCCGACCTCTGTTCCAGCAGCCATTCCACTCGATGGTGTTTCGAGTCCAATGCCGCCGAAACAGACGTCGACATCAGAGCACAACTCTGGCCCTCACAACAGTTTTCTTTGTTATTCAGCCCACCCACGCCGTGCCCATAACTAGTTCAAGCACAACGTCGGCATGTTGGAACAACATGGTAACTGTTATCGAAGGTTACGACTACGGGATTGTATAGATGACGTGACATGAAGCTTCTATAAGAAGATAACTCAGGAATTACTTTAAAGCAACATTAATAGCTTATGTTTTTGTTTTTTTTGTAACTGGACATTTTCCCTACGCTCATTTAAGTGAACTTTAAGATGTACTTTGGTGACATTAATGAAATTGTGAACATAGAGCCTAATTAAGTGATCGTAGTGTTCTACCAAAAAATATTACAGGACGTGTACAATAGTTTGTTTCAACCATTAACAGCGCCATCTTGCACGACCTGTACACACAAGTAGGCCTACAGCTAGAAAATAATATGCCCTATAGAAATTTAAGGATACTTGTTTGAGATTTGCAATAAACATAGGCCCTATTTCTAATAATGGCTTAGGCCAATAGTGAGGAATTGTAATCGGATTTTTTTTTACATTTTTCTAAATAACGTTAACATCTTTAAAAGTGTTTTCTCATTATCTTTGGGGGGGGGGGGGATTTGGCACCAAGCTAATGTTTTGTTTTTAATATAAAAATTTGTAGACAATACTAAATACAACATAAAACAACTACAGATAATATCATGGCAACAAGGCGCCGTGTTTGTTTATAAGGTGTAGGCAACTGTGTTATTTAGTGAATATAGTGCGTCAAACAAGAAGCCAGTGTGTTTTGGATAATCTTGAAGGTTTTTCTGTGAATTGATACAACGATAAAACCAAGTTAATGCAATACTGAAGATTACACGACTTTATATTGAATCACACGATGTCAACGTTTGTGACCTCATTAACTGTCATTGAATCTCTCAATGTGAAGTTCAAAATGAGATACAGTGTCAACATTAGTACAGTGTAATGTATACCTCTAGAAAAAACACATCTATATAATCACGTGTTAATGATAACTGGAGAGGAGATGGGCACCACCAGCCAAACCTTTCGCACACTGAAATATTGCAATGGTAGCTTGCATGGTCATGTATGACAACATGATTCCTTGTCCAAAGCAATACAGCAAGAACTCGTCGAAGAAGCAGATTAGGATAAATAAAAGCTTGGACGGACAACATAAAGGACTGGATAAGACACGATTTTTCTCACTCATCCTCATCGTTGAAGATAAAATCACTGGAGGACTCTGTGTTGATGCGCCCAATGTGGCACCACTACGATCTGATGGCGTACATGATTATAGATAGCTAGATCTACAGAAAATGGGAAGTTTTGTCTGCATATGATTTCTTGTATCTAGAATAACACTAATTTTAATTATTAATATTTTAGATATTAATAAATTGTAATATAATAGGCATATCTTGTAACATTGAAAATGGGTCAGTGCTTTTTCTAAAAACTGTAGTGTTTTCTAGTTCTTTTAACGAAACGAGTTGGCTACATTTCCACCTATTTTAACATCATAAAAGAAGAGCGGGAGCATTTGTTTAATAATAAGCAAACTGATACATGTTACGTCGTATAGGCCTATATTATAGAAGACGATGAGTTACTCTTTATAGCTCCGGTGTTAAAGTTAAAGCTATCCAAATCGGAGGTAAGTGTTAATCAATGTTGATTTTAATTTTAGTTGAAAGTATATCATGGCGATTTTCTCATTTCTAATAATGAAGGAAGTATCTCTGAAATTAGTTACAACACAGGTAGGACAGGCCTATCCCATCCATCAAAGAAAGCCAATCCCTAACTCTTCGAATAGGGGCCAATGCCAATGGTGTCAAAATTCACTTTAAAAAATATTAGTATGGGTGACTTTTTCATATTTTATTTATTTTTTAAGCCTCCAGTGATGTATTTAGACCTATTTCGTAGGGCAATAATTAAAATAGTGTGTAGGAGTGTAGTATGAGTGTAGGCATATTTTATTTTAATAGTTATGTTAGTATTTAATTTATTACTTTAACTTTAATGAAAGTGCAGAATTAGTATTATTAGGTCTAAATGATTGAAATGTTTATGTTTTACGTATTGACAGAAGAAATACAAACTTTGTCAAAAATGTAAACAAACTTTGTAACAAAAGAATAACGTATTAATACTATCTTATACTACGTTTAGTATGTATAACTAAGTATAAGAGATAGACCTGCTACTCACTACAGGTGGATACATCGAATGTCACCTGCAATGGTCAAGACATTATAAGGAGCAATATAATGAAGTATTTGGTAGTGGCATTCCAATGATGACTCATTGTGATTGTTATATAGGCCTATATGTTTCATGCTGATCATGTGTTATAGAGAAGCATATGGTGCATCACAGCTCTCAAAACAATGGCAGCTGCACATCTAGAACAGTTACTGCTTGCCCTACTCTTTAAGGATCTTTAACCAATTGGTCCTGTCACTAGTTGACTCAGCCTCGGGTCTCCTAACACTATGTAACACACAATGCCAGCGGTTGGAGTGTATAAAGAATGAATGAATGTGAGTAGTCCTGTGATGCACCAGAGATATCCCCATCAGAGCAATAAGATAACATGCTAGGTCTAGTATCCATCACATAATATTTCTTGGCCCATGACAACATACATTCAAGTTGTCAGTGACAAAAAAGCGCACCAACTCCACAGAAATATTACAGGTCACAAAGGTTGTAGACTTAAGAGGGGAATGTCATGGATGGCAGAAGCAACCATTGGACTGGTTACCACAACTGATTCTTTGGTTATTGGAAAGAAGTGGATAAACACAAGTGGACATGAAAAACAATAGTCAGGTCAATATTACTCTGGACAGGCAGTGCAGAACATGGTACAAGGAGAAAGTGGAAATTGAAATACACAAGTTGCTGTTATAATACCACTGATGATGATGTCATTAATACACTGATTGTTCTGTGATTCCTGGTAAAATATCAGAGTGGGGCTTTTCAGCCAGAAGTGGGGAAAAACTGTAGAGGGGCATAATGGAGCATACATGGCAACAACCTCTAACATAATAAAGGAAATTGAGGTAGTTATGGTGGCACTAAAATGGATTTCCAGCACAAAAAAGTTGGGAGCCATAATTTTGAGTGGCAGCGAACCAGGTAGTTTGACCACCTCATGAGAATGGAATGCAACCAGCCCTTTATTCATACAATAGCAGAAGATCGGGTTACAAGGTACAAGGAAGATGAAAAACTTGATGGGAGAGACAATCAAAGAAACTTTTAATTGACATGAGCTGACCATGGCCAATGCAATCCAAATGGCCAAAGATAGACAACTCTAACTACCCCCCCACCTCCCCCAAACACTTAATGGCACTAGAAGTGAAAATGACAATATATAGATAGAATAGTAATAGGCTTTTCCCTTCTTACTGCATAGCTGAAGCCATAGGTCTCTGCCAGCAGAGTAGATTATATTGTATACTTGGTTATAGTTTCTATTATGTCTCAAGATCTCACCGACTATGAGTCAAAGGAATTTGCACTGGTCTCATGTATCTCCTAGGGCTAGCAAATAGCCAAGACATTAAAACTAAAAGACACCTTGTCGTGGGGCATCCTAGAAGCAGGAAGTTTTGAAGCTTGTGCGAAACACCATACTAATGGGTTGTCGATCGTGCCCAAGTATTGTAGACCATAGGTGGACAACATTTATGGTCAGCATACCATATATTGTTTTGTTTTGGGTTACAAAGTATTTATTGTTAGTTTGTTAGTCATTGGATCATTGTCACTGCACTCTGGACAAGTCCATAGGTGCTCAGATCTCTCCTTGAGTGTATCAGCATTACATGTTGACAGACTGTCCCAGTACGCCGTTGATTGTCTATCATTCTTCATCTCCCATGAAACCATTCCTAGCGACACCACATGTCAAACCAAGCTCCCTTATCCTATTCATTTAACAAGAGTCATGGTCACTTATACAGTTATTTGTTTGTGCGTTTTTCTGTAAGGCTTTCAAAATATCTGCGCTATCCATTGTTCCACCAACAGCCGTAGTAAATTCTTCTACTTCTTTCGTTCACTTGAAACATGTCTATATCTGTAATTCTGTCTCCTTAATAAAACTCACTGTCTTTTGTAGTTCATACAGTGTCCCATAGAGATTTGATTCCAGTGTTGTTTCCTCTGGCCAATATGTCTGCCTCAGCGTTTCATGCTCAGAACACTCTTGAAGTATATGTTTGGCACTCTGTGCTGCCTGTACACATGGCCGTGTTGCCAATCTTGAACTTTGTATACATGTGACTGCGGAGTCGGTTGTGTCCTGTTCTGAGACGTAGAATTATAACTTGTTCTGATCTGTTCATATTGCGATAGTCATCTTGTGTTGGTGTTTGTGGCTTTCTTATTGACTTTATCATCTGTTTTTTCTGATGGTAGGTGATTGGTATATCTGGTTGGTCTTCGGCAGCACCTTCCTTAGCCAGTTGGTCTGCTTTTTCATTTCCTGGTATTCCACAGTGAGAGGGTATCCACTGCATGGTTATCCTATACTGGTAAGACAATTCGCTAAGTAGTTTTTGCAAGTCTGTTAGTTTTCCAGACTGGAGAGCTTGAAGCACTGACCTTGCATCTGTCAGGAATACCACAGGCTGTAGATCAGCAGTTTTTTAGCTGCCACACTAATTGCCTGGATTTCTGCATCATAATATTGCAGAATTTTCCTGTTGGTGTTCTGATTGTATCTCTAGGCTTGTGTGGATATTCTATATATACACCTGCACCTCCATTCCTCACAGCATTCTGTGCTGACCCATCTGTGTACACTCTGACCCATATATCTTGTCCGTAGTAAATGACTGTTGTTAACCACTAAGTTAAGTAATTTTCCCACTGACCAGTTAACCCAGATTTTGAATCCACTTGTTATTCGTGGTTTGAAATAGAAATTACTTCCATGGCTCACCCAGCCACCAGGATGTAGGGTACCAGGGTTTAATGCCCTGGGAAGGTTGAGGAATGGTGTCATGCTACTGAGCAAGTGACACTAGTGACACAGTTTCTGGTCAGCCACTGACTAGACATACTTATGTGAAACAGTGTGCTATGACGTTGGTTTATAATTCGTTTTAGGCTTATCTTTACTCAGTAACCCCTTTACCACAGAGCAGATAGGTTGAAAGTAGTTGTGATAATGATATGAAGTAATGCCTTTCTAACAAAATCACAGATCCTTCTCAGTTATGATGTGGTAACCAAGGCAACACCCAATCTTGTAAACCCAGACCATTTTGAATCTTTTGAAGCATAACTATAATTGCCTTGGTAATTGGTGTCACAGAGAACAGACACAATTTGGCAGGTGTGACCGGGTCTGCTGCCTTGGCTAGCGACAAAAGCAATCTCCAATGGTGCCATAACTGAAGTGAACATAGTCTATATAGAGCTGGAGCCAGATAATGCCCAGGGTGCCAGAATGCATAGTTTTGGTGCTGTCATAGAACCATTGGAAAACAGCAGAAATGTCTTGAACCGCCAACTCATACTAAAAATATTAGTACAAGCTGTATAACCACAGTCAGACTTTCAACATAAGACCGATCAATCTGTTAGCATAAAAACATTCCAGCTTTATCAACAATCAGTTGAGTAATTTTCAGGTAGGCTTTTACATCTTTTTTTTTTTTTACTTTATACCCATTTATGCGTTGCAGCATCAGGGGTAGAAGAGTTCTCTGGAGATGTTCTTTTTGTGTGCTTCATATACTGTATGTTTGTTTTTGTTGAATCTTTTATTTCTGTAATCGATCTTTTACATGGTCTGCCCCTGGCTTTGTATCCATCGTGTCTGCATAGCAATGTATTTTTAGGGTTATTCTACCATCTGATGGTAGTATTGAAGCATGTGAAAACCACTTCTGATGTCTTCTAATGTAATCCAGGATTCTCATTGTGTTGTTAGTCTTTTGATTTTTTCATTTCTGATTCTCTCTTTTATTGTTACTCTGAGAATTCTACGTAGATAACTCATTTCTGTTGTTTCCTTTGGCTTTTGTTGTTAGTGTCCACATGTGACATTGGTAGCATGATGGTATGTTGATCGTTATATAGTGCAGTTTTGGTGTTCATGTTCACATATTTGTTTTTAAAAATAGAAGACATCTGCCCTAAGATCTGGTATGCTTTGTTGCATCTATGTTAGATTTCTTTGGTGTTTTTCCTATTTAATGATATAATGGCTCCAAGATAAGTGAATTCTTTCACCTGTTTAAGTTGTTGGTCATTAGTAAAAAGAGTACCGTAGTGTTTCTGTTTTTGCGATTGATGTTGCCTCAGTTAGTCGTCTTCTGAGAACTCTCCATGTTTCCTACAAGCATTTTAGTTCTACACTGCCGGTTTGCTAGAGCAGCAACAATGTTGCTTAGTCTTAAAATTGTTAAATCGTGTTCCAGTCGATCATATTCAGAAAAGAAATCACATATGCCATTAGATAGCACTGAACTGTACTACATTTAGACAAGCAGGGATATCAAACCATCATTACGCACCATAACAGGAAGTAGCTTTTGCAATATCAGTCTGCTTTTGATTCAATATTTACATTGCATTCCAAGCATAAATATAACTGTTTATTTTGGTCTCACCATTGATGTCTCAGTTTTGTTGTAAGATAAGACTCATCTTTACTCCCTATTGCTCTTCCCAGCAATATAATGCCTGGATCAAAGGGCATGAGTCCATGGACCGCTGGATCATCAACCAACCAACAAACCCTCTCCATCTGTTTCTTCATGTTGCTATATGCATATTATAATAATAATAAAAATTGATTGCATATTGATGCTAGCAGTAATATAAATAATGTACCCATACAATGCTGTGAACGGATGATAGTAATTCAGAATTAAGCTGTGGGTGAAATTATTTCATATTTTATGAGTGCATTGTAAATATTTATGGTATGATGATGAAGTAATGCCTTAAGTTATGAGCAGGTAGTTCTTGACATTCTATAGCATTTCTGGCACAGGTCTTCAGTTAAGTAACTGAGGTGACTAACAGGCTAGGAAAATGTAAGAAAATATATTACCTGATCATAGTTTTTCAACATGTTTTTACTAGCAGGCTAGCAAAAATGTAAGAAAATATATTACCTGATCAAATTTTTTTCAACATGCTTTTACTAACAGGCTAGCAAAAATGTAAGGAAATATATTACCTGATCATAGTTTTCCCAACTTGTATAAGGTTTGTAGTCTCAAAGGCATAGTTGTGTTAGAGAAGGTGTTTATGGGTGCATATTTAGTCCCTGAAGGGAGACATTAAAGTGTAGCAGTATATCATATTCTGCTAGGAGCACAACATATACTTTCTAGGCCAACTAGCTCATCATTGGCTCTGTCAGATCTGTTGATCCATCTGCGGTGATGGCATATTTAGAATTCTCCACCACTAAGAGTCTGCCACAATGGTTCAATGTCAATCTGCCTGTATATTTTCATCATCCATGGGACCATTCGACACAAGACAAATATAATAAATTGAGACAAAGCATGCAGTGACTGATGATTTTTCCCACGGGTGATAGGTTATTAGCCAATCCCTAGCTTTCCTTAGCCGCTACCCGCCACACGCCTGGAAAGAAGACAGTGGCCCAATTCTTTGCACCCTTACTAGAAGTCAAGGCCTTGGTTACTACACAAGTGATCTTAAAGTTATGGAAAAGTTATATTTCTATTGCGTAATCATTGTTAAAGATGTTATGCATATGTTGTTTATTTGCTAGAACATTGTTAACAACTTCTGTTATTGTTTTTCTCTGATTCATATAGTTCATTTGTTAAACTAAATCCCTTTCCATTTTGTTCTTTTGTTCACTAATGTTGTTTTTCTTCTGCGTTCGTTCTGAAACTCCTGATTAGTAGAATGTTGTCCAATGTAGTCCAAAGAACATAATACAATTTTTCATAGCTTGCATCTTCATTGTGGTATCTATGTCTTTTGCACTAACACATTCAACTTTGTTATGAAATGTTTTGGGTTACTTGCATTGTAGATATAGTTTTGTCAAGTAGGAAGTTAATATTGAAAAGGTTGTATATTAATTAAATAAGGGGTTCAAAACTTTTTTAAGAAGTTCAGAACCATCCTTTCATCCTAAGACTTATGAAAGCAACTTATAGCAACTTAATTATGTTTTTTCAAAACTTTTGTACCATCACACCGAATTGTTTAAATTATTAGGCTGACACTCGCTTTTTTTATAGATTATTATAGATATATTTAGATTATAGATATTGACCTAACACAATTGATTAAATAAGGGATTAAAGAACTCTCCTTTCTTCTAAATCTTATGAAAGTCACAGTGTGGCAATTTAATTATGTTTTTGAAACATTTTTGCAACATTGCCACCTGTTGTTTAAATTATGTAGTCTGTATTCCCTTTGTATAGATTATAAAGATCCATCACAATTTCATATTTATTTTGTTTTATTTCTTTTTCTCTATTATTACATACAGTATAATAGTGTTTATGTTACAATATAAAATTAAGACTTCTCTTTCTTTGTTTGTTCTTAAACTTCTGCAAATTAGCAGGATGTCCAGAGAACAGAATGCGTTTTTATAGTATACTGCTTGACTGGGATTTTTACATCTTTTGGTCTGACACATCTGACTTCCACAAAGTCTCTGAGTCACTTTGACCCTCTGTGGGATAGGGCAGCCAATATGCTTAGAAACTTTTTACAACATACATGGCAGGTAACAGAAAGGCTATTCTTTACTCCTCTTTTGTACCCCTTGTGGACAAAGTTAAGACATGTATTACAAAATTTGCTAGTAATATGTTTATATTTTAATCAGAATGTGGTGTGGCTTACATTCATCTGAATAGAATGAAATGGGGTTCTGTTATCTGGGGAAGCTTAGCAGGAATTTGTATAAGTATAGCAGGACCCAGGCTAAAGTAGGGATTGATTAATTATCAATAAAATTATGCAGTTTTGTATCAAAGGGTTTGAAAGGTGTAAAGGATTGACATTGTTATACTTAAGGTTACTGTTCATGTACTCTCTCAACCAAGCGGGACGCCGCCTCCCGAGAGTACCACTCATAGAACGTAACTACATAGATTCGAGCGATAATCCCCAGGGATCTATGAACAAATCTACTTAATAAACAAAAAGTCATGAGTGGAATTGGAACCCGTGTCCTTTTGATCACAAAGAGAATGTCTTTATTCTATTTCATCTTCTTTCCTGTAATTACATAGTAGTATGTAACTTATTCTCTTTTGTGCCTCTTGATTGGTTCATCATTATCAATAGCTTTATTGATCCCATGACCATTTATTTCCCTGTGAAATGCCTTATCACTTACATTCCCCTTCTTAGATGTCATGCACATTGAGAAACCATAATGTAAACAAAAAAGAATAAAAACATGTTCAAAAACTATGATCAGGTAATATATATTCTTACATTTTTGCTAGCCTGTTAGTCACAGTATCACATTTATATGGAATGACACCTGTATAGTGAAATGCAGTAGGACATGCATTATCAAGGAGGTGACCGCAGGAAGTGCTATAGCTTAAAGACCTCAATAAAAGCTTTGGCATAAATCATGACACATGGGAAAGAGGCTGCATGAAACAGCTAAACTGACGCTCAACAGTGGGGGGGAAAAAGGCGCAGCATCTTGTGAAAATAGGAACGATTCAGCAGCTCTATAGCGGAGACTAGCTAGAAAGATATGTGCAGTTCAAATACCATCTGAAAGAATAATACCATGCACATCTTGTCCATGGACATCTTTTTTCAGCACGATGCTAAAACTACCGGTAATGCACATCTTCAGAGATGCTGGGGTAAAGACAAAAATTCTAGCAAAAATTAGAGGCATCCTATATATATTTATATATATAAATATAAATTTTAAAACACAAATATACACACGTCTATACACTCAAATAAGCATTATAAAATGCAGTTTCCACAATGAAGGTATTCTGAAAAATACGCTACCATCCTGTTTCTTGCTTTGGTGATGCCCTCTGATCGATAGGCTGCATCCGGTTCACTTCGTGATATTTCCCTCCCACTTGTATCTCTGCCTATCTCTTGCTCGATTTCCCTAAACTCTAGCCTCAAGTAAGGATTTCAACAAAATGTTATATCCATAATTCATTTGTTTGATTTTTATTTCGTTTAATAGTTTTTTTCACATGAAATGTTGTCAGAAATTCTTTGTTTTATTCTCTTTCCATGAAGTTCTCCCTGTTCTTATAATAATTAAATGATGTTCCTGTGTCACCCAGACCCAGTCTGTCACATTCTCCAAAACCACAATTGAAGAGAGTTTCACATGGTTGTCCCGCAACGTTATCCATGTCATAATCTGCAAGCTTAGCACCGTGGCGTACAGAGATGAGACTGGGATGCTCGCAGGTCGATTCTGTGAACATCCATACAGCATCATATACTAGACTGGTACTCTTGTTGGTAATCATTTCCATGGTACGAGCCACCGGAGTACTCATGATATTCATGCATCAGCCAATAAGTCGTGCTTCTCAGATGATGATCCGACACGTGCTTGAGAACCGTATATATATATATATATATATATATATATATGCGAGCACACAATTTTGACACGACTGATCCCTTTTGGATCAATGCCCATCAGTCCAACTTATGATATCCTGTTCCGTCATTTTATGTTTGTTTTGTTTCATCGATATTTAGGTGTGTTTTGTCTATGTTCTGTTCGTGTTGTTTCGCCTTATAGTTTTTACTCTTCTAAGTTATATCTATAAATAGCTCTGCCATGGGAGCCCAGAGATGACATGCACACCAGAGTGCACCGGCCGGCGCTCCATAACTGGTCGAGCATCAGGGTCAGCGAACAACAGCTCGCCAAGACCCTAAGAAAATTCCATGCAGAGGGCCTGGAAACAGGAGTGCAGCAACCCTGCTGTAACCTGGCCAAGTACTAGGGATCGAAGATACGGGAATGCCAACCCGGCCCAAAAAATGCTGTCTGAAGACGGACGTGTCAGGTCGAAAGGCGCAAATAACCCAGCTTGCTGTAAAACATGACACAACTCAGATCACCCTCATACGTCCTTCTCAAGATGGTCAGCGGAATGCTTTCAGAGGGTCCGCCGCAAGGCGTACGACGAAGAAGAAAGAAGCTCTGCCATGTGAATGTGAACGTCAATAGTGCCGCTTTTACTCATAATATTGTGTTGTGAATGTGTACTTGATAAATGCCGTTTGGTCGAAAAAATATATATATTTTCATATCTCAAAGACTTCAATTCTGAAACATACAGAGATTTACTTATTCTCGCACACACAGAGATATGTTTATATGTTAATGAGACACCCACCATCTGTACTATAGAGACTTAGATATTGATGATGTTCCCATTTTCGTTAGCTAAGATGAGCACATCATTTAAAAAGTCAATTAGGTTTGGTTTTTGTGAGCTCTCATATAGTTGAGGAGTCCAATCCGGACTCTGGAAAATCTGTTTCATTGTGAGCAGTAGTCTTACTTCAAATCGCGTGCACTATTCTACTCTGCTGAAAGCTTTTAATAAATGATTTGGGCATGCCATGCTTGGTTATCAAGAACTGTATTTTTCCAAGAGCTTGTGACAATGCTGCAGGGTGAGATGTATTTAAGTGATTCTTGAACTTTTTTTTTCCTGGCTTCCACTTGATTCTTGATTACTAACCAGCATCACGACACTCGTGTCTTTCCCATACATTCTCAGCTCGCCGGTCCACCAGTCATCTAAAAAAGAGTGTATAAGTTCAGTGCGCATGCGGTTGTGTCTGTGGGTCTCACCAATGGCTCACTAGACAAACCAACCATGCAATAGAAAACCTTAGTAGATGACATGCCTTTCTATTGAGTTTATCTTCTTATAGAAGCTTCATGGCACGTCATCAATACAATCCTGTAGTCATAACCTTCGATAACAGTTACCATGTTGTTCCGTCGACTGACGTTGTGCTTGAACTAGTCTACGGGCACGACGTGGGTGGGCGGAGCAATAAAGAAACCTGTCGCAAGGGCCAGAGTTGTGCCCTGATGTCGACGTCTGTTTCGGCAGCATTGGACTCGAAATTCCATCCGGTCGAATAGCTACTGGAACAGAGGGCGGGGCACTTATGGTAATGCCCCACGTGCGGTGAGGCCAGTTTCTAATCAAGAATCAAGAAGTTCAGTACACCTGCCAGTTATTGGTTGTGCATTCTTCGGATCTTTCCAGAGAGAAGGAACATCCACCACTCTCCCCTGGTCACTCCCATGTATGTAATTCTCTAAACATAAATATTGTCCATTTCAGTCTTTCCTTTATCACTTTATAGTGTATCCAAAATTTCCCCAATTAACTTAGCTCTGTCCCTTCTTCACACTCCTGACCCAATCACTATAGTAGGAGTTCTCAATATTTTTAACGGTTACCATCGAGCACATGTAATCGTTAGCGTTCGCGAGCACTTTTTAACTAGCATGTCACTAGTACATATCCTTACGAGAACGCCATGGCGCTTATAAGCACCAGGTTGAGAACTCCTACACTATAGCATTGCCTGCCAGTTCATCAGCTCTAGCGTTGCTTCTGACTCCCTCATTTTCTGGACAGTGTATTCATGTGGTACTTCGGGAGTGTCTTCACACCAATACATTAATTGGTATATACATATGTTCAAGTCTAGAAGCCGCAGTAGTTTAATGTGAAGTCATTCGCACGTTGTCCAGCAATTTTGAATTCACTCGTTATTCGTTGTTTGAAGCGAAGATTACTCCCGTGGTTTACCAAACCACCAAGAATTAGGGTACCAGGGATCATGCTCTAGGAAGGTTGAGAAATGACACCATCACTACTTAGAGAAGTGCGAAGGCAACGCAAGTCATGTGGTTTCTGGTCAAGTACTCACTAAGCAATTGAGCTATGTGAAAACCATGCACTATGATGATAGTACAGCGTACCTTTTTTACATGCACAAATACCAAGCAATAATATACAAATATTTACATGGATCATACAGCAATGGATTCAATCTCACAGTGGAGTAGCAGGAAATAAGAGAGCGACTGACCAAGGAAGGTATATGCAACAAACTGATGAACTAATCAGCTATCACCAAAATGTAGCCACAATAACGGCACAGCGAAAGAGTAATTTACTTTCATTGTATGGCTACCATCTGCTAAACATGTCATGATATTTCAAACTCGACACAATAGATTAAGCAAACATAAGTACACAAAATTGGGAACTCAACAAAGTGTACATGTGGTCAAGCCAACCGATTTGCAAAACATATCCTCCAAGTATGTGCAAACAATAACACATTAAAGTACACATACTGGCCTTGTGATACGCCACTGCATTTTAAACTCTATGGTACAAACCAGGAAAGAAAAATAAACACAGTCCAGCTTAAACAATACTGTATATGTAGACATTGCTAGCGATCGAAAGGAGAAGAACTATGCATATAGATTTATGAAAACATACGTTTGTCACGAACAAGGATCTTTCATTGCATGAAGTATGCTAAATAAATCGGACTATTAACACTGACAATGGTTGGTTATTCATGAAGTTTACTAAAGAGAATTAACTTCATTTTTGTACATGGACAAGTGAGTGTTAGGGAAAATATAAGAGCAGACAGACTTGCCAGAGTGGCCACAATATCTAGTGATAGTATGGTTGCGTAAAATGCATCTCTTATGGTGAAGTACGCTCATTTCAACAGTGGATTTTAGTCCAATTTGGTTATATCATAACGTTATAGCCACACACACAAAAACTAGTGGAGGTTGCAGTTCTGATAATCTAGTTAAAATGACCTTCGAGTAGTAGTAGCATATATTTTGAACGCAGGCAAGGAGTTAGACCAGTTAGAAATATGTATGTTGTATTTCCTATTAGGTGTTTATGGCTATAATGCAGGACCTGGGAGTGACAAAATTCTGGTGGCTGTTGATACGGAAGTCAGGGCGCTCAATCTCGATAACACTACAGAGGATGATGCACTAATCCACACTTATGGATCAGTCATTCGTCATCAACGATGTGCTTGTGCTTTTTGCACATGGTCCGGTTTTGAAAACTGTCAAAGTATTCAGTGGTGCCTTTACTACAACCACGACCAGTCTTACGATGGAGATACAAGCTGTGACGGAAGCATTGATTGCTTATGTCACATGACTATTCTCATGCATGCATGCATACTTAGTGACTCAATGAACATGATCGGCAAGGTTGAAGTCGGAGTCGTCCACCGTCAATGAGGGGAGTTATTGTCACAGTCTATGACTAACAAAATTACAGTTGTATTCGCGTCATGAAATTCGAGTTTTGAGGGTATTGAGCGAGCTGATACACTGGCGAGCATGGCCGGAGCATCAATAGGCACATCAATGGATCGATCTGACATAGTCAGTGCGTTGAGGGAACTCGTCCGCTCAGATTATAAAAGTGTGAATCATGGTGGCTCTCCAAAATGCGCAAGTTTGATGTAAAGATCTGAACACCCCGTGAAGAGAATCATAATAGATATACAAATAGAATGATAAATCAGCTTTGAACTTGAGCTGTCGAAAGTAAACTAATGAATTTATGGAGACGGGGATCAGGGCACCTATGGACGTGTCCGGAGTATGCTGATGATAACCTGCAGTCATAACTCATCTTCACTACTTCTATCTCCTCGTCTGTTGTTGACTTTCCCCCAAACCACGAGGTTAACCTATCCAGTATCCTCTCTATTTATACCCTGTCTTCTGACATTAATTTCGCTTTGTGACCATGATGTGCTCCAATCCTCCTCTTCTCATTACATTCCTAATAAACGATAACTACTGTTTTCTGTCATGTGTGATTATGTCTCTTTGTGCCTTTTCCTCGCTCATAGCCTCATTTTTCTCCCTCTTTAAACTATCTAATGTTTACAAAGAAAACCCAAAATGAGAATCGTCGGAGATTGAGGTTTCTAGTAGAGAAACGGGAATTAAAGATGCAAGGGACATCAGGATAAGAGTCTGGAACCAGGCAGAAGTATGCATGGAATAGAGAGTGATAGGAAAGCTATGGTTCTTGCTTTAATCTCAGTGGCTTTCTTATGTCGTAAAGTTCTTTCTGATCTTATTGATCTGTTGCGTTTGCATGAGTGAGGTTGGAGAAGGGGTTTATCGTTCATGTAAGTTGGGGGGCAGAATTAGTAATCACATAGCTGATATTTCTGGAGAGGGAAATAGAAATGAGCGAGACAGAGAGAGATCGTCTTTTCAACAAAATGTGTATTTGTCGTGTCATGAACATGTTTACTGTTCACATAATCAGTTTTATTGACAGAGAGAGAGAGAGTAGTACATATATTTGAACATAATGTGAACTTTTTGTGAGGAATGAAGGACAAAATTGTCTTTTATATAGTCACTGCTTATTGTTTATAAGAGCGAGCGAAGGATTTTCTCTGGCATAACGGTTAAGCCATTTGCTTTGCGCTCAATAAGTTGCGAGTTCGATCCCGAGCCATGATGTCTTGTTTACGCGTGCATTTTTGGAGAGATCCC
This sequence comes from Meghimatium bilineatum, assembly GCA_034231615.1. Lineage (NCBI taxonomy): Eukaryota > Metazoa > Mollusca > Gastropoda > Stylommatophora > Philomycidae > Meghimatium > Meghimatium bilineatum. The sequence continues at coordinate 29,765,972 of CM067321.1, forward strand.
TGAGCATTATCGTTTGAAGCTACCGACGTGCGCGTGATACTCTCGACAAGCGACATGACGTTTCATTGAGGGGCAGAGTACATATGAGGAAATCTGACTACAGTGAAGTTAATCCTCTACGAAAATTTAGCTGTTTGAGAGTGAGAGATGAAGGAAGTGCAGATTTGTTAGTTTAATGTATCTTTTTCTGTGAGGAATTCTGTCAATTTCGTTCACGTGGTCAGTATTTCTTGACTCTTAAAGAGAGAGAGAGAGCGAGTTCTTTTCAAATTCAAGATATTCATAAAAGTCAACTCGTCCAGAATCGTCAGAAGTTCTGAACATTCATAAAGATATTTGTTCTGGGAAGAATTAATTCAATTACATTGGTTTTCCTCTGTAGTGCGTCCTTTTATTTAAAATTTCCCAGTTTAACAATGCTTTTCAAAATCTTTAATTATTTTTTTTCTTTATTGTGTGTATCGTATGCCTATACGTTATATCATATTTCTGTTATAACATGAATATTTTTCCCGTGTATTGTCGGGGCAGAAAGGGTAGCAAAGAATAGCAGCACTATTTACCTTCCACGCATGTCGTAAAAGACTACTAAGGATGTAATGGGGTGGAGTTGGCTGTCCCATCCCATATAGGATCAGTGACCCAAAGCCATGCTGAAGTCGGATGTGTCAGGCCGAAAGGCGCAGATATCGCAGCAGTGCTGTAAACCATGCCACAGCGCATTCCGTTCTCCGGACTACATCCTGCTAATCTGCAGGAGTTTGAGAATGAACGCAGAAGAAGACGAAGACATTGATATTTCATCTGCCTGGACTAAGTTGTTATAATGGGATTTTATTGTAGTTGAATAACACCCTGTATAATTATTCAACCATTGTTTTATTTTATGCATCATATATGCATCCTTTCACATCCCTAGTACAGAGTGAAAGATTGGCTCTCGTGGAAAAAAAATATGTCTAATGAATAGAACAATAATATGACAAATATTTGTAATTAGTTTAAATATTCTACTTTTGACTAATCTATATATAGGGTATTTTTGAAGCTAACAAAATATAATTATGTCCACACTACAAGACTTACGTACTGAATGAGTTAATGTTGTTAAGGAATAGTTTCTTTTTAAATTGAATTGCTGTCTATACAAGGAAAGTGTCGCAATTTGTCAACGACCTTTTTTCTTAACACAGTTGATTCTGTGAGCAGTTCTGTGTAATAGAATGCGTCAGTAGAGAAATATTGTCCACTGGCGCCACATCTAGTTGTTGCCACGGAGCAATGTCACATCAAATAAACATGGCTTTCTGAATGTTGGAAAGTAGTTTTAACTAAAAAATTGCAACATGGGAAAACGTTTTCGGAGATGAAAATAAGAATAGGAATTGGAAAAATACTTGCGTAGAAAGAAAAAAAAAGAAGCGAATTTTAACGAAGCTGTTAAAATCGGGAGACATGAGAATAATGTTGGTTTAAAAAAAAGCACACGACAGCAAAACATAATCCTATTGTGTTGGAATCTGTATATGTTCATATTGTAGTCAGTAATTGGGAAATGATTGGCAAAAGGACAAAGATTCATGGAGTCAAATAGTCCATTGAGGTATTATATTCCCTAACAAGAGGAGACGTCAGCTGATCGACACATTTCTACTTTATACTTTCAGTTCTTTTATTTATGCATCCAGTACTTCATTTTACCCGCAATTCATAAAATATACTTACAGTTCACCATTTGTTTACAGTTATCCATATTTTTTATTTTACTATTCTCCATACACTTACTGTGCTCCATATGTTTACAATACTTATATTCATATAGTTCTCCATATACTTTTATAGTTCTCCATATACTTACTATTCTCCATATACTTACTATTCTTCATATACTTTTATAGTTCTCCATATACTTACTATTCTCCATATACTTTTATAGTTCTCCATATACTTACTATTCTCCATATACTTACTATTCTCCATGTACTTACTATTCTCCATATACTTTTATAGTTCTCCATATACTTACTATTCTCCATATACTTACTATTCTCCATATACTTACTATTCTCCATATACTTTTATAGTTCTCCATATACTTACTATTCCCCATATACTTACTATTCTCCATATACTTACTATTCTCCATATACTTGTATAGTTCTCCATATACTTACTATTCTCCATGTACTTACTATTCTCCATATACTTACAGTGCTCCATATACTTACTATTCTCCATATACTTACTATTCTCCATATACTTACAGTGCTCCATATACTTACAGTGCTCCATATACTTACTATTCTCCATATACTTACTATTCTCCATATACTTACAGTGCTTCATATACTTACTATTCTCCATATACTTAAAGTGCTCCATATACTTACTATTCTCCATATACTTACAGTGCTCCATATACTTACAGTGCTCCATATACTTACAGTGCTCCATATACGAGGGGGAGTCAATAAGTAAGTCACAAATTGATGTTGGATGGCAGGAAAATGCAGTAGGTGGTTTCTAAAGCTGTTTATAGTTGATATCATCATAGAACTTTATGTTTATGTTCGCTAGATGGCGCTAGCTGTACCTTGCGCATGCGCAGCACAAAAAACAAAATGGCTACTGTACTTACAGAGTGTACAATCAATGAACAACGTGCTGTTGTGCGTTTTTTATGGGCAAAAGGACTGCCTGCAAAAGACATTCATAAAGAAATGCTTCCTGTTTATGCTGACAATTGTTTGTCCCGTAAAGCGGTGCACAGCTGGGTAAAAAAAAATTCTCAAGGACGCTCTAAAATTGTTGACGAAATCCGATCTGGTCGTGCTGTTGAAATTGCAACAGACGCATCTGTGCAGCGGGTTGAGGAGATGATTCGAGGTGACAGACGAGTAACGATAGACGCTGTAGCAGCTGCAATAGGGTGCTCACATGGTTCAGCATACAGCATCATGCATGACCGATTGAAATTTAAGAAAGTGTGTTCAAGGTGGGTGCCCAGACAATTGACGGACGAACACAAAATGAACCGATTAGGCTTGTCATTGGAGCATCTCTGTCAATACGCAAATGAAGGAGAAGACATGATGAACAGGATTATTACTGGGGACGAATCATGGGTGCATCACTACCAGCCTGAATCAAAGCGTGCTTCAATGCAATGGAAACATCCTTCTTCGCCTTGTGTCCAAAAATTCAAGGTTACACCATCAGCAGGGAAGGTTATGCTGACAGTGTTCTGGGATTGTCAAGGAGTGCTTTTAACCAATTTCAAAAAGAAAGGTGACAATGTGAATTCTGAATCATACTGTGACGTTCTATCAGTGCTTCGGGATTCAATTCGAAGAAAACGTCCAGGGCTGCTGACTAGAGGAGTGCTACTCCTTCATGACAATGCTAGACCACATACGGCTCGATTAACTCAGGAGAAAATAAAAAATCTTGGTTGGAAAATTCTGGAACATCCTCCTTACAGCCCCGATTTAGCCCCTAGTGATTTTCACCTTTTTGGTCCACTAAAAACCCACCTTGGCGGGAAGCATTTCGCGACTGACGCAGAAGTTGAATGTGAAGTGAAAATGTGGCTTAAAAAGCAGAGCACGCAGTTCTACGCAGCAGGTTTGGGAGGACTCATAAAACGATGGGATTCTTCTTCTTCTTTCGTTCACTTGAAACATGTCTATATCTGCAATTCTGTCTCCTTAATAAAACTCACTGTCTTTTGTAGTTCATACAGTGTCCCATAGAGCTTTGATTCCAGTGTTGTTTCCTCTGGCCAATATGTCTGCCTCAGCGTTTCATGCTCAGAACACTCTTGAAGTATATGTTTGGCACTCTGTACTGCCTGTCCACATGTACACATGGCTGTGTTGCCAAAACGATGGGATGAATGCATCAATGTTGGTGGAAATTATGTTGAGAAGTAAAGGGATAATGTATGTGTAAAAATAAACAGTTTTCAGGTTTTTATCGTCTTCAGTTTTTTTTTCTAAAGAGCCATTTGTGACTTACTTATTGACTCCCCCTCGTACTTACTATTCTCCATATACTTAAAGTGCTCCATATACTTACAGTGCTCCAAATGATTAAAAATAAAGGTAGCTCATAGCATTTAACTGCCGTAGGGGTGTGAGATGTTAGCGATCTCGCATTTCAGTCTTTGCTATATGAGGGCAGTAGCCATCTCCTCTCCCTCGCAAATACACGGTAGTAGTAAATTGGCTTAATATACTTGCACTTCTCTATATACTTAACAATTCTCCATGTGCTCACATTTCTCCATATGCGTACAAATCTCCATATCCTTTATGCTTCGCTAAATGCTTGCAATTCTCCATATTTTTATATTTCTTCTATTTTCCCCAGTATATGTACCGGTAGTTGGACTGCCTACACAAATTAATTCATCAATAAGATGCCCTCGCTGTTGCCACAAATCTTCCCTATTTTCTTATAACCTACTAAATTTATTCTGTCTACTTTCATATATTTTTTTTTCGTATGCCTCTATTTTCCCATGTATTATTTCTTCACTTCTTTCCTAAGTACTCCACTCCGATATTCGATATTTTATAACATAAATATATATAGTATGCATTTGAGTATAAGAAATGACATTCTCTAGCAGTTCCAAAAGTTTATAATAAGTTATCTTGACGTTCACACCCATATAAACAAGAGTAACAGATGAGCGAAGGTCTGACTTGCCTCTTGGGACAATGTTTGGACACTTGGAAGAGAAAGTAAATTAGGTCTCACCGCTGCCAGGACAATTTGGCAGGTGTTGAAACATGAACCTTTTTGAAAGAAGAGACTGGGGAGGCGTATGGCCGACTTGATCTTTCCGTTCCATTTAAATGTCAAAGAATCGCATAATATATTCGGACTTGACTATAAACTTGACAAACCAGGATAGAGAGAAGAGTTTATTATACGGTATGAAAAACAGAACGGTGTAAAAGAAGCGAGGAAAAAATTGATTATCGATGTAGACTTGCATAGTTAATATGATTCTTTGTTCCTGTGTCTCTGATGTCCTGTGCTAATATCGTTAATCTTTCATGGTTGTGAGGAGTCCTGGTTTGTCTTCAGCGAGATATCGAAAGGAAGAATTGGATTCTGCGCTTATAAGACATTGCTTGTTGATGATTTCTGTTTCCATTGTGTCCTGCATCAAACACCACATTACAAGATCTAGATAAAGTGCAAAACCAGGCACTTAGAATAATGTTGGGAGCAATGAAATCAACACCCATAACAGAGATGCAGAAAATGGGAAGAATGCAAACACTTGGCGAACGCAGAGACACAAAAGTACTAATTCAGGCAGAAATGATTCAGTGTATGCCAAGTCATCCAATAAAGGAAAGATTCCAAAATCTAGCAATGGGACGACTGAAAAGAAGCAGCTTTATCCATCAAGCTGAACGACTCCGCAGACAACTTACAGACCTACCTGAAGTTGACAGCCCCTTAAGGCCTGTACCAGAACAAACCTCGTGGAGTGAAAGACAGGGAATGCCAATATACATTCAGACCCATGTGAAAGGAATACTAAGCGAGGACGAACAGAACAGTGTGCAGCGAAGGACAGTCACCCTCAGTTTCCTGGATGAGGAATATCTACAAGATATATGGGTCAGAGTATACACAGATGGGTCAGCACAGAATGCCGTGAGGAATGGAGGTGCAGGTGTATATATAGAATATCCACACAAGCCTAGAGATAAATCAGAACACCGACAGGAAAATTCTGCAATAATTATGATGCAGAAATCCAGGCAATTAGTGTGGCAGCTAAAAAACTGCTGAACTCCAACTCTGACCTACAGCCTGTGGTATTCCTGACAGATGCAAGGTCAGTGCTTCAAGCTCTCCAGTCTGGAAAACTAACAGACTTGAAAAAAACTACTTAGCGAATTGTCTTACCAGTATAGGGTAACCATGCAGTGGATACCCTCTCACTGTGGAATACCAGGAAATGAAAAAGCAGACCAACTGGCTAAGGAAGGTGCTGCCGAAGACCAACCAGATATACCAATCACCTACCATCAGAAAAAACAGATGATCAAGTCAATAAGAAAGCAACAAACACCAACACGATGACTATCATATTATGAACAGACCAGAACAAGTTATAATTCTACGTCTCAGAACAGGACACAACCGACTCCGCAGTCACAAGTATACAAAGTTCAAGATTGGCAACACGGCCATGTGTACATGTGGCCAGGCAGCACAGAGTGCCAAACATATACTTCAAGAGTGTTCTGAGCATGAAACGCTGAGGCAGACATATTGGCCAGAGGAAACAACACTGGAATCAAAACTCTATGGTACACTGTATGAACTACAAAAGACAGTGAGTTTTATTAAGGAGACAGAATTACAGATATAGACATGTTTCAAGTGTACGAAAGAAGAAGAAGAAGATGATTTCTGTTGGAAGTCATGAGATACGCTTCTGGCCAAAGTTTTTATTGTCTTTCAGTCCCAGGCGTCAACTTGAATATTTTCGAAGAAAATCAGTCGGTGATCCCATGTTGTCTAGATTCCAAAAAAGTGTGTACCTCAAGGATACGAATTATGGCATGTCAGCCTTCTCGACACTGATAAGCTGATCGTCTCTTCAATGAATATTCTCATCCCAGTCAGTTCTTCTTGGATCCGTTACTATGCGTGTACTCCGGTATTGATCATGTAAAATAATCAGGGACATTTATATACAAATATACGTTTTACGACACAAATACAGTCGGCAGTCAACAAATCTTGACGGGATTTTTCTTATTGTAAATACCAAGAACTTTTTCTATGAAAGCTCTGCGTGCTTGTCTATGGACATTTAAGAACTAAGCACTGCCTGCAGAGAAAAGAATCAAAGGTCAGTTTGTGAAAATACAAATCCCTTTACCAGAACTGCCAAAACTCAGTAAAAAGTTACTTCATATTTCTAAATAAAGCAGGGGTAAGACAAGGATGTGTGCTCTCACCTATTTCCAAACATGGGACGAATACTAAAAAGAATACGAAATACTGAAGGAAAGGAAAAACCTAATAAGGTCACGTGTTCTTCGTTTATGTATGACCAGTGTAGTCCGTCTTTAGCGTATTCTGTTATAACATATTCCCCTATATAACAACACTTTTCAAAATACCGAATTATATTTATCCTTTACTGTTTGTATTGTATATAACGAATTTCTATTATTACATACATATTTTGTTGTTTTATAAGACCAAGTTGTTATAACGATATCCCACGGTATCTAGATGTATGTAGATCAGTGCGCAATGTCCCGTAAAAGTACTTAATGTTTAATTTTGCTAGTGATAGTTGCACGACCTATCTCTAGTACAGACATGTGGACTGATGAATAATGAGTTTGATTGTTACTGTGAATTTCATTGGTCGACCTTGTCTATTTTTGGCGGAAGACTCCAAGTATATAAATAGTGACCAGCGAATCTCAAGACAATAATCAAAAACGTATCGAATGAAAGCTTGTTTACTTTCTGCAGTTAGGTCGTCTATATTACGGACGGTCGCGGATAATTGGTTTGAATCGGAAATCTCAAGGACTCCCCTTAGTGTGGCGTGCGCTTGGACCTTTTATCCAGAAGTCTATGGTTAATATTACACAACCTTAATATCTTAGCTGCTACCACTGATCATTGGTTGCTGTGCATATACTTTGTGTCGCCAGCAGATGAAAGCATGGAAAAAGATAACGCCAAGATGATAATGACTGATCCCAGCATGGCCGAGAGGTTAGAACGCTAGTCTCACACGAGTGAGGTCTAGAGTTCGATTCCCAGTAAGGACTGGGTTTTTTCTGTCGGAGGGTAAATTAAAAAAACTCACCCTGTACATGACGTGGAGACAGCAAGAGCATGCGGCCTTTATCACACAGCTATTCAATCCCCTCCCTGCGACGCCTGAACTGGTAAAATGCAGTATTGACAGTTTTTTGACGGTGTAATGCCATTCCAACTTTTCCCGTGATTTTCATTGTCTGGCGACACAGATTATATATAAATAACTAATGAAAAGAATTTGAAAAATGTGTGTACCTTTTCGCAATGAAAGATCACTCAGGCCTGTTTTAATGAAGGTCACAATTGTAAAGATTGATGTGAGTTTCCTTAAAGTGCTATGAGATTTCTATATGTTATTGAGCGACCCTCGTGCATATAATTGTTGTATTGGTTATATCGTCATTGAAACAGATTTCACCAGTATAGATAATAATGTATACACTAATGAAACTCCCAGCGATGTTTGTTGTTTACAAGCGTTACCTTGAATGTGACCTCCGATCTAACATTGTTTGCAGCGTCACTACGTTAGGCCACTCTGACTATTGCAGTGATTTTCATTGGTAATTTATTTATACTTTGTTTCGCCAGCCGATGAAAGCGCAGCAATAGTCGGATTAGCCTTAGGCTGTGACGTAAAATAGTTTGTACTCAGATCTGTTGTGACGAAGGTCACTCTTTAATGTGACAAATCCTGTCGTATATCATCGTATCTAGTGATCACTGGTTGTGTCTTTCGTCAATTAAACAGTCATGCTGGCTCATCGGAAATCATCCTTCTAAAGTGACGCTTTTGACTTTTCCTGTGATTTTCGTTGTATACTTTGTGTGGACAGCCAATGGAAATCACGGGGAAAAGTCACATAGCTTAATTTTAGAAGGGTGATTCCCGATGAATCGACATAACTATTGACAAGGGGTTTGGTTTAGATGGGTCAGACATTTGTTGTTAGTAGCATATCTTATTCAGAACGTAGATATCAACCCAACATATTTTTACTGTAGTGATTTTCTAGACAAAATGAATGTTTAGTATGTTGCCATTGCTTCCTAAACCACCCGGATGCACAAATGCACGTGGCGGGTATATACACATGATACCTTGACCGTCCAAGACACCCTCTGTACCACTCATCTACAGAGCCGGACAGATGAATTCATTTTGACATTCTGAACCGAACATTCCGTCCTTCTGTTTACACCTCTTTAAACATATATTTCAGATCTTTGTTATGATTATATAGACTTGCAATATATTTTTCGGATCTTTGTTATGATTATATAGACTTGCAATATATTTTTCGGATATTTGTTATGATTGTATATACTGTTGCAATATATTTTTCAGATTTTTTAAATGATTGTATTGACGGTTGCATCAGTTTTAAGTTTTTTAATCATTTCGTTCGTTATCATACTCCCACCGAAGCTCTCTTATAGCAGGGCAATGGTCCTACTAGAATACAAGCTGAATGTAGTCCAGAGAACAGTAAGTGGTTTGTGTCGCCGTTTTATTTGCGCCCTTGGTTCACCACATTCAACTTCGGCGTTGGTAACTAAGTTCAGTATTTTTACCATATCCAGTAAACGATGGATGTCTGTAGTCATATCGCTAGTATGGTAAGCCATCCGTACGAGAGAACTGGCTCTTGTGCGTACACACTTGTCACCAAGCTCAAAACTAACCACGTTCCTGTATTCTTGCCGCTGCCTTGTATCGCTATCGACATAGTCACAGCCGCTCACAGTTATCATTTAATATAGTTCTAATATCATTATGCTTTTTTTTTGGGGGGGGGGGGTATTCTTCTGTCTGGAGCACATGTTAATTTCAAAACAATATCGATATGTGTTCGTTGATCACTTTGAGAGAAATCAATTTGTGACGAATTGCTTTCATCGATTCTGTGCTACATCCGTCAGCAGTGAGTAACTGGCAGCTCACAATGCACGGGCAGATTATCATCTTCGCATCGATCTACAAGAGCTAATGGCTGACTGAACTAAAATGTACAGACAAAAATGAGATACAATACCCACACTTTGGACAAAACGATTAAAAATGACTTTCAAAACGACATGTTTTTTTTTGGAAAGAACATGTTACTTCTGATTATCGAATTCCGACATAATAAAATAAAAGCCAGAAGTAATTCAGATTTACAGGAAAATAAATGATAGGAAATTCTTCAGGAAACATTGAAATATGCCACTGGGATATGTCATCATTATTAAGTTTCACATCAAGATCTATTGTTGATCAATTCCTTTTACAACTATCTTTCTTTTCGGCGTATGTTTTTTATCCCATAACATTTTGGCTGTTTGTTTCTATAACATTGTGGTATACAATAGAAAATATCAATATGTATGAATGTTATCAATTATGTTATGAGAGATATCCCTGACAAAGTGGTCAAGTTGTTTGCACTGTGCTAAGCAGTGCTAAGGATGATTTATTTTAAAGATTTTACTGCAGGGAATAGTTGGTGGCGGAAAGGGAAGAGATGGTCAAAGAAAATCTTTAATTGATAACGTTAGTGGGTCGTCAGGAAATGTTATTTCCACATTCGTCTATGTAACTATATATAGGAATATGGTACCTCTACTGCCCACTACAAGGTAATATATATATATTACCTCGATACCCGCCCTGATTTTGATATATACCGGTACATAACACAGATAAAATCACCAGAGTGCGTGTGTATCTCAACTTAAAAACGTTGTACTTGTATTGTAGCAGGTCTATATAACTTAACCACACATCTTAGTGCAAGTAACAATGTTAAAGTTACCGGTTGCACCCATCACACCATTTACTACAACTGCGTTGACTTAATGAAATAATTTGAAACTTAGGGAGTTGAAACCACACATGGCTTCTATCGTTCCGGTAACATAGCTAATACTTAAGACACCTTTTCCGGATCTGCATTCCGTATCGTTGAATCACTGTCAAGTCTCCTCGGTGTATAACGTGTCACGGAGCAGCGTTTTATTCTATTGATCGGCTTGGAAACGATTGATTCAAGTCTTTTTTGTAAACTGTAGCCGTGGGCATACACCATCGATGATAAGTCATCCATTGTTGTGCCGATAGCTGACGTTATGCCATCGCGTGATGTTGTAGGAGACAGTGCAATGAACTGTTGCTGACCATAATAAGTCCAAAAAGAATTTTTTTTAATTCGACACCAAGAAAATTTGGACTGCTGTCGAAAACAAACTTAAATTATGTTAGAAGTTATGAAATATTGAAGCCAAGTCTCAAACTAGTATGGCTTGACCTCATATGGCCTACCACACAAGCAAAGTTCAATCTAGCCCGCCGATTCAAAAAAGGTTGCCAACATCTGGACTATGCATTTTGAGTTGACGTTTTATACAGTGAAAAATATATCGTGTCCTAACGATTATGCCTTGTCATCGCATTCGTTGGTATTGTTTGTGAACAGTGGTGTATCGTCAGTTGGTCGTTTAATCAATTTGTTTCATAACAGTGATGTCATTCAGTTGCCAGTTTCCTACTTTTGTTTAATAACAGTAATGCCTTTTTAAATAAATATTGGTATAACACGGTATTCACGCTGATATTCCTGAGTTATGGGGCTTACATTTTCTTTTTCTGCTGTCCTGCAGGTGCCCCGGTCCTTCTTGCGTTAATGTGATACGAAATCTCCTCATTGCAATACATATAATTACCATATAATTAATTAATAGAAATAAACTCTAAGCGCCCGTGTACTGACGGGACCCGAAGGGGGAACAAATAATAGCAACATTGTTTACCTTACATTCATGTCGGCTGAGGAGGTTATAGGATGGAGTTAGCGGTCCCATCCAATTTAGGTTCAAAGTGACTCAGAAATCATGTTGATATTGGATGTGTCAGGCCGAAAGGCGGATATATCGCAGCTACGTTGTAAACCATGACACTCCACATTCCGTTCTCAGGACTACATCTTTAAAAAAAAACCAGAAACAATACAGCTCTCTGTAAAAGCTAATTAATTAATCTATTTTATGTTACACCGATGCATGTAAATATTTTATAGACGCAAAGTGACCACAGACACCGGTAAATGTAAACATTTTATAGAAGTAAAGTAACCCCAGACACCGATACATCTAAAAAAGAGTTTTCAGTTAGTTACAAAAACTCATATAAACGTTCAATTTCAGCCATCGACCCCACAGAAAACCCTATGGTTGAGTACGCTTGCCGTAAGGAAACTCACATCAATGTTTTTCTACAAGCAGCACTTGCCGTGACGTAGAAAATAATTTGACATATCCTTCTATATAAAGATCTGTGCTACGCATGCGGTTGCGTCTGTGGGTCCAACCACTAGACAAACCACCCATACAGCAGAAAACTTTAGTAGATGACATGCCGTTATATTGAGGCTATCTTATAGAAGCTTTGTAGCATGTCATCTATACAATTATAGACCCCCTCTGAATAGACGGCTCCTTCAATAAGCATTACACTAAGCCGAAAGCGGTCTCCTGGGTATGAAAGAAAGCTCAGAAAGATCACCCCACTGCACATAAGAAGTAAGGTCTAACCGCTAGCAGTTCCTGAGGTTCTCAAACAAACAAACAACATAGATCTGTACTTTCACACACTGACGATCGCAAAACATCTACAGATTGTCTCTCCTTTGTTCACCTCAATCACCCTGAACAGACATGTTTGTGTGTGTGATACAATCCTGTATATTTCTCACCACCCATAACACATATCCATGATATCTTCATGGTCAATTGGTCAAACTATTTCCTTGTCTTGTGTTGACAATGTTGCAGACTTGAATTAGAACCGCACAAATTGTCCACTAGTGCATTCTTTGCGATATCCCAGGGAATTATTGCTTGAAGTTACGGAGTTATGTACTATTAGTGGTACTCTCGTCAGGCAGAGTGCCACTTCGTTAATAGGAACGAAGTACATATGGGGTAACCCGAATACGGTTAAGTATATCCTCTACTTGTATTCAACTTTTCAACTGAAGATCAGCACAATACTCGCGTCAGCCATCATGATGTTATGTTGAAAACAAGTACATATTGTGAAAACACGAGTATTATGAAAGAATAAAGTCAGTTCACCTATTGAATCCTATGCCATTGCATGCCAAGCTCACAGATTCACGTAGAGCCGTGGGTATTGGAAGCACTGTACTGATATAAAGCGCAGGAACAACGCTTTTTTGATGCAGCTAAATCAACACAAGATAATACACGATATTCCTGTTGAATAAATAGATGTCAGAGAGAGAGAGAGAGACAGAGAGAGAATATGAAATTGGTCTAATATTATATTGATATTAAGAACTACATAGTATTTAGTGCTTTCAGACATCAGTTATGTAAAGAAGAATCGAATGCTAGCCAAAATGTATGTATCATGGCCGCTGCTGTAACCTTTTAAGGAACAGTGCCATATATTGGTAGATACTAGTGTCCTGTTATCTAAGAATTAACATGCCTTTTATGGTGCAGTATATTTAACCACACAACAATAATTATAATGTGGTTGGTATAACATTCGAGGCCAGTTATAACTCGCGAGGACGTTAGTTATAACTTGCTGTCTACTGAACAATATATTATTTGCAACATATCTGCTAACTTCAAATGTGTGCCTCCAATAATTCCTGAATGCTCTCTAATTATATTACTCGTTTACCCGTGTTACTTCTGAAGTAACAGTGTTTCTGCGTGTTATTTATGATTGCATGATGTCTGGTGGTCCTTATTTTATGTACTTGTTTTATGTGTTTGTAGTCGTCCTCGGGGAAATTATGAGTCTGTGTTTTTATCCTCCTGTCCATATCCATAATAACTTGAGAATGTACACGTTGGATGTCTTGACTGAAATCACATATTTGTTAACTCAAGTAGCGAGGCGAATCTCTCAGGAGGTTAAAATCTTGACATACCTTTTTTCCATTAATTATTATATGATTCATAATTATATTATTTATTTATAGTTAATAAATTAGTGAAAAATAATTTCTTTTTTTCGAAATGATAGCATATAGAAGGACATTCATAATACCATGGACAGCGAAACAGACAATCAGGAAGTGATAGAACATTACATTTTTTTATGGTTGACTCCTAAATAATATCATGATAAGAAAGCTGAGGTTTTTTGACAATATAGACATAATTAGCACCATAGATATATTAGTAGAGAAAGGCATGGCTGCTGGTAGCAGGAAAAAGGTCGCCCAAGACGACGTTGGATAAAAGGTTTTTCAGTTTTTAAACATGCCTATGGCTGCAGTAAGTCAACTTGCCCAGAGCCGTGTCTTGATTCATTTCACCCATAAAGAATACTATGTTATGAACATAATATGTCATCTGAATAATAAGTGCATAAGATTGTGTTATTTTTGGGGAATTGTTATCTTACATGGCAATTATCATCATCGTGTGACATATTATTTCCAGATTTAATCTTCTCTGTGGACCTTCTGAACACCTGGCGATCTTGGACGAGTTGACCTGTCTCCTCCATGGACATGTTTAAACAGTCAGATATATCATTTGTCCATCGTCGTCTTAGGCGACTTCTTTCTCTGCCTTCTGCTATTAGTCTTTCTATGCTGTTATGTCTCATTGTTATGTTATATTATGTTATGGTATGTTCCTCCAGGGCCATAGGCGGCGCATAGGGCAGAAACCATAGCCTTCCATTTCTGTCTTTGTGTTGCCAGGTCTTTCAATTGTTGCGTGTTGTTTAGGTTCATTGATATGCGTTCTCTATTAATGGTTCTTCGTAGAGTTTATCTAGGTCTCCCTCTTCTTCTTACTCCAGGTGGCACCCAATATAGTGATTCTAATGTCTCATTAGATGACCAAAAAAGTGCAGCTTACTTCAGGTTCGTAACTCTGGTTTTTACAGTAGAACATTTTAAACAGCGTAGTGAACTTTTTGCTAATCACTGTAACACACAGGAAAACATTGAAGCTGTGCTGCAGTTGTTACCTACTATTGATTATCTTGTTTATAAAATGATCGTGTCACAAACTGTAGACTATATAGAATCCATCCATGTCACCTCGTTCGTTTGTGCTGTCATTTATTAAGCACGAGTGTAAATCTTTGAGCAGTGCGTGACATAACTGAGTCAAGGCCGTAAAACCAACTGGCTGATGGGGAAATTAACCCATCTTAATGACTCATTTGATTATATTCGTGATTTTCATTGAACGCTATGATCATACATTGAGTGGCGGCGAAAGAAAATCAAGGGAATAGTCTAATCAGTCAGTTTCAACTCATTTCCCATAATATCATGGCGTCTGAGACCGCGCTCTGTACACCCCACCCACAGAGCCGGACAAATAGTAGATAATAGATTCAACATGTTAATTAATTATGATAAGCTTTGTTTTCTGACACAATATTTCTAGATCCAACTCACTACTGACTTGTCTTATGTTACTTATGCGATGGTACAGGCCTGGTAGCTAATAATAAAACATCCTCTAAAATGACTTGTTTAATTTTTCCCACGATTTTTATTGGCTGTCGGCATAAAGTATTTACAAATTGACCAATTACAATCATGGGGAAAGTCAAATGAGTCATTTTATGATTCTATTTTACGATTAATAAACTTACACTGAACATAATGGCGACAGCTGGGGCATGCGGCCTTTATTACACATGCCACTCGAAACATCCCATCAACTCCCAACGGAATGAGAAAAATGCAGCAATAAAAAATTTTAAATTTTAATGTTCCAATTAGTTAGCATGTCTTATATTGCCGTGACAAATAAGACATTTTAGGTGGCTGTTTTACATGCAGCAGCAGGTTTTATATTGCCGATGGTTACAACTTGTACATGCAAGTATGATCCTTACTTGGATAATGGATGGAGAAAAGGGTGACCAATAGGATAACATGGAGGCCTGTGATGGAAGATGCACTATTTAACTAGAATATTGTCACTACCTCTGAGTAGGTGTCTTCTTCTGGCATCATTGAACACCGCTGAGAGTTGGAACCTTCTGGGTATGAAATAAATCTCTGGAAAACATCCATATTCCACAAAAGTATACAAGAGTTTTATTTCTCGTAATTCCTGACTATCGAAACAAACAAACAAACAATAATTGTGAAACATAACTATGCTAAAGGCAAAATAAAGAGAGACGCATAAAAACGTTATTGAAGGCTTCAAGTACCAGTCTAGTTGACGACACTAGGTAGAATAACATACCAGTTGAGCATCCATTTCTAAACCGGCTGCAACAGTGTCGGAAAAATCAATACTTTGATCTCACGTCTTCCTGTTCTCTACCACAGGCAAGGTGAAGAGGTTGTAACCGGCTCCATCGTACCAGCTTCTATCATCAGTAGAAACATTCAAATCTGTAGCAGTCGTTTCTCGGCAGTCGGACTGTGCTAACTGAATCCAATATGGGGTGCGGACGATTCCTATCCTCCTACTTATCAGCGGTTTTACCTGCATGTATTTGTATATTGCTGATGCATACGGTGACGGATGCAAGACCAAATACGGTAAGTTACTCATTGTGTGTTTGATTCTTTTTATTTGATGGTCATGTGTAGTCATGTCTCCATTTGCCTGATTAGTAATGGCACTGTGTGTTTATGTGTGTATGCGTGTGACCTTCTGTTGGTGTACGATTTTTATTTCTTAAATTCTTATTCGCTGCTTATTTCAATGTTAATTTGATTATTTGAAGTTATATATACTAACTATTTTTAACTATTTTTAGAATTAACATAATGACTTACTCTTATTTGCAGTTACTATAATGACCTCTTATATATATATATATATATATATATATATATATATATATATATATATATATATGACTCACTTTTAATTAAAGATGCTACATTGATTGACTCTTATTTGAAGTTGTTAATATATTGACAGGCATTTCTTACTGCCCGTTTTCTGTTGTATGTTTTTCATTTTTGTCTTGATAAAGGACGTTTGGTCGAAACGTCGATTTGCGTGTTGTATTATTTTTGTCTTGAGTGATTTGCAAAACTTCATTACCCTATTCCTGGATTTATTTGAAGTGTATTATTGGAGTAATTAATGTGAATACTTTGACTCTCTTATTATACCATAACTTCTTATTTTGTAGTGAAACAGTGACTAACTCTTATTTAGAGTTAAGCGATGGCGGGTGTTTATTATTATGTAATACAACAACAGATGTTCATAGGTATTTCCTTATATTATTTACATTTTCTAGCTATATTGTGGTGAAAATTGTTTTAACGATGTTATCTCCATTTAAACACGTTTTCACTAGTTAGGTCAAACGCGTATAACAATTCTTATAGCACAGTATGGAAATCCTCAAAAATGTTCTGTTTGCAACCATCTCTCTCTGTGACGTAAAAATTTTTCCGTGACCATAACCATATAGAAACCCGTGTTTATGTGCATCTTTTAACCTGACACATCCGTGTTCTGAAGATTTTATTTCGAGCTGTTTCGTCTTGTCACTATTTTCTGGCTTAGGCACAGTGATGCAACATGTACTCATTGCCACCGTATCATATAGTTGAATCTTAGCGTTAAATTCCACATAGGCATCTGTATAGATATGCATTTTAGTACATTCCACGGGCAAGGAAAGAGTGGAGATTTAAAATAATATATAATAGAGAGGATGATGTCAAAGAGAACGGTGGCTGTGACTGAATAAGGTTGCCTAACATAGAATAAGGTTGCCTAACATATAATAAGGTGACCTAATATATAATAAGGTGACCTAACAAATAAGGTGGCCTAACATATATTAAGGTGGCCTAGCATACACTACGGTTGATTAACATAGAATAAGGTGACCTAATATATAATAAGGTGGTCTAACATAGAGTACGGTTGCCTAACATAGGATAATGTAACATAACATATAATAGAGTTACCTAACATAGAATAAGGTGGCCTAACATATAATAAGGTGGCGTAACATATAATAAAGTGACCTAGAAAATAAGGTGGCCTAATATATAATAAGGTGTCATAGCATATAATAAAGTGGCCTAGTATACAATAACGTTGCCTAACATAGAATAAGGTTGCCTAACATAGAATAAGGTTGCCTAACATAGAATAAGGTTGCCTAACATAGAATAAGGTTGCCTAACATAGAATAAGGTTGCCTAACATACAATAAGATATGAAGAGTGAAGGTTGATGCTATAGTGTACGTAGGGCAATAATGTGTTATAGTTAATAGTAGTTGTAGTAGTAACAGTAGTAGTAGTAGTAGTAGTTCTTGATTCTTGATTAGAAACTGGTCTTACAGCACGTGGGGCATTCTCATAAGTGCTCCAGCCTCTGTTCCAGCAGACATCCGACTCAATGGTGTTTCGAGTCTAATGTCGCCGAAACAATTCGACTTCAGGGCACAACTCTGACCCTTGCGACAGGTTTCATTGCTGTTCCGCCCACCCACGCCGTGCCCGTAACTAGTTCAACCACAAAGTCGGCCTGTCGGAACAACATGTTAACTTTTATCGAAGATTACGACTACGGGATTGTATAGATGACATACCACGAAGCATCTATAAGAAGATAACCTCAATATAAAGGCATGTCATCTACTAAGGTTTTCTGTTGCATGGTTGGTTTGTCTAGTGAGCCATTGGTGAGACTCACAGACGCATGCGCAGTAGTAGTAGTATTAGTAGTTAGTAGTGGTAGTAGAGTAGTAGTAGTAGTTAATTCAAGTAGGAAGTATGAGAATAAATGAAATTTTTTATACAGCAGATGGAAATTGAACCAGGACCGTCATTGATGCCGATAAAACGCAGCTGGTTCAATTCCTTTCACCCGTAAGAGTTATTTTCATTTATTCGCATGCTTCCTACTTGAATTTACTTGTATAATGTTAGTTAGTCGTTGGATGACCGTCGCTGCACTTCAGACAAGTCCATAGGTGCTCAGATCTCTCCTTAAGTGTATCCACCATTGCACGTTGACTGACGATCCCAGTACGCAGTTGCTTGGTCATCATTCTTTCTCGACCACGAAACCGCTCCTTTCTAGCGACACTACATTTCAAAACAAGCCCCTTATTCTAGTCATGGAACAAGAGTCATCGTCACTTATACAGTCATTTCTTCGTGCGTTTTCCCATACAGCATTAAAAATGTCTGCTCGATCTATCGCTCCACCAACAGCCGTCGTAGCTGCCTGCACGGCCAACCTATCTGCTCTCATTACCCCGGACTTCCACATGTCCCGGCGCAAAAATAAAAGTCACTTTACGCGCACAGGAATTCTTCACTGTATCCAGTTACTATTCCCGAATGTACCCCGACTGCACTTTCACAATCATGCTCATCGAGTCACTGAGTATGCAGGCCAGCTCGCAGACAGTCTGCGAGCACATCTATTTCAAAGCTATGGTTACTGCCAAAATCTCTTTTGTCATGCTGCTTGTCGTCTTAGCCAACGCACCACTTTCCTTACTTATATAAGTATTATACAAGATATTATTCTGTCTGTATGTTATTTATGTTACAAAAAGGCCTTTAGGTCCATGTAGTACGAATATGAATGTTATGCGTTTGTATTCCTGAGGATACTTAAATACTTGTACGGGGTGTTCGTTGGTGTTGTAGTTCTTGTCTCGATTGGTCCGTATTCAGTGACTTGAGTACACATGTTGAATGCCTTGATTAGTTCATATTTTTCTATGTGGACGTGGTTGGTCAAGTACGGAAAACATGTTTACTTGAGTTGCTTGGCGATTCAGTGAATTGACCTGGTCGTTAGAATTGACCTGGTTCAATTCCCGCCAGCTGTAAGAAATAGTAGTAACTAGTAGTAGTAGCAGTTAGTTGTAGTAGTAATAGTAGTTAGTAGTAGTTATTAATGGTAGTAGTAATAGCAGTAGTCAGTAATAATACTAGTAGTAGTAGTTAGTATTAGTAGTAATAATAGTAGTAGTAATGGTTAGTAGTAGTAGTAATAGTTGTAGTAGTAATAGTATAGTCATAGTTAGTAGTCGTATTAGTAGTAGTTTTGGATAGTATTAGTTGTACACTAGCAGTCGGTGCAATAGAGAAGTTCGGCATAACTAGTAGTCAATTGGTGACGGGGAATGGACACAGTGAACCATATCTTGGCTGCAGTGACTCGGCGCGGTGCATGGGTTGAGACCTACCTTCCTGGGGGTGTGATAGTTATCTCTGGCTCTGGCAAGGAGTCGGCCGAAAATCCACATACTTCCCAGCAATATAATGTCATTTTAATGGCATTGATTCAAAGGGCATGAGCCCATGGACCGCTGGATCAGCTACCAACAACTAGTAGTCGGTAGTAGTAGTAGAGAGTATTGTAGTACGCTATTGTAGTTAGTAGTAGTACAATAGAAGTAGCAGTAAATAGTATTAGTCAAGTACACTGTAATAAATAGTAGTAGTATTAGTAGTCAGTAGTTACTAGTAGTTGGTAGTCTATTTAGTAAGTAGCTAGGAGTATGTGTAGTGACAGTAGTAGTAGCAGTAGTAGCACTTGGTAGTTGTGTAGCAGTAGTATTGTGGTAGAGTAGCAGTAGAAATATCAGTTGTCGTTGTTTTTGCTGATGATGTTGATGTCGGTGATAATGTTGTTATTGTTGGTAGTAATAGTGGTGATAGTAGCAGTAGTTAGTAGTGTCATGTGACCTTTTTTATTTCCAGAACGTTGTTTTTCCAATGAACTCTCTGAACCTCTCTGTCTTGGGCGATGTGGCTTGCATTTTCTAGCGATGTATTCATGTTATCTTTAATGTCGTCAGTCCATCGTCTTCTTGGTCTGCCCTTTCTCCTCTACCCAGATACTCTTCCCTCAATTATTTGTCTTTCTAAACAGTGTCTCTTTATATGACCAAACAGGCGTAGTTTTTTTTTTAATGTGTTTAGTAACCAATAGTTAATAGTAGTAATACTAATAAAAGTAGTAGTAATACTGGTAGGAGTTTTAGTAGTAGTAATAATAGTGGTGGTAGTGTTAATCTCATTTTCGAAGTCATAATTAGCTTCTTTGAGATACAGAAGAATAGGTCATGGAAAGATAAACAAACAAACAAGGAGATCCTGTAAATATTAGAAATGAAAATATAAGTATTAATGGAAATACATTAAAAACAGACAAATTGTGCACATACGCATTCTTGACACCTTGTTAGTTCTCACTGCAGAGAAACGCTGTAGAGAGTACAGCAAGAAACAGACCTAAGATACAGGTGATAGGAAGACTACATGAGATGGATATATAGCAGTTTGAAAGATATAAAAACCGATGAAAAAGACAGAAAACGTTTCGTATCTATTTCCAAATGAGTATCACATCAATATATAGTCTTGTGGACTCATGGGGATAAATTCTTCCAAACTGAAGCTATTTAACTTGTCCTTCTGATGTTCATTGGCTTTCTACACAAAGTATGCACAAAGACACCAAATAAAATTGTTGAATAAGTCAAGTAACGTCATTTTTTAAAGGATTATCACCGAAGAGACTACAGGACTTTAACGGACATGCGGCTCAATTGCAACCAACATTCGCCGTGGAGACACTTTGTGATCTGATTAATTGTAACCTCTTATGCAGTTATTTTGCTTTCGCACACTCTCGTGTCGACTAGCTTTACCGCAATGGCCATTGTGTATCTGTCTACAAGTTCTGTGACTTGTAAGAATTGCCCAAATTATGAAATAGTCTCGTGTCGACTAGCTTTACCGCAATGGCCATTATGTATCTGTCTACAAGTTCTGTGACTTGTAAGAATTGCCCAAATTATGAAACAGTCTGAGACGATCATGACAACCATATAGTTAGTACATTAACAGTTTCTTCTTCTTCTTCTGCGTTCGTTCTCAAACCCCTACAGATTTTCAGGATGTAGTCTGGAAAACGGAATGCTTTGTGTTCGGTTTACAGCATTGCTGCGATATCTGCGCCTTTCGCCCTGACACATCCGATTTCAGCATGGGTTTGGATCACGGACCTTATATGGGATGGGACAGCTAACTCCATCTCATAACCTCCTTAGTCGCCTCTTATGGCATGCATAGAAAGTAAACAGTGTTGTTTTTCTTTGCTCCCCTCTGTGGCCTCTACAACACACTGGCGGTCAACAGTTTGATTCGGGGAACAAAAACCATCAGACATAATCATTTTTACAAAGTCTGATTTGGAGGCACATAAACAAACTCCATATGAAAGTCAAAATATCTCATATCTTGTGCAAGAGCAGTACACAGTCAGATCTGCGCTTATCCAACCAGTGTGACCCTACACTGTATCCTTGGACATAGCGATCTAGCAGAAATTGAAACAGCAGACAGACTTGCTAATGAAACAGCAGACTTGCAAAAAAAAGAGGCTTCTAAGAACAATAAAAACAATGACCGTGTATAATGGGAACAGCTAAACAGATTCTCAGAAACAACACTATGGAAATCTGAGTGAACAGGTGTACAAATGGCTGACTAATCCAAATGTATTTAGTGAAAGGACACGGCCAAAGGATAATTACCACATAAACACTCTGCAAACGAAATAAATCCCATATCGTCACAGTTTCGAACATCACTTGTGAGACTCAATAGCCATTTAAACCGTATACGAACCCAGAAACTATCCATTTGTAAAGACTCATCTCATCCCAACGAAAAAGTGGAACACCTCCTTAAAGACTGCCGGTGACTTTCAACTGCCAAGAAAAAACGTTTGCAGACACCCTTAATAGTCACCAACGTATTGTGTGGATCACTAACTTCAGAACACCTACAATTTTTAAAGAATAGGATTGAGCTTCCGAGTAGAACTTCCTAGCAACAATTGTATATCGACAATAACAACAACCACACTGACCATAGCACTAACCTCCATCATATTCTATCTCATCTCTTTTTCTCTCTATCTCTCTTTCTCTCTATCTCTCTCATTCTTGAACTGTATACTTCCCTTTCCTACTCGGTAATACACTATGATCTCTCTCAGAGGATCACATCGCGTTGACAGTGCTCTGGTCAAACATTATGGTATATTAGTTCAATTCCCCGTAGGTCAATTATCTAGTCTACCCAGTTGAAAATTGGTAGCCGAACTATCTAAGGTTTTAGACAATTCAGTTGTCTGTGAGTCTTCTAGAAATGTGTCATTACCAGCTGAAAAGGAGTAATCGCGTTTGTGAGTGCGCATTGTTGTACAGAGCATTTTAAGTATTCCGTATTTTTTCTAATGCATGTGAAACATGGACAATAATATGTGACCAATTAGCAATATAAATATGTGTGCTCATTGAAAAACAACCTTCTAAAGCGATTCATTTGCCATTTCCCGTGACCTATATTGTTTATCAACAGCGTACACAAAGGGACTGATGAAAATCATGGGAAAAATGAAAGTCATTTTAGAACGAATGTTTCCAGTGCGCTCTCATGTCCTTTATTGACGATTGATCACGGGACCACTGCCCACCTATAAAATAGAAATAACGGCTTAGAATGGGCGTCTGTGGCGTTGTACATAGTGATACATAGAGTGACAGGATTAACTAAACCAAGACCTCCATTATTTTTTATAGTCGAAAGCTCGAATATATCCAAGTTGAAATAACGGCCGCCGTTGAAAGGAGCCTACTTCACTACAAGATATAAAAATTAAATGACCAACACTGACGAAGATATCAAGCGATGCTCTACTGATGTTAGCTTTGAGGTTGGTGTTTAATACATTACGGGCTCCAGTTTTCTCGTACTACTAGCCTACTAGCGATATGGCAACAGACGCCCAAATCTCAGTGGAAGTGATAAAAACACTGAACGTATTAGTTACCACGCTGAAGTCGGATGTGATGTACTATTTCGGCAAATAAAACGGCGACACAGCGCATTTCCGATCACTGACCTACAGTTTGCAGGAAATATCTAGAATTATTACTGTGTCAAGGGATAAATGTTCCAGTGTAGGGTAACAGCCCTAAACAGGAAGTAGGTGGCCGGAGTAACACAGAGCAAATGTCAAAATAAACAAAAATAGGTAGATGTGTTACCAAAATACAATATAAAACAACCTATCAACGAGATAAGGGACAGACGACGTTTCGACTAAAAAGCCTTCATCAGGATAAACGAAAGACAACAGTACAACGAATCTTACATGGAGACAAACGTGGTTGATAGGGAGAAAAGAGGAGAGATAGCGAATAAATAGCGGAGGAAGCAAAAAAAAGGAGCAGCATAGCAGGGATGAAGATAGTATGAGGAGAAGAAGTGAGTAGGGGAAAGTGTACAGAAGGAGGTGAGGAGTGAAAATAGTTAAGGTGTGGTAGCAAGTAAAGTAAGATAAATAGGATTACTGTGTCACTGTCCTGCTACAAATGAGACCCAGTAGGTGTTTGAGAGCGAACCCCCCCAAAAAAAGACACCTATAAATGAAATATAGAATAAAATCGTTCTCATATCGTACGGTGACCATATCACCAACGAAGAAATATGCAAAGGAATACAGATTACACTGACTCTTTAATTGACCTCCTGTCACAGTTCCAAGTATGCAAATTTAATTGGTACTGGTATATCGCAGAATTATGTGCATTGCACAGACCATTCCAGTGAATGGTTACATTAATATGTAGAATAAAACTGCATACTGAAGAATGATGGGAAGACTTGCCACCTCGCAGATGTAAGCATTGAATATTGAAGGTTGGAAATGGGCTGTCCATAAATTATGTCAACAAGTAGTGTGTGTTGGGGTGGGGGGAGGGGGATATCGGTAAATATGTGACAGTTGTTGACAAGGGACAGGGACGTTTCAGAAAATTTGACGTCAGCAATATTGTTTCTATACATTAAATTGTTTGAATTTAAAAACATTAAAAAAAATCTTGTTTAAAAAAAGATGTATATATTTCGTCCCTTTTCTAGAACATTTTGTTATTGGGGGGGGGGGGAGTTGTGAACAACTTTTGACATAATTGTTGACTGAATTCGTGACAATTGTTGACAGGGAGAAGGGGGTAAACAATACCAGCGAAACTATTGTTCATGTAATTTATGGAGAATATCCAAAGGGATTGTGAAAACTTCGCCATGATTATGAAAACTTCGCCATGATTGTGAAAACTTCGCCATGATTATGAAAACTTCGCCATGATTGTGAAAACTTCGCCATGATTGTGAAAACTTCGCCATGATTGTGAAAACTTCGCCATGATTGTGAAAACTTCGCCATAATTATGAAAACGTCGCCTTGATTGCCAAAATAATCTTCAGTGTTTCGTGTATTATGATGATAAAGTTGTCTCCTAATCATCTCATCCCCCCCCTCTCCTCCATTCCGCCCTGTAACGACATTTTGCATACATTTATATTTAGTATATCTAGTGCAAATACAAATTGCATAAGAATCCAGATTGTGTTATTGTTGTTATTTTCTCAGTAACTATTGGTTTCTTTGTTTCTATCCCCGTGAAAGTGAGCTATGTATTTTTGTTCCATGCGTCAGCTGGTGATTGCATGACTTTCTACTCTTAGTTTCATGACTCACGTGACATTATATCTGTCAGAATAAATGTTCATGCTCTCTAGCTTGTTCCAGAAGGCTACTGTATTAATGTGGGCATAGTGTACAGTGAATGAACTTGAATGCATTTTACTGAGGAGTAAATATGTAGGGATTACTTTCCAATATGTATTTATACCACATACGATTTCATTCCGACAGTCCAGTATGGATCTTACAGACATTAACTGCATCGGAGATTATATTTATGCTTACTTCGTTCGCTGAACACTTTTGTTGATATAATTCCCTTCTTCTTTCCCCCATTCTTTAGAAAAGTTTAAGCAAAGTATTTATCCACGATCTTCGACATTGTAATACGTATTGGGATAGATAATAAGAAGTCTAGTCTTTTAAATCACTTATTTGACTATTGCTTTTATTTGCATTCTGTCACATAAAGTATAATCACAATGAACAATGAAAATCACAGGAATAGTCAATTAAGTCATTAAGAAGACTTGATTTCCCATTAACCAGTAGCTCTTACATTATAGACGGTCATGTATGATCATTGTAGTTCCTGTCCTTAACACGGCTCTATGTATACAAGGATATGCAATGGTAATTGTGACGTGACCTCACTGCAATGGGTAGCTATAAACACAAATATATATATGGCATCTCTACCGTTCTATGCGTTTTCTTATAAGTTTTAAAGGTATTGTTGGAAACTTGTAAAATTTGTTATAACATCCCAGAGACAAGAGTCACAAGTATAGTTGGAAATTGTATATACTATAAAGGAACTCCCAACAATATTTGGGTTTGCAACAAACCACTGCTATGAGGTCAAAATTCTATAGCACAGCATTCAATCTAGAATCCCCGTGCCTTAACCGAGAACAATGGCAGTAATTACCTCTGTTCTGAAAGTAAATAAGCCTTCAATCGTTAAGTTGTTGATTATTGTCGTGATATTTGTTTGTCACTATTTATATACTTGGAGTCGCATGCTGAAAAAGCCAAGGCCGACCAACGAAATGCGCGGAAATAATAAAAATCAGCATTTCAGATCATGTTTACATTCTGTACACAAGTCTTTACTGGAGCCCTGTCATTCCTTAACACAGGAATCACGATTTTTAGTGGTCATTTAGAGTTATTTCTTTTAACAGAATTACTTCCTAGATTTATAAGAAATCGTTGCTTAGTATTAACTTCAAGCAAATGCGTGTTTAGAAATGGATATGGATTCACAAAGCCGACGTTTCGACAAAAATACCGTTTTCAAGATAAGAATTATATGCGCAGTGTAGAAACAAAAAACATAAACGAGAATCGGATCAATATAAAGTAGACTGCATCAGAACGAGCACTAACACATATAACTATGTTATATAAGATAACAATTAGTTATAACAACTGCAACGAAGGTAATTAGACGTGAAACATTCCAACAACCTGGCCCAGTTAATACAATATGTGTCACCGTGTACTACAAAATATCAAAATGAATGAGAGGATACACGTAGTTCATGTAAACTTCGGATATACCTAGTTCATGTAAACTGTGAGGATACACCTAGTTCATGTAAACTTATGATACACTTAGTTCATCTATGCTGTGAGGATACACGAAGTTCATGTAAACTGTGAAGATACACTTAGTTCATGTAAACTGTGAAGATACACTTAGTTCATGTAAACTGTGAGTATGCACGAAATTCATGTAAACTTTGATGATACGCTTATTTCATGTAAATTTAGGATACATTTAGTTCATTTAAAGTTGTGAATATACTTAGTTCATGTAAATTGTGAGATACACTTAGTTCTTCTTCTTCTTCTTCGTTCTCAAACTCCTGCATTTTAGTAGGATGCAGTCCGGAGAACGGATTGCATTGTGTCATGGTTTACAGCATTGCTGCCATATAATGCGCCTTTCGGCCGGACACATCCGACTTCAGCATGGCTTTGGGTCACTATCGCTATATGGGATGGGACAGCCAACATCCATCCCATAACCTCCTTAGTCGCCTTTTACGACATGCGTTGAAGGTAAACAATGTTGTTATTCTTTGCTCCCCTTTCGGGCCCCGGCAACACACAGGCGATACACTTAGTTCATGTTTACTCTAAGGATAGACGAAGTTCACATAAACTGTAATACACACTTAGTTCATGTAAACTGTAATACACACTTAGTTCATGTAAACTGTACGGATAGATGGCGTTCATATAATCTGTAAGGAATACTTAGCTAACGTAAATTGTGAGAATATACTTAGTTCGTGTAAACTGTAATGGTACACTTATTTCGTGTAAACTTAGGATAAACTTAGTTCATTTAATTATGAGATACACTTAGTTCATGTAAACTGTAAGGATACACATAGTTCGTGTAAACTCTAAGGGTAAACTTAATTCATGTAAACCGTGAAAATACACTTAGTTCATAATGGGTAAAAGGATATGTGCCATGAGACCCTCGGATCAACCAACCAACCAACATAGATAATGTAAACTGTGAATTCATCAACACACCGTTCATGGAACTTACAAATAATTTAATTGATATATTTATACAGTTTCTTATACTTTCTCAAACCCAGTTCATGTTTACATTTCTCAGAAAAGTGCCCACTAAAACAGATGTCCGCCCGTGTATTGTCCGTGTTAAGAAAGCAAAAAATAGCAACACTGTTACCTGTCATGCTACTAAGGAGGTTTGGTGGCTAATGTGGCTGCCGTATTCCATAGATGGGCCAAGTGACACAGAATCGATGCTGAAGTCGGATGTATCAGGCTAAAAGACGCAGATACAAACGTATATAGATACATGAGTAGATTATAGGGATTGAATTCCGTGACATCTCCAATTAGGGCACCATACAATGAACAAAACTGAGTGAGAGAGAGAGAGAGAGAACGGAAGAGAAAGAAAGAGAGCTCTCCCCTCTATGCTCTGAATATTGTGCACAGGGCAGAAACCAGTGATTTCCTACTCGATCGAGGTGATACTGCTGTATGTAGTTCTTGCTTGTTGTTTTAGGCCATACTTCATACGCTGTTTGATGGTTATTCTACGAAGAGCTTCTCTTGATTCTCTTCTCTTTCTTTTGGCATCTGGTACACACTGCAATGCTTGTGGTGATAATCTATTGACATTAATTCAAAGTTCAAGTCTGATATAAGTCCATCGTTTTTAATAGGGCGTAGATTAAGAAAATGAATAGAAAGTATATCACGACGGACTTTGTTGTGGAGTTTTCAGAGATTGGGTAAAAGAGAAAGACTGAGAAAAGAGCAGGAAACAAATAATCATATATAAGGAATGTATACGATTGGGAGACACGAGGATTGGATAACAGGGGAGACTGCAGTTAAACTATGATACAATGTCGAAAGGTGAGAAATTGACGTACTGTTTTAAAGTATTTTTTTTAAAATAAAAAGCTTTGAGAACTAGCACGCACACACAATCAACATTTCGGGTAAACTGTTTTAGTGAAGAAACAAGCACACGTAGCAACTGGTATAGACCAACTATTGTCTATGAACACAACACTCAAATGACGAATATTAACACTTAGCACATGGACTAGATAAATGCATAGAGAAGACAGATTAGACATTCGGAATACTCCAGCTCAATGCGGCGTTGGTGTCTTACGTGCTAAAAGAAGGGGATCCGCCTGGCACAGTGGTTAAGTCATTCGTCTTGTGGTCTAGAAGTCGAGGGTTCGATCCGTGTCGTAACGTCTTGTTTACACGTGCATTTATTCTAAGTTCCCTGGGGATTATATCATGAAATTACCCTAGTTACATGATATGAATGGTACGTTTGGCAGGCAGTGTGCCGCCTCGTTAATGGGGTGGAGTACAAATATGGAAACCTGAGTAAATCAAGTCAGTCCTCTGCACATTTTAGCCTATTTTATGCTAAAAGAAGTAGGACCGAAAGATGCAGATGTCGTAGCTAAACTGTAAACCACGACAAAATACATTACTTTCTATGTAATATATTCTGCTAATCTGCTGGTGCACTTGAACGAAGGCCAAAAAAAAAAAAGGAATTTGAGTGAAGAAAATTTCACAGCAAACCTCATACAGTCATTATATTGCGTCAGTTATAATGTTGTCCAACGTTTATTGTACAAGATGCTATTATTGCGTCAATCTTCAATGGGCGCTTTAGCGGTTTCAGTCATGATTGTTATCTCGCAATTGTTTTTTTTTTTAAATTGGAGAGCTAATTTTGTCATTCTCCTTAACCTAAAAACCTTAAAAATACATCTGGGAGATTATACATAATAATTATAGAACCATAATACAAGTGACTTGTAGCATCAGATAGAATGTCAAGTCTTTTTTACCTTTTCATGTGTGAGCGCTATCCCATAGAAAGAAATTTTCATGGATTAAGAAAATAATATTGTTCAAATTCAAATTTGTCTAACTTCCAAGATACATTATTGCTGCTATGTACTTGTTGTGTGGTAGTTATTCTATGCTATTCTGTTCTATTCTATTCTGTTCTATTCTATTCTATTGGGTTCTGTTATATTCTACTCTATTCTGATCTTTTCTATTCTGTTATATTCTATTCAATTCTATTTGATTGCATTCTATTATTGTGTTCTATTCTATTCTACTCTACTTTGTTCTGTTCTAACTTTATTCTAGTCTGTTCTAATATATTCTATTATATTATGTTCTGTTCTAATGTGGTCTATTATACTCTGGCCTGTTTATTCTAGTCTGTTATATTCTATTAGATATGATATAATGCATTCTATTTTGTTCTATTCCGTTCTATTATATTCTTATTTGCTTCTATTATGTTATATGCCATTCTGCTATATTATATTCTAATCTGTTTTGTTCTATTCTGTAATATTTTATTATATGCTGTCTATTCTCCCCTTACAGCTTTCTCTTCCTGAGTAGATGTCCTCAACACCATCTTCCATTTTGTCATATCCATTGCTAGTGCTTCCAGTTATTTCCATGTCACACTCAATCATTTTGTATCTATTTCGAATTCTTTCCTCTAATCTTTTTAGTATTTCATGGTCTTCCTCGTTTTATTTTTCCTTATGGATTTCAGAATGGTACATGTCTTAATTGATTTCCTGTGTGAGATTAATATGTGTCATATTCATCTCCAGCATTGTTCCTTTGTTCTATCTCTGCTGGTCTATTTCGTTATTTGTATACTTTCGGATTTAGTAATCTTATACCATTTCAAGATCTAAAGTTGATGTGGGTATCCATTTATGAAATTTTGTATATCTCTTGCTGTCCATTTTGTTGCCCTCCATTTTCTGAGACACATAACATCACATATTTAACATTTGATTTGATAATTATTATTATTTATTTTATACGGTCTTTGTTGAAAACGGGAAGGACAAGCACGAATATTTTCGACTTGTGAATGGCTAAACAACAAAGTCAACAGTGTACTATATATTTTAACTTATCAGCGCATCATCTCAATAAAATTGCACACTGTTGAACATCCTAACAGATTTATTGAATAACGTGTGAAATATATTAACCTTCCAACACAAATTGATGTCAGTAAGACAATTCTGTAACGTATTACCAGCTGCTGCTAATACTCAAACATCTGTCAATATGTATGGATACAAAACAACAATTGAAAAATAGTATTTTTATGCTAACTCCGTGTTGCCAATGTCAAACATGGCCCTTGACAAAGACACCAGAGAAAACGATCACATTATGTGAAATGAGACGTTTGAAGAAAGCTAGAAATGTCTCGAGAAGAAACCGACGGAGAAATGAAGATTATCTCACATCAAGACTATATCGAAAGACAGCAAACCAGGTGCTTTGGTCACACCTGGAGAAAAGAACCATAGCAACCAATCCTTTGTTCATACAATAACAGTGATATTCTAATGATTCTTCTGTAACATTTTGTTTCAAATGCTGCAATTTTGTTTCTTATATTGGTAATTAACCAAGATTCACATCCACATAGAGCAACTGGTAATACGCAGACTCCAAGGAAAGTTAGTTTTGTTATTTTATTACAGCCTATCCATATGTTTTTAATTTGTAACAGTTTATTTGATATAATGCCCAACCTCCGTCTGACTTCTTCATATAAATCCCACTTGGTGCTTGCAATAGACCATTGTATTCGAGAGTAGTTACGTGCTTTAGTTCTCTGTTATTAATACGTGTTAGTGGTTTGTCGCTTAACATATCAGCAAATAAAGTTAACAACCTGTGTAGTATTTTAACACGCTATATATAAATTCAATATGTGTAATATTTTATAACCCCAATAAATAGTTTCAACATGTGCAATATTTTACCACCCCAACATATAACTACTTCAAAAGTGCTCGTGATTAATGTTGTATACATTGACATTTCCGCTTGGTGCAGACACATTGGCAGTGAGTGGCCAGTTGGAAGAAATATTTTAGGGATGCCAATATGTAAATGAGAGATACGTTGCTTTTCATTCGTACAAAAAAAAATTGCTATGGAAATATAAAAAAGCAGTATCCTGATAGAAAGAAAACATCACGACCTCATATTTTGGTCGCATAAAGGGGGTTGAAGTTGGTAATGAAAATAATCGAAAGAAATATTGAAGATAAACGGGAAGACGTGAGACGACAGTAGAATGGGATGCTAGCATAGATAAATAAATGGATGAGAATCATGCGAGTGTTCGTGCATGACCTTCTACAGTATAAGACAAGTTGGTTAAGGGAAAAATCCAGCCTTCTATATAACGGCTCATTTGACTATTCCTTTTATTTTCATTTTCTGTCACACAAAGTCTAATCATTCATCATCATCCGGTAGCATATCCTGGACAGGATGTAGCACATTATCACAGCCTTTCAAAACTCACACGGGTCTTGAGCCAATCTTCCTGCTTTTGTGAGTGTCATGTTCAACTGGTCTTTGATGATATTTTCCGTCCATCTTCTTCATTGCCTACCTCTTTTTTCGTTGCCCTAGCATCATCCCCCTCCATTATGGTCTTTTCTAGACTGTCATGCCGTGTGAGATGTACGAAGAACTGTAATTTTCTAGAGGGATCCTTGTTTAGCTATTCTTTTACTTTCAATTCTCTCAGAATGTTCCAAATTTTGATTGTTTTGGTTCATTGTATTCTGATGATACTTCTGTAACATTTTGTTTCAAATGCTGCAAATGTGTTTCTCACCTTATAGGTGGCTGTCCAAGATTCACATCGATTTATTGCAACTGGAATATTCAGGCTCTAAGGAAAGTTAATTTTGTTATTTTGTTGGAGTACAGCCATATGTCCAGCCATTTGCATCAGTTTTATTTTATTCAATGGCCAACCTCTGTCTGATGTCTTCATAACAATCCCCGTTGCTGCGTATAAGAGACTGGTATTCGAAGCTGGTAACTCTCAGCAGTTCTCTGTTAGGGATCGAGGTTGAAAACTTACTCGTCTTATCCTTCGCAGTTGAACATGTCTATTCAGCAAGTCCGGTTTCTTAATATATGATGCTGAAAGCTCATCATGGCTCCCATACAGCTTGTGAATGTCTGTCTCTGTGGACCACTGCTCCTCCCTCAACTGATATAGTGTAACAGAGTTTTGCAGGATATGTTCCGCGGTCTGTGCTCCCTGCCCACGTCGAAACAGGGGTGATGGAACCAGTCTTAGTTTATTTAAAGTACACATCTTGAGTGCACAGGCTGAAAGTCTTGACCGCGCCACATGTTTTTTGGGGGATGTGGTTGGTCAAGTACGGAAAACCTGTTTACTTGTGTTGCAAAGCGATTCGGTGCTGCTAGAACAGACCTGGTTCAATTCCCGTCAGCTGTAAGAATTATTTTCATTTATCCTCATGCTTCCTACTTGAATTGAGTTTATTTAAGTGGCTCTTTAGTATGTTGTATCCTGTCCAGATGCGGAGGATGATAACCTGCTTAGCTCTGTCGAGATAGTGGTAGTTATCTTTTGGGTAGTAGATGAGGGTCTTTGATGAGCGTCCTCTTTTTTTTTGAAAGTTGTTTCTTGGTCGTTTTGTTCTTGTGTTGCTCTATCTTTTCCGGCATATCTTTCATTTCATGGTATGCTTCCTGACCTTTCGGCATCTCATTTCCATATTTCCGTTGGATACGTTTGTTTGTTGTGATAATTTTTTCATTCGTTGTTTTGATGTTTTTTATGTATCTTGATAAAGACATTTTGGTTGAAACGTTGAATATGACTTATGTATTGTAATTTGTCTGTTTTCTTGTGTGCACATCATTACCCACTAGTTTTAGTTATAGTCTGTCGTGTCTGAGTGAAGCGATTATATAAACCTGTATTTTACGTAAGTACAATTCATTGTATACCTTAGTTTGATGGTCTCCACTGCTGTACTACCATTCTTTTATTGCTTACTTCTTGTATGGCTTCCTTCAGGTCTGGCAGTTTATCGTTGTCAAGGGTTTATATGACAGAAACATGTTAGTGATAATCATAGTTACCAATGAAAATCACAGGAATAGTCATACGAGTCATTAAGAACGCTTGAAAAGAAAACGGATATGGTTCATATCATCATTGCTAAAAACAGTGAGTGATCAATTTTTCCAGAATAGTCCTGCGTACTGTTCTAAAACCGTTTTGCTTATCTTGTCTGATGCGACTGATAATTGTTCACTTGGCGTATATTTTGTGTCGCAGCTAATAAAAAAAACCGTGAAAAGTTGAATCAACCGAGGTATGTGACACTGTTTGGGATGAGCGAGCAGAACTTTATTCTAGAGTAGGACTTGGGTGATCCAAAACGGTTAACCTTTCGAACTAAGATGGTGTTTGATATTCTTCTTCTTCTTCTTCAGCGTTCGCTCTCAAATAACCACAACGAATATTTCGTGTGATTTTCGCCAGGGAGTGTGAAGTACGTTGTGCTGTAAGTTCCACAGTAAAACTAATTATTTGCACTCCGGTTCGCCACTTGTGGTCACGACGTCCGAGGTCCAGCCCATCCGTTTTCGTCATTCCTTTATTTCGGGTTTAGGCCTTAGTCCGTGACAGCCTGTGTATCTGTCGCCGGGCACGCTGGTATGAAGTACCTCTTCGCCAAGACGCTTGTCGAGCGCGTATATCTGGCACAAGGTGCCCCGCTGTCTATAAACCCATCTCGTGCAATTGGACGAACTCTGCCTGGGTATCGGGTACTGAACCTTTTCTCATCCGCGAGCCTGGTTCCGAATGAGGAAGAACTCGCCAGAAGAGTTGGACACTGGCTCGTTCGCCCTCCTACCCGAGGCGTCGTTCACAGATATCGTGAACCCCTCGTACAAGTTTGAGTCTCACACCACGCGTTTCAGAGCAATGCGTTATCGAGCTGAGCGGCCTTGTCCCAATAGCGTCTGAGCCCATCAGGTACTGAACTCTTTCTCTCTGCAAGCGTATTTCCGGTATAGGAAAGCTTGACAATAGAGTTGGGCCAGGGCTAAATCGTTGTCCTTTTTGTGCCTGAGCCCATCAGGTACTGAACCCTTTCTCTCTGCAAGTGTATTACCGGTATAGGAAATCTTGACATTAGAGTTGGGCCAGGACTGCTATCGTTGTCCCCTTCTTGCCTAAGCCCATCGGTTTCGGAACCCTTTCTCTTCGCGAGCATGTTTCCGGTATAGGAAGGCTCGACATTAGAGTTGGTTTAGGTCTTTTTGCTTTTCCGAGCGCCCACAATTGGGTCTGGGTCTCTGCTTATAAGGATCACAGGTAACTAGAAGCTCGTCTCGAACTAACAGAGCTTATAGTTCCCCTGTCCTAAGAACTTTTCATTTGCAGTTCGCGCTGCCCTCTGGCGCTGTTCTGCCTGTCATTGTACTCATTATGATATATATTTGTTTCTCTCCATGCAAACCCCTTTTCGTGTCTTTTACATTGGCCACCTCTCCAATGTTCTGATTGGACTAACAGGCGTCACTGTATGTTGACAGTGTCGCTGTATGTAGTGATACAAATGGTGTCGGAGATATTGTCTGTCTCTTTTGCAGTCAAATCACTTGCCATCTGCTTCCTCCACATTCTCGGACACGATCCCCAAATGATTTGGCCAGAATCAGCTCGAGCTGCTGTTTTCTGTTACCAGGGTGCACCGCGAGGAGGTACATTTGGGATCTTGGTTATCTGCTAACCCTGGGTCCGCCTAGAGCATAGCGTTCCCTTTGCACCCCGCTGTTTGATATAATTATGTTGCCATAATATTAATA
Source organism: Meghimatium bilineatum (assembly GCA_034231615.1). Classification (NCBI taxonomy): domain Eukaryota; kingdom Metazoa; phylum Mollusca; class Gastropoda; order Stylommatophora; family Philomycidae; genus Meghimatium; species Meghimatium bilineatum. Next base: position 29,801,579 of record CM067321.1, read on the forward strand.
TCATAATGTATGGATATATTGAGCATTTAACAAACGATTCATGCATGCTTGCCCTTTTGTTATCTCCTGGCTAGACTGAATATACGTTGGTGTGGGCTATGACATCCATATGTAGCCGAAATCAAAATACAAAATAGTAACCCATGGCCTCCAACATAGCTTAGGTCACGGACAAATTACCTATATTCTACAATGTCCTTAGATTTCCACTTCAGATCTTTCCACGTGATGCCAATATCATTGAGAACTTTAATGTTTATTCTCAGTTGTCTTAGGTCTTCCCTGATTTCTTTTTCTCAGTGAATTTCATGTCAATGCATGTCTTACAATAGTTTTCAGCTTTTCCTAAAGTTTGAACAAATCATCTCCATTTCCTAAGCACTAAGAATACGAGCTGCATTGTGCCTTGGAAATGGGCACCACATCTTCTAGCATAAGTAACGGCGGTTTGTGAGATGCTGACAATATTATCTCTGGTTATGTCATTTGCTGCGTAAAATACAGACCTAAGAGTATTCCCTCAGACATCATTTCCCTGTGACCGGAGTGCTTAAGACCGCATTTCCTTAAAGCCGTACTCCCCTATAACTGTATTCCCATGAGACCGTATTCCCCTATGGCCATATTTTTTCTAAGACCATATTAAAATAAGACATCATCCTCCTAAGATCATATCCCCAAAACCATATTCCCTTAAGACCATATTCCCAAAACTGCATTCCCGTAAGATGGTTGGCCTCTAAGACCATATTCCACGAAGACCGTAATCATTCGGGACCATATTCGTCCAAGGAATCAACATGAGAAATATAGGTAGGCTCTGTTATATTATCTTTTATAACGTGAACCGATGGTCTTCCGCGAGACCATATTTCAGTGAGACCGTACTTCAGTGTATATACAACTAGACAGCAAACACTGCTTTATTTCATTCATCATGTTTGACCTAACTGATCCGATATTTTCATTAGTCACTACATGTACTTTGTGTCACCCGCCAATGGAAAGCACGGATCAATCAAAGGTCAACGAACTGGTGTAACCAGTTGTAAGACCCTAGGTTTGTGGATAAATCTGTTTCTTCATCCTGCAAATTTGAGATAATGCAGTTCTGATACATTCAGTTATTTGCGGCAACATTCCTACCACAATGCCTGTACTCACGGCACATTATCAGATAATCATGTTTCAGATACAATGATGACACACTCTCATAATGTCCACCAATAGTACACACATACACAGACCACTACCGGAATAAGTTCCTCGTTGAATTATTTGTGCGCAAGAATGGCCGTGCGTCAAAGTGGTGACTCACGCGTGGGTCTAGGACTGAACGTGCGCACACCAGCTCTTCTCATTATCGATTGCTTGTATGCAGACGCCTGGCAATGATATTCTGTTTCCTTGACTCACCCTGCTCTTATCTGTTTTTGTAGAATCTACTTGTCATTTCATTTCTTCTTTGTTATTTGTTGAGCATTGTTGATTACGTGTCAGGAGGGTGCTGTGTTTATTTATAATAGTAAAGATGGAACAGTTTGTGGTTTTATTGCTCGTTGTCCACCCGTAGCTTTATCTTCGAGGAACACAAAACAAATCTTAACGGATTGATGTCTCCAGTTTCTACTTTGCATATGACCGGAGATCTGTCTAAACGATGAGGCGTGAAAGAGAACACACCAGCGCATAGTGGAGATATTTGTTTAGATTCACATAAACTACGAGCGATGAAGCTATTGTTTCCTATGTGCATTGGGGAAGGGGTGAGCTTCTCTAAAGCTTTCTTATTATTGTGAGATGGCTTCAACTCTCAGTGGTATGCAATACTGTGAGAAGACAGCAACTCTTAGTGGTATGCAATACTGTGAGAAGACACCAACTTAGTGGTATGCAATACTGTGAGAAGACACCAACTTAGTGGTATGCAATACTGTGAGAAGACGCTATCACTTAGTGGTATATAATACTGTGAGAAGACACCAACTCTCACCGGTATGCAATGCTGTGAGAGGAAGACCCATACTCAGAAAGGGTGTATAGAGTATGTAAATAATGATTTTGAAAAAAAAAAAAAAAAAACTGGAGGATAGCACACAATTTAAGAAAGAGACCTAACAACATAAACATATTTTAAAATATTTACATGTAAGGATGCAATTTGAAAGTACGTACATAACAAGGTCCAATAGAAGCGGAAATCGGATCAATGAGTGTCCCACGAATTACATACGTCGTTGTAGAGCAACGGCTGCTGCCATATTATTCTTTGTCTTATGTGATTGCTCTATAATAATAACATTAAAAAAAGTAAAGTAACCCATAGCATTTATTAATGCCGTTGGGATGTGAGATGTTAGCGATCTCACATTTCAGAGGCTCTGCAAATGAGGGCAGTTGCCATCTCCTCTCCCTCGCAATAATAACATATTTTGGTGTAAAAATGTCGTAAATCGTGAAGTATCTTGTGCTACCGTTTGATCAGCGACATATAGGAAAAGATCATTCGATTTAGCATTATTTTAGTTCGTTTGAATTTCACTTGCGTTTGACAACCTTCATGTTCACCAGGCAACGAATGCATATCTACACCAAGTCGGTTTATCACCAAATGTGCTTTTGAACTATACAGACTATACCTTCGCAGTCACCTGTTTGGTTGATAGATAATCAATGCCATTCATGTCGCAGCGGTGGTATTTGTCTCGATCACTAAGATTTACTGCCAATATAGATCTTGTATTTTTGTTTGTAATGGAAATGCATCTCTATAGCTTTGTTTCATACCCAGAAGAATCCCAACGTTCAACGGTGTGCACATCTTTATTCTTTTTTTTGCGTTCGCTCTTTGACACTCAAAACGATATTTTGTGTGGTTTCCGCCTGGAAGGGTGAAGTACTTTGTGCTGTTGGTTTACAGCGTAGCGGCGTTGTTTGCGCATGCCGGCTCAGCACATCCGATTTCGGCATGCTTTTATTTCAGGTGAATCGGAAATATGTACTCGCTGCGCAAAACTGAAATCCAACAGATGAAGCGTGAAATGGGGTAATGAAGTGTTGCTAATAACATGAAATACACATAGGCACACACACACACACACACACATCCTTTTATTTCAGGGGATAAATGTTCCAGTGTTGGGTAACAACCCTAAACAGGAAGTAGGTGGCTGGAGTAACACCGGGCAAATGACAAGATAAACAAAAATAGGTAGATGTGTTACCAAAATAAAACATCTAACAACGAGATACAGTGACAGACGCTTTCGTTTGTCCTGATGAAGGCTGTTTAGTCGAAACGTCGTCTGTCCCTGTATCTTGTTGTTAGGTTGTTTTATTTTTATTTTGGTAACACATCTACCTACTTTTATTTCAGGTATCTTCTCTTGCCTGTGACAGGATACCTTTCTGTCGCCAGGCAAAACGTGAGTATGTGTTCCATTTCGTCGCGGTTTATTACCCATTATGCCAAATGTACAATGTATTAAGAAATATAGACATAGAGGGTAGAAATCTAATTGTATAATTAGTGTTGTGGGCGGTTCCACTAGAGGAAAACCTTGTTATATTGGCATGCCATCTTCTAGGGTTTTCATGTTGCATGGTGATTTGCCTGATCGACCACTGGTGAGATCGTTAGACTTTCATCGCGCTGGGTAGTCACTCTTACGTGGTGGCTTGTGCGTTGACTTCATGACCTAGTGTTTCAGCGTTCGTTTCTCAGTTAGCATTTTCCTCCATCACGAACTCTGCCAGCTAAACTCATCCTCGTGAAGTGGATTCCAGAATAAATGTGAGAACTAATGGAATCATTATAACGCTGCCCACTTCACTCCTAGCACTCCTGCGGTCATGTCAAATACGAACCTAACATTCCTCGAACTCCTCAGTAATGTGAACACTCACTTATTTATCATTGACCTTATACTAATCCCCAGATATTTGTGTCGAAACGTCGTCTGTCGCTGTGTCCCGTTGCTAGTATGTTTTGTTTATTAATATTAGTCACACATATACATATTTCCATTTATTTTGATATTTGCCAAGTTACCTCAGCCCTCGCTTTTTCATTATCTGGTTGTCTCCCGGACATTGTTTTATCTCTCAATCCACAGCTGCCTGACTAGCTTTGTTAATGTGGTATTTCTAATGAACGAACGAATATCTCTTCTTGGCATGTAGAAACATTAGATTTTGCATGAAACACGACCATGACTTGTCCGATCAATAGAGAACGTGATGTAAATAGCGTCCCCCCTTGTTTGGCGTTGTGAAATATTCTTCATATCTATCGATTAGTCTATTCTTAAGTATTATCCGCTCACACAACCACTCTTGCAGGCTACGACCACACTCGTTGGCTTTTGGCACTCGTCATTGGCTTCGAGTTTCGTCATCGTCTTCAATGTCTATGTATTTGTTTTCTCTTGGTAGGTTATCGTTTAATATGTTTGACCAGTATAGAAAGAATCTCATTGTGTTTGCCATTGAGTTTAAAAGCGTATTTCTCTCTCTCTCTCCCCACCCCGCCCCCCTTACAGGAAAACTGTGTATTTATTGCTAGTAAAAAGTGAGCCGGACTCACAAAAAGTAGCGGAAATAATATATATCGGCATATGATATGGAAAGGACGGCTATATTCAAAAAACATTTTTGCATATTTCATATCTAGGATGGAGTTATATATATGCAATTGTTTATTTGACTATATATATATATATATATATATATATATATATATATATATATATATATATATATATATATATATATATATATATATACATATATCTCAAATAGCGACGTTTTGTCCGAAAGGTCATTTTCAAGATAGGGACAAACAAGCGAACACCAATTTAGCTGGATACTATGTGGAATGAAATGTTCCATCTTGCATTTGCTTTACGAAAAAACGGTGATTTAACCTGTTTAATTTTGTTTTACACTATATAGTTTTACTGCAGTATCCCATTTATTCATAAAACGAATCAACGAAGGAAGGGAACCAGCATTGTGAAATATTCAAGTCGAGAGAGAGAGATACTACATGAAATGAATAATGACATATCTTGGGCAGATGATGGAAGATATGAGCTAAAGGTTTACAAAGAGAATAGGAATGGCCAAAATTACTTTCAATGAAATTTTAAAATATTAAAAAGAAAAATGATAACTAAAGAAAAAAAAGAAAAAAACACATGAGAGGGTCCGAGAAAAATTGGGCTTGATAGTGCTGTCCAGTACGTCATCAATTGGGGCGGGGGGGGGGGGGGTTGTGCGTGAAAGTATGGGGGAAAGTTTGTTAATTTCGAGGGGTTGACAATAGTGGATGACTAATAATTTTGTTTTCTACACCGCAGGTATCTGGATGTGGAAACTTTGTCGAAAAATCTGAACAAATCATGTAGTTTTCGTACTTGTTGTGCAAAAAACAAGATTTCTTATTAGGTGGGGGCAGGGGGAGGTGGGAGTGTTAACATTTCTTGACATAATAAAGTAGGGTGTCCCTGAATTCTTCACAGTTATTGACAAGAGGGGAACAGGGTAACAATTTTGGAGGTAAAAAAAACGTGAGGTAATTTATGGACATCCCAGAAAGGAGAAACTGTGAAGAACTCATCCTCACGAATCCCCTTTCAGTAATATAAACCGTACGAAGCAATAATAACAGCAGTTTATGTGCGGACTCGCTTGCTAAGATGGCCCAGTGTTACATGATGTGCAGGATCGTGTGAAGAACTCGGTTCAAATAACGGATTTGATCTCTATCATTCATGATGTGATAAACTATTATTTTTAGTTTAGTAAAAAAAAATTTGACACGGAACGACGGGCTCGGGCTCTTGATTATACGTGCTACAGTCGTCTGTTAAAAATCAGTTATAAAGAAAAAGTGACATATATTCATTCATTCGGCAGCAAATATGCAAACTTGAAAGTTGTCCAGTCACATTTTACTAAACTGAGGCGAAACTGCGTGAACGTGCTTGGTTTGGAGATGCAACGAGACACGACTTACTTTTTTAGAAATAATTTGGAAAGAAATGTTAAGGGTTGAAGGAGAAGAGGCTGAATGAAATTCCTCGATTGACAACAATAAGTAATGGCTCGGACAAGATTTATTTGAATACACGTCCGAAGGGCTTAGGACAGAGGTGCACTCATTGCTTTTTGTGTTTATATCTCTGTGGCACCCCTTCAACCCTCAGGGGATATTGGTATTATTATTATTATATTAAACTATTATTTCCTTTGTGCAATTGGAGTATTTTTCTCTAGATATTTCTTTCATACATAGAAGCCTCCAGCTCTAATCGGTTTTGCAGTTCTTCAAGCATCCTCATACTTTTGTGGAAAGGACGAAAAGCAGCATGGTTTAAACATATATGCAGACATGATTCCTTGTCAAAATCTAGCATGGTTTAAACATATATGCAGACATGATTCCTTGTCAAAAACTAGCATGGTTTAAACATGTATGCAGACATGATTACTTGTCAAAAACTAGCATGGCTTAAACATGTATGCAGACATGATTCCTTGTCAAAAGCTAGCATGGCTTAAACATGTATGCAGACATGATTACTTGTCAAAAACTAGCATGGTTTAAACATGTAATCAGACATGATTCCTTGTGAAAAACTAGCATGGCTTAAACATGTATGCAGACATGATTCCTTGTCAAAAGCTAGCATGGCTTAAACATGTATGCAGACATGATTACTTGTCAAAAACTAGCATGGCTTAAACATGTATGCAGACATTTTCCTTGTCAAAAACAATATTGCAGGGAACCGTGGACGAAGCAGAGGAGGTAAAATAAATACATGGACAGGCAACATCAAGAAATGGACAGGACAAGATCTTTCCTCACTCATCCTCATCATTGAAGATAGAAGTCGCTGGAGGACTGTGTAAACGTAAAGTAAAGTAACCCATAGCATTTATTAATGCCGTAGGGGTGTGAGATGTTAGCGATCTCACAATTCAGAGGCTCTGCAAATGAGGATGGTAGCCATATCCTCTCCCTCGCAGTCTTTACTGGAGAACTGTATGCTGAGCATCCAATACGGCACCCTACGACCCTGACGGGTTACGAGTTTATAGATAGATAGATACTTAATTAGAATCTGCAGTTGAAATATAAAATGAAATCTCTCATAACGTGAACGTTTTTGTAAAAAAAAAATAATGGCCTTAATATATGTGAATCATTATATTATAGAAATATTTTCGTCTCGTTTCTTTTCTTTTTTTTTAAACTTCCACTTACAGTTTTTGGCGTATCTTCTTTTCTTATCCTAATCCATTAGTTTCCTGCGGTGAGAATTCCGAAATCTCCAGGATTATTTTCTTTCACTGGCGCCAATTCTCTTGGCCGTGGGGTGGAATACGACAAACCGGATGTTGGACTACCCTTATGTGGTTTGTTTTATTCTCCAGGGGCACACGTGATGAAATATCTCTACTGACATTGTCTTGTCAAAGACAGAGATTGAGAGAGAAAATACCAAACAGTATTTTTCTACATAAATCCAAACATTCATTATGTCTCACACCATCTTACTTCTATTCACATTTTCTCTCTTGCACATTCACGCGCTTTTACTTCCACTCCCAAACTGTCTCGTTTGCGCATTAACACACTCTTACTTTCACCCTAACACTTCCTGGAATGTACATTCACATACTCTTGCTCTAGCCCTCACACTTTCTCGCATGCACATTCACACTCCTGCTTTAGCCCTCACACTTTCTCGCTTACACTAAGACGCTTTGTGCATGTCTTCCTTAATAGATTCAAGCCAACTATTGACTTGTCCGACACTGACGTCATGAATAAGGAATACATTTTTTGTTCCTTCCATGTTGTATCGCACCAGCGAAACGTGAATGGCATAGTTGTTCAACTTGTAATGTTTCACGCGTCCACTCCCTACGGAGCACGTGTATTCATCTAACATATTACATTTCGTTTTTGTCATTTTTTTTGTAGCTATAGCTGTTTACTTTTTTGTATACCTGCTTCTGGTTTGTTCGTCTATATTTTCTTCTTGTGTTTGTGTTCTGATTGATCTCGGTATCTGCGCTGCAGATGACACATTATCTTAAGCATGTCAGACTCTTGGTATAGTACATTACATTATTAAATGTCCAGTTTCCAGTATACGTGTCCTGCGCGCTGATCAAAGTCATCCAGAATATGTATGTGCGCTTATCTCAAACAATGTCACTTATATTTAGTTATCTGACTTTTCCGTCATTTTCATTGGCTAGTGACATAAAATATGTGCAAAATGGTAAATGATCAGTCTATCAGCCAAGATAAGTGACGCTGTTTGGGATACGCACACTAGACTGTTCAGGAGAAGGATTTTGCTGATCTCACACAAACTGACCTTTCTTGACTGATCCATCTTTTTCCCATGCTGTTCATTGACTGGCGATACACTGTATGCACAAACGGACCAATGATCAGTCCCATTAGCCAAAATGGGTGATACTGTGTGAAATTAGCACGCATGACCTATCCTCTGGAGAAGAGCTTGATTATATAGTTGTGGCACCTGAACACACATGAAACCTCTTGCAAATGTTCATTCATCGTGCAAGTTCCGTGACTATGATAAACTTGATTATATAGTTGTAGGAACTGAACACACATGAAAACCTCTTGAAAATGTTCATTCATCGTGCAAGTTCCGTGACTATGATAGACGTATACCACAGTTGTTTCAGCAATCGCTTTTTAAGTGATGCGAAATAATTGATATTTTCGGTGAGAATGAACGGAAATGGGTGAATTACAATATTAACAATAGCAAAACGACATGTAAAACAAACGGATGTCTAAAGGGCATAGCCACCTACTGAAATCACAAGTGATGAGTACATCTGCTGTCTTATTCCCACCATAAAATCGACCGCGATAATATAGATAGAGGCAGTTAATCAGCAACAGTAGCAGTAATTTTCTCAGACTACCATTGTATGCTGCGCAAGATAGGACAATGCATATGGATCTAGCATCCATGATAAGTGATGAGAAGAGTCTGGGCTGAATTAATTAAAGTAGTTATGGATACACTACAAAATAATGAAGTTGATGCTGAAAGAGATAATGTACACGTTCAGAAAATGATAAAAATCTGAGTGACAAGGGAGAGGGGAGTAAGTGCGTGCTCACTCCAAACATCAGAAGAATACACAACAAACAACTGACTGGTTCTCCGAGCTTATATACTTTTAGATGGCTGACGGAATGGCAAGCAGATAATCGATGGAAACGCCCCTTGTGGAGAGATGCTGGTTCCTAATCAAGAATCAAACACGAAATACTGACAACAAAATAAACGGTCATACATTATTTCTACTAAAACTCCATCACGGCAAAAACAACAGACATCAGTTCGTTGTTGTCGTCATGATGAAGACTTTTTAGTCGAACACATTCCGAAAAAAACATACATGTGCCATTCGTGTGTGTGTTTGTTGTTTTCCCCATTGGAATAAAAATGCTGTCAAAGTTCAAGATAGTTAGGCTCTCTGTTTCTGAAGGTTTTTGCCAAATGACCTGGTTCAATTAGTGGTTCAAGATCTGGTTCTTCACCTTATCTCCGTCTCTCTCTCCCTCCTCTCTCTCCATCCTCTTCCTCCCTCTCTCTTCTCTCTTATTTACGGATGATAGTGTTATTTCCTATTATGTCGAATCGAGAAAACTCTCAGCTAATTGTACATTAGATAGATGATTCCTCCTAATCTAGAGGAAGTTGTGAACCTTCAATATATGCTGAAGGAAACTCAGCACCTATGGCTCTTCCTGGGGTGATATCATGTTTAACACATAACACATTTAACTAGCTAGCAAATAAATAACAATCCTGCTGTAATATATTGGGAACTGGAAATAACATTTACTAATAAGAATATCAGAAATATGTTACTCTTCCAGGACTCCGCATGGCAAACACCAGGGAAATTTGAATGCCAGCAAATTGCTAGTCAGAGAGAGGAAGCATAAAGTGGAAGAGGAAAGAATCCTGTCTTTCTGTCATCCTCCTTGGGTGTCAAGCCATTATAGAGCTGAAATTTTCAGTTCGGCCAACGGCTAGTTTAGTTAAGTGCGTCACTTCTATTCTCCCTCATTAATTACAAATTGGCGACATCTTCTCCGGATGTTCCCCCGCCAAAAATCCCTTGGCGAACATTTTATCCTTGCGGCTTCCATGCCAGAATCACGTCGAATCGTTTTATGCATAATATATAACGTATTTTAGATTTCTTCTCATATTTTATGTGTCTTAAAACTCCTTTTCGATTTTATATTCTGTGTAAAGCCTACTTGTTAGAATGTAGGAAGATGTTTGTGTACTGTATAACGTGTCCTTGTCATATGTAAGGAAGGTTGTTATATGCTGTGTAAAAATGTTCCTGTCAGATGTGAAGAATGATTATATATGCTGTGTAAAAATGTTCCTGTCAGATGTGAAGAATTATTATATATGATGTGTAAAATGTCCCTGTCAGATGTGAAGAATGATTATATATGCTGTGTAAAATGTCCCTGTCAGATGTGAAGAATGATTATATATGTTGTGTAAAAATGTTCCTGTCAGATGTGAAGAATGATTATATATGCTGTGTAAAAATGTCCCTGTCAGATGTGAAGAATGATTTTATATGCTGTGTAAAAATGTTCCTGTCAGATGTGAAGAATTATTATATATGATGTGTAAAAATGTTCCTGTCAGATGTGAAGAATGATTATATATGCTGTGTAAAAATGTCCCTGTCAGATGTGAAGAATGATTATATATGCTGTGTAAAAATGTTCCTGTCAGATGTGAAGAATGATTATATATGATGTGTAAAATGTCCCTGTCAGATGTGAAGAATGATTATATATGCTGTGTAAAATGTCCCTGTCAGATGTGAAGAATGATTATATATGCTGTGTAAAAATGTTCCTGTCAGATGTGAAGAATGATTATATATGCTGTGTAAAAATGTCCCTGTCAGATGTGAAGAATGATTTTATATGCTGTGTAAAAATGTTCCTGTCAGATGTGAAGAATTATTATATATGATGTGTAAAAATGTTCCTGTCAGATGTGAAGAATGATTATATATGCTGTGTAAAAATGTCCCTGTCAGATGTGAAGAATGATTATATATGCTGTGTAAAAATGTTCCTGTCAGATGTGAAGAATGATTATATATGCTGTGTAAAATGTCCCTGTCAGATGTGAAGAATGATTATATATGCTGTGTAAAAATGTTCCTGTCAGATGTGAAGAATGATTATATATGCTGTGTAAAAATGTTCCTGTCAGATGTGAAGAATGATTATATATGCTGTGTAAAATGTCCCTGTCAGATGTGAAGAATTATTATATATGTTGTATAAAAATGTTCCTTTCAGATGTGAAGAATGATTATATATGTTGTGTAAAATGTCCCTGTCAGATGTGAAGAATGATTATATATGCTGTGTAAAATGTCCCTGTCAGATGTGAAGAATGATTATATATGCTGTGTAAAATGTTCCTGTCAGATGTGAAGAATGATTATATATGCTGTGTAAAAATGTCCCTGTCAGATATGAAGAATGATTATATATGATGTGTAAAATGTCCCTGTCAGATGTGAAGAATGATTATATATGCTGTGTAAAAATGTCCCTGTCAGATGTGAAGAATGATTATATATGCTGTGTAAAAATGTCCCTGTCAGATGTGAAGAAGTGTGTTTTTCAGCTTTACATAAGACCATTCTAACATATGCTTGACCAATCGGTGATTTCGAAAAACAAAAGGTAAATTGTATAGTGTCGTACACAAACTGACTAGGGCAAACGAAAAAATTTAGATAACATTATACAAGAAAGACCAAAATCGATGTTTCAACCACAATGTCTTTATCAAGGAAAATACAAGACAAACAGAGAACAAAGAAAAATAAATATGAAACAGCAAAAACACGTGACAGGTAGTTGCAGTAGAAATAGAAAGACAGTTGTTGAAATTGTGATTGCTGTACGACTGTATAACCAATAGTTAGTCAGTTAAACTATTTGTGTGCTGTAAAGTTTTAATGTGGGGTTTTTTTGTATGTACCTATGCCAGTGCTATACTGTAAATAAACTGAACAGTGGAATATTAGAGGCAATAAAGTGCGATTATATAGAACATTGCTGCCACTACCATGTTAGAAAAACTAACCAGGGGTTGAAGGGGTTAATCAGTCAAATGTAAGATTGGTTGGGTAGGGGGTGAGGTGGAGGATTAGGTAATGCTATAAAGAGAGAATTTATTTTTAGTCACATTATGAGATTAGGAGATTTTTGGACATGGTTTAATTATAACAGGCAAAATTGATGACCAGAGAGATTGAGGACGACAACGTGAGAAAATATTGGAAAATAAACAATCAGAACTTGGCAACAAGTCAACAACAATCCTGATACAAGAGATAGAGTTGTGGCGATCCATGATCGCTCACACCAGTCGACAAGGCACTTGATTATGATGGTTATTCGCTCTTACTGTTGCACATCAGTACCATTTCTTGTCAGTACTTGGTGTTAAGTACGAGTATTTTATGAACGATTAGCTTGAGTTTGGTTTAAGTTATATCCTGATCGTCCAGTAAACTTATCTATATATCCACCTTTCACTGCCTACGGAGTATAGGTTCTCAACATACCTCTTCAAATCTATCCTTAGGATTGTTAGAGTCTTTACGTTTCCTAGACATCCCTTTTGTATGTCAATTTTTTCCCTAGGTTTTTCTTGGTCGTCCTCTTTTTATTTTTCCCTGTGGGTTCCAGAACAATGCCTAGTCTTACAGCACTTTTCATTGGTTTTCCTAATGTATGTCGTGTCCATATTTGGAGCCTTTTCTTTAGTTTCTGATTAGGAACTAGCATCGCAGCACGCGGGGCACTCCCATAAATGATCCGCTCTCTGTTCCAGGAGTTGTCCCAGAGTATGTAGACTAAGAATCCCGGTCTTGTGTTGATTGTGTGATCTTTGGGTCTTTCCCCACGCAAAAAAATACTTTTCTTTCCTACACTCCCCCTCCCTAGACACTCCTGTTTCTGAAATTCTCTATATGTGTACGTTCTCAGTCTCATTGACATCATCTTCATCTTGAAACTAATGTATTACTGCCATGACCAAGTCTGCTTTATCTTTACTCAACATTGTGCAGCCTATCGCCGCATTGCCTGCCAATAGGGCGGCTCTCTAGTTTCCTCTGACCCCGGCATCACCAGGGCAGTATATCCATGTAATGCCCTGGACACTGTCGTGTGTTCCCAACAGACCTAGAGTGTTTTGATCTCTGGGAATTACCAGCAGCTCTTATTATCTATGTGCAATTGGGGTGTTTCTCCGGAGATTTCCTACACACACAGAATACGACAACTCTTAGCCGCATGCAATACTGTGATAGCAAGCCCGTATACTTTCAGCCAAATCCACCCACATCCGTGCCTAGGAAACCAAAATATAAGATTTAGTACTAAAAAGCAAACAGTGTGTATGCTCGTTCTCATATTAAATGGTTTCTTCATTGTAAAACGTCACGAAAATGAAGAAATTATCTTTTCTTTAGCTACCCCATCCATTCTTATCGAGTACATACCTACTGCTCTATTTGAGAAGAAGTCTGCTAATCAGTGGTTCTATGTGGAGTATATATATATACATACGTTCTTGATTCTTCTTGATTATTGATTAGAAACTGGCCTCACAGCACGTGGGGCATTGCCATAAGTGCTCCGCCCTCTATTCCATCAGACATCAGGGCACAACTCTGGCCCTTACGACAGGTTTATTCGTTGTTCCACTCACCCACGCCGTGCCCGTAACTAGTTCAAGCACAACGTCGACCTGTCGAAACAACATGGTAACTGTTTTCGAAGGTTACGACTACGGGATTGTATAGATGACGTGCCATGAAGCTTCTATAATAAGATAACCTCCATATAAAGACATGTCATCTACTAAGGTTTTCTGTTGCATGGTTGGTCTGTCTAGTGAGCCACTGGTGAGACCCACAGTCGCAACTGCATGCGCATATATATACATGCCTTATGGAAATGCAATCGGAATGTACAATCATTGACGGAATGTACAATAAATTTGTATACATAAACTATGTGAATGCCGACGGAATGTACAACAATTTTGTATGCAAACACACAAACACATACAAGCCTGTGATCATTCGGTGTTATTGGTATCGACCACTTTTGATCCATATGACTGCATGGCTGCTATCATTTGTAGTATTTCATTTGACATACAGTATACTTGTCGGCGCCCATCTCCTCTCCAATTAAAACTTGCTTGGTTTGTTCATGTTTGTTGACATGGTTACCTGTCAAAAGCGATTTTGCATGATACCATTTCAGGGTGAAAAAAGCAGATGGCAAAAAGAAAATCACTGGCTTACAATATCAAAGCATGTCATGATTTTTTCACTCATCCGCATTTCTGAAAATAGAAATCATTGGATGACTCTGGGGGTGGATGCTTTCAATGTAGTTACCCTACGACCCTGGCGGTTATGGATTTATTGGATGAATGGCTTCAATACACCCAATGTATCTAGATGTGTGGTCGCATAAAATAGAGGTCAGGGGTTTTTTTATTCTAATTATTTATTGAATCGTCTCACGTATTAAACTAACTTTATTAATTTCTCATCCAGAAACTAGTGTAGAATTTCAAGACTAATATAGTTTCTCTAGTTTTTATGCTCGATATATTCTCTAATAATTTATGACATTAACTCTTCAATTATTTGGCTTATGTAATTCTGGGTTTGTAAGTGTTTCATCACGTGATATGCATTCGACACAGGGCATTGTCACTATTATACCCTATCTGAAGGCATCCATCTTCAACGCACGCCGACCTGTTCCCCAGATATTCAGTATATAGACAATATGCCACTGTAATATATCATTGTCGTTTTAGCAGTATTTCTCAGCGTGATCGTCCGATACACAATCTGCCAGTCCCCGATACACAAATGACTGGGCCGTATATCATCAGTGCAAGTCTTTATATCATCATATAAGACCCTGTGACCATCAGCACCCACTACGGTCCCTAGCATATTTAGAAAACAATTGGTAAACAACGGACCGTAGCAACAAGTCTGAGAAACACTAGTCTAGGGCACCTCATGTTTCTTTTGTCAGGGGGAATGCCTTCTATTATTAGTTTCTCTATGCCATTAAACGTTTTCGAAAACAAGAGTCCATTTCTAATTACTAATCAATTGTTGTTCTATTTATTGTATTTGGTACTTCAGGATGAGTCTTTTGTCTGCACGAATCTATTCTTAATATTCTTCTGTAAACCTTCATTTCGATCAATGTTATGTTCTTTCATCATCATCATCAAGTACCGTCTCCGCAACGAAGGTTGGCTGCAACGTATCTCCAACATCTCCTGTCTCTTGTCTTGGTGGTGCACTCTGCTAGACTGTAACCTGTCCATCGTGTAATGTTACTCTCCCACTTGTATCTCTGCCTACCTCTTGCTCGCTTCCCTTTGACTTTACCCTCAAGTAAGGTCTTCAATAGGGTGTCATGTCTTTTAATGTGTCCAAAGTATTGTATTTGCCTGATCTTTATTTCTCTTAGTAGTTCTTTCTTCATATTAAGTGTCTTTAGCACCTCTTTATTTGTTTTCTTCTCTTTCCATGATGTTCTCCCTATTCTTCTATATACCCACATCTCAAAGGCATCAATTTTGTCTTCTAATTGTTTATTTAGTGTCCATGTTTCTGAGCCATACATTAATATGGAATAGATGTAGCATTTTATAATTCTCATTTTTAACTTGTTTGTAATTTGTTTAGATATTAATAATTTCCTCATGTCATTGAAGGTACTTTTAGCCATTCCTATTCTCCTTTTAACTTATGTTTCACATCTGCCATCTTTTGTGACTATGTGTCCAAGATATTGATACTGTTTTACTTGTTGTAGTTTCTCTCCCTGTATGTTTATGTTTACCTCCTGTTCTTCTGTGTCTTTGCTGATTATCATGGTTTTTGTTTTTTGAATGTTTATATCCAGTCCATATTCATTACTTGATTTATTGACTTGATCTATTAGTCTTTGTAGTTCATGTTCACTTTCTGCTAAAAGAACAGTGTCATCTGCATATCTAATGTTGTTTATTATTTTCCCATTGATCTTGAGTCCTGGTATTTCTTCTATATTTTTAAAGATATTCTCTGTGTAGATATTAAATAGGCTTGGTGATAAAATGCATCCTTGTCTTACCCCTCTTCTTATTTCTATGTATGGAGAGTAGCTGTTTTCACACCTTATTGATGCAGTTTGTTCCCAATATATATTTCTAATCAGCCTGATGTCTTTTCCATCTATGCCTATTTCTTGAAGACATTTGATTAATTTTTCATGTTGGACTCTGTCAAAGGCCTTGCTGTAGTCTATGAAGCAAATATAGATACTTTTTTGGACTTCTATATATTTATCTATCACTAGCCGGATACTCAGTATAGCTTCTCTGGTTCCTTTGTTTTTCCTAAAACCGAATTGTTCTTCACCGACCTCCATGTCTATCTTGTTCTTAATTCTTTCATGTATTATCTTGAGAAGTATTTTAGTTATATGGCTCATTAGACTTATTGTTCTATATTCTGTACAGTCCACAGCCCTGGGCTTCTTAGGTAGTGGTATGAATATTGATGATGTTAGGTCTTTAGGTATATGGCTTGTTTCGTATATGTCATTGCAAATTTCTGTGATAGTTTCTACACCAAATTCATTTAGAGTTGTTATTATGTCTGCTGTTATGTTGTCAGAGCCTGCAGCTTTTCCACATTTTATTGAATTTATTGCATGTTCTACTTCTGATTTCAGTATTGCTGGTCCATCATTGTTGTGTAGTGTTGTTTTTTTGTTCCGTTGGTCGGCAAACAGTTCTGTTACATAATCTGCCCATCTTGTGAGTGCTTCTGTTTTATCAAATATTATTTTACCATTTTTATCTTTAATGCAGCCACCCCCATTTATAGGATTGTGTTATGTTCTTTACAGTTACTTTGATAATGTGTCATCTTCTCACGGCTGTAATTTATTACTGTGAATATCACGTCTCACAGTTGTATGTTACTACTGAGAATGTCACGTCTGACATGTATATTTTACTACTGAGAATGTCACGTTTCACATGTGTATTTTACTACTGAGAATGTCACGTTTCACATGTATATTTTACTACTGAGAATGTCACGTTTCACATGTGTATTTTGCTACTGAGAATGTCACGTTTCACATGTGTATTTTGCTACTGAGAATGTGACATTTCATATGTGTATTTTACTACTGAGAATGTCACGTTTCACATGTGTATTTTACTACTGAGAATGTCACGTTTCACATGTGTATTTTGCTACTGAGAATGTGACATTTCATATGTGTATTTTACTACTGAGAATGTCACGTTTGACATATGTATTTTACTACTGAGAATGTCACGTTTGACATATGTATTTTACTACTGAGAATGTCACGTTTCACATGTGTATTTTACTACTGAGAATGTCACGTTTGACATATGTATTTTACTACTGAGAATGTCACGTATGACATGTGTATTTTACTACTGAGAATGTGACATTTCATATGTGTATTTTACTACTGAGAATGCCATTATCACAGCTGTCTTTAAGCACATATACTGTGACATCAGAGCTGCGATATATGCGCCCTCAATCAGACACATAATATGCCCGCATGATGTCTGAGTTAATGTGAGTCATGAGATATTACAGTCCTTGCTCACAAAACATCCTTAATCGGCTCTCAAAACGTGCACGGCAAGTCACAGTTTTGGTATTCTTTGCACCCTTTTCATGGACATTGACAACACTCGCTCGTCTTGACAAGAAATGTTAGTTGTTGAATGGTGTCATTTGCGAATCTTAGTGTGATTACTTTTGAAGATGAGTAGGTAGTCAAGTGCTTTGATCATGTCTAACAATGATTAGGATGTGGTTCAAACCCCGATAATCAACATGGTTTACTTGGATCCCATCGCATATTTGCACATTTTCAAGGACTTCTGCAAGTTTTAGTGACTCATTGTATGTCTATCGCTGGGCACAGCCCTTGCCCTATTGCAGTCAGAAGCGTGAGCAAAGAATATTGACACTGCTACCTGCTGTATACGTCGTACAAGGCGACTAAGAACGTTTCCTCTATGGACACACGTTCCAGCGTCGGGTAACAACCCTAAACAGAAAATACGTGCCTGGGGTAACACAAAGCAAATATCAAAATGAACGAAAATAGGTATAAGTGTTACCAAAATATGTATGAAGCAACCTAACAACAAGACTCAATGACAGACGACGTTTCGACTAAAAAGCCTTCATTGGGACAAACAAGGACTACAGCTCGGGGATATATTTTATCTTGCCTCCGTGCATTCTCACGGTGTATACCGGCCTCATATAATGTAACCCCCTGGTTTCGTACGTCCTTTTTCCCACGCTGACTATTTTCGAGATAAGTATTTCAAATTTTGATTTATTTTACTTTACTTGCATTATATCTTACTTATCTGCACTTCTTCTGTGCACTTTCCCCTCCTTACTTACTAATATCGTCCCCTCACACCTTCCTCTCCCCTGTCATGCTGTCATATCTTTGCTTCCTCCGTCGATCATTCGCTATGGTCCTTCTCCCCTTTTCTCTCCTTCCTATCACAACCATGTATGTTTCTATGTAATATTTGTTTACTGTGATCCTTATTTATCCCGATGAAGGCTTTTTAGTCGAAACGTCGTCTGTCACTGTGTCTCGTTGTTAGATTATTTTATACTTAATTTGATAAAATTTATACCTATTTTCGTTCATTTTGAATGTTTCCTCTGTGCTGGATTCTTCTCGGATCTGTATGTCTCAATGTATTCCTATCTCTGTCTATATTTATGCACGTCTGTCTATACATCTATACACCTGTCTGTTTGTCCGTTTCTACTGCTTTCGTCCAGCCATCTATCCATCAATTCATGTATCTGTCTATCACATTACTTAATATTTCTGTATTTATCCTCCATCTCACTACATTATTATTATTTTTTTTAAATTCCTCCTTACCGAGACAGTTTGCGATTGTGAGTTCAAATGTGAAAAGTGTGAATTGAATTGAACTGTTCAATGAGTCTGGAGCTCTTAAGACTCTATATCTCTCACTCTCCGTGCGTGAGTGTGTACGTATTTCTGTCTCACGGTTATTGGTATATTTATGGCATCACGCTAATGGACACCATATCTGCCGCTTGGATGGTTTATATTAGCTTCTTGTGAATGCCGGTGTCATAAGTAACGAGGTGATTTCTCCTTCAGCTATAGTCAAGGTCCTCTTATTTATTGCGAGTGTTATGTTCAATCTGTACTTTTAAATAGGAAACTCATGTAAATCGTGTAATTCTTTTGGTTTTTTTTCCCCTCGTTTGAGTTCGTTGTCAAACTCCTGTAGATTAGCGAGATGTAGTTCGGAGATTGACGCATGCGTTATGGGAGGTAAAGACAGCAAGGAAGGGAACTGATCACCCCAACTGATAGTTGCTGCGGCATAGTAGATAAAGAGTTATCTTCATCCCCGACGGCAGGTTGTTACTATGGGACATACATTTACCTAGTCCGGAGAACGGAGAGCGATGTGGCATGTTTTACAACTTAGCTGCGATATCTGCACCTTTCGACCTAACACATCCGATTTGAATATGGCTTCTGAGTCACTTTGATCCTATATGGTATATGTCAGCCAACTTCACCGCACAACCTCCTTAGTCGCCTCCTACGACATGCACTAAAAAGTAAATAGCGTTTGTATTCCTTTATCCCCTTTCTGGCCTCGGCATTACAAGAGCGTACAATATAGAGCAGAGGTTCATTTACAGCCTTGTACTCTAGAAAATCTAAATTTTCTATATCATCAACACTTGATCAATCATACACAATCTAGCGTACGTCGTGTGACATACGCTCATATAAACTCTGAGTCATCAACACTTGATCAATGATACACAATCTAGCGTACGTCGTGTGACATACGCTCATATAAACTCTGAGTCATCAACACTTTTATCAATCATACACAATCTAACGTACGTCGTGTGACATACGCTCATATAATATGTGAGTCATCAACACCTTTATCAGTCAAACACAATCTGACGTCCGTCGTGTGAAATACGCTCATATATAAACTCTAGTAATCAATACTTGATCAATCCCACACAATTTAAAGTTTGCCGTGCGACATTCGCTCATATAAACTCTGAGTTTCCTCTGTGTCTGTAATGTCATCATTTATAAATAAATGGGTAGCTTATCCTATTCAGGATGTATCCACATTTTTATGTTTGCTGTAGGGATTTACTTAGCAGTATTTATGTTTAGTAGTTAGCCGTTGTATTCTGA
Source organism: Meghimatium bilineatum (assembly GCA_034231615.1). Classification (NCBI taxonomy): domain Eukaryota; kingdom Metazoa; phylum Mollusca; class Gastropoda; order Stylommatophora; family Philomycidae; genus Meghimatium; species Meghimatium bilineatum. The sequence continues at coordinate 29,822,064 of CM067321.1, forward strand.
ATGGTCCCTAAGCACTATTGCCTGCGTCGAGATTTGAACCCTGTATCTTAGCCTCACAGACGCGCGCTGTACCTCTCCGCCGCAGAGCCGTCGTCATAACAGCAATAAAGTACTGATATGTGATAGTGTAGAATTGGCATATTTAACTGTTGTCGTCATAAAACCAGTAAAATATACCAATTCCATCCTACTTCATTCCAAGTCAGTAACTGATGTTTACTTATATCGTATCAAACCATTTATTTTTAACCAGTGATACTTGCCTTCTTATATCGCATGCGTCCCTCGTCGTGTATAGTCCTGGGGACTCTTTGGCTTTACCCTTAGAAAGCGAGGCTATATAACATTTCCCGTGATTTTAATTGGCTGTCCACGCAAAGTGACCAATTAAAAACACGGGAAAAGTTCAATAGTGTCACCGTAGATGGATACACCGTAGATGATACGTACTAGTCCACATGACTGTGTAATTCACGAGAGTCTATAATGCTTATGCGTCTTGATGTATGACCATAGTGGATGTACATCATTCCAGCATAGTTATATTGTTTGAGCTGCGAGACAGGTAATAGCAGGTTGCTGTTCAATATTGTTTTTATTTCTAGCTATGAAACGCAAAGTAGGATATTAATTTTTCTCTTTTGTTTATTTTCTACTAGAGAGAATACATCAATTACATTTCTCTCACACTAACTTGCTTACGTTGCAGAATGGCTATTTGGATAGTTCAATAGTCACAGATCGCGCAAAACTTGGTTATGATTGGAGTGTAGCAGAAGTCGAAACACTGCACGTAATACTGATAACGTTGCCATAATGTGTTGCCTTAAATAAACCAAAAAAAATTGTAAAGCAATTTCTTATATACAATAATCTTTATATATACATATATAATATAGATATGGTGAAAATGCAGTATAGTTCTCCGTTGTGCTATAAAAGCACAATGTGTACATTAACGTCACGGATTTCCCTTGAACAACCAATCATATCGATTCACGCCTTAGACGAGAAATCACAGAGAATTACTTATTAATTCTAAACACTAATTATAATCCTTCTCCCCCTCCCCAAACATCTATCAACTAATTCTAATCCTTTTAAACTCCCCGCCCCCAAAATCTATAACTTTACGCAACTTATCTAACACTCCAACGGTTAGGTAATACCTCGAAAGTAGAACAAAGACGTTTCAAAGGTCACAACGGAGACCTATACTGCATTTTGGCCATACACACACTCACGAAGCAGCTTTACAAAGTTCCCTGAATTAGTGGATTTTATATTAATAAGTAACATTACTATTATATACACTACATTCTCTTGAAAGCAGTTCTTTTAGGCAACTACGCATGTATGCCAACATGAATACAGTTGCTGGAAACAGTGATAAAACAACCACATGTGTGGTACTCTCTTTCAGCTTTCTTGTCACATTGGTGATAACGTCATCCTTGAACCGCTGTACTTTCAGTGCCGTTTTCAGTCGAGAGAACAAGTAAAATAAGGAGAATATGGCAGCTGTTCCAAGATTCACATTGTGCTTTGCGAGGTACTGCTATACCTCTAGGGATCGATGTGCTGGCGCATTGTCATGCAGCATAATCCGTTATTTTTTGTCAATTTTTCTGGTCGCTGTCTTCTGATTGCTTATCTTAGACGATGGTGAGTATTAACATACACATTTCATTGTTAACTGTTCGTTCTTCAGAAATGAAATCATGATAGACAAAACCCTGGGATTTAAAAAAAAGCATTAAGAATAATCTTTCCTTTGCTCTTGCCCATTCGAAATGTATGTGTCTGGAGAGATGCAGAAGAATTCCATTGACAGTACTGACAAAGGGGATCATACAGGAAACACCAGGTCTTATCTCCTGTGATTATGTTGTTGAAAAAAGTGCTATCTTGATCAGTCATTGTGATTATGTTGTTGAAAAAATTGCTATCTTGATCACTCATTGTGATTATGTTGCCTGTTAGGTCAATCTCGTTTCTTTCTGTTCCATATGCTTCATTAAGAAATGTTAGTGTCTCTGAGGAGGACGTCTCAAATACAACACAGAATTAGTTTTTGTAGGTTGTTCAATCAAGGACATTTTCAACTCTGGCGATGCGACTAGCACAACACACAAAGATCTGTGTCTTCTCTCAGAGTGTATTTCTGAAGGCCAAGTCTACCATGTCCTGTCGTGAAGGCCATTACCAACTTCTAAACATATAATCTCCAAAACATTATCTTTCATCCAAACAGTTGTCGACTATTCCTAGAACTCTTGGAACCTTCCCCCAAATATATATATATATATTACGCACGAGGGTGTTTCTAATATAGAACTTGAAAGTGTGTTAGAGGTTGGAATAACCATTGCATTGTTATGTAGCCTGTCAATATTGTTATTAAAGATGGCGTGTCCTGCACGTGCCATCTCTCTGCAGATAAGATGCCTTAATGGCAATTTAAAGATGACCGCCACGCTGTTTACGTACACCAAAGAGGATCAATATCTGTTATCAGTTTTTATTTGTCAGTCTATCTATCTATCTATCTATCTATCTATCTATCTGTCTGTCTATCTATCTATCTATCTATCTATCTATCTATCTATCTATCTATCTATCTATACGCTGTGTCCCTTGTTTGCCTTGCGGAGTCAGGGGTGGAAGAGTTCTCTGGAGATGGACTTCTTGTGCGCTGTTTGTAAGCTTGTTCCTGTGGCTTCTTTGATTTCTGTGATCCATCTTTTACATGGTCTGCCTCTGGCTTTATAACCGTTATGTCTATGCATCATGGCCATTTGTGGCATGCTACATGTCGGTAGTCTGGAAGCGTGTGAAAACCACTTGATCTGTTGTCTTTTGATGCGTTCCAATACTGGTATTGCTTTGGTTATCTGTCTGATGTTGTCGTTTCTAATTCTATCTATTAATGACACTCTGAGTATTCTTCGTAGACATGTCATTTCTGTAGTTTATCAGCCTTTCGCTCACAAAGGTCGCGTTAATGACATTTTTGGACAGCGCGGGGTCAAGGAGGAAAGCTACAACATGTTTTGCTTTCGCATTCGTGTGCACTCCACAGTATATTAATGTGTAGTCCGTGTGTAGATTTTTATTTCCTTGGCCTTTTATTCGTGTGTCTGCTAATCCTAGTAGTAGTATCTTTCGTTTTTCCATCTCTTCTATTAGATCTAAAGCTTTATTCTTTAATCCACAGATGTTAATGGATCCAAATTTGATCGTTTTACGTTTAGTCGTCTCCTGAAAACTCTTCATTTTCTATGAGCAGTGTGTTTCGTCGCTGTCGATTTGCTAGATCTGTCACAGCGTTGTTTCAGAGTTTCTAAATGGTTAAACCGTGTTAAATTTGTCAATGAAATGGTGAAACCTATAGAAATTCATCCGGGAATGAAGTGAAACATATAGAAATTCATCCGGGAATGAAGTGAAACTTATAGAAATTCACCCGGGAATGAAGTGAAACCTATAGAAATTCACCCGGGAATGAAGTGAAACCTATAGAAATTCACCCGGGAATGAAGTGACGGGCATGCATATGGTGATATATGCTCGTCAATCCAGAAGATACTTGAGTGAAGTAGGAAGTTTCAAAAACGGCTTGAGTTCTGTGACATACTGTTGACGACTTTGCCAGTCACACACACTAAGTAATGCCCCCAGAATCAGAATATATATATGCCAAGAGGCGTAGGCTATCATGTTTCACCCCGATTATATATATATAATCTATATATATATATATATAAACACTGGAAGGGCCATCAACATACCCTAAATTTTCGTAAATGACTTATACATCATGGTACTTTACTATGGTACCATTGTTTGCTCCGGTAACGCACTGGTGATTCATGACATAAATACATATGTTTATAACTATCGTTTTCATTGTTCTTCACTTCGTTGTGCGTCACTGTGTGTTTCATTTTATAAATGTATCTGCACCTTTGGGCACGATATATCCGTTTTAAGTGTGTGGTGTTTTTCGGACCTTATTTGACCTTATATTTTGTGATCCCTACTCGCTAAGCCGGATAACAAAAACCAATATGTTGCAGGTCACCTGCTGGTTAGCAGGATACAATCGAGATATCGGAATTCGTTGTGTCACTGTTTCTAGCTATGCTTGATATCTGCAATTTTCTACCTACTATCGCACCCGGATATATCGTAAATTTAGCTTGACATTGTTAGTGCACTGACCTTATACAAGCGTGTGAACGGGGATTGGTATATCCGTCTAACAATACTAACTAAAATAACAAAATGTCAAGATATACACACACATTCGCCAGCACTATTAGAATAAAATCTTCGTCAGTGTTCATTCTCGCAATCCTGCAGATTAGCAAGCTGTAGTCCGGAGAACTACATAATACGTTGTGAGATGTTTTACAGCCTGATTGCGATATTTGCGCCTTTCCGCCTGACACATCCAACATCACCATGATTCCTGGGTCAATGTGACCCTCTAAAGGGGGATGGGATAAGCAACTCCACCCCAAACCTCCTTACTTGCGTTTGACGACGTGCATGGCAGGTAACAGTTGCTTTTCACTGCTTCCTTTTCGGGCCCCTTCAGGACACGTGCGTTTAGAATAATTGTTTAGAATAACAATTACCTACACGTTGACACAGCCAATGGCAGTGATAGACAGACAATTAACAAGTTGCCACGTCCGACTAGCAATAGTAGGATAACAATTATCAAGAAGTTGACTCATACCACTAACAGTACTAGAATGGCAATAGTATCCCGCTAACAATACTAGAATGGCAATAGTATCCCGGTAACAATACTAGAATGGCAATAGTATCCCGCTAACAATACTAGAATGGCAATAGTATCCCGCTAACAATACTAGAATGGCAATAGTATCCCGCTAACAATACTAGAATGGCAATAGTATCCCGCTAACAATACTAGAATGGCAATAGTATCCCGCTAACAATACTATAATATCAATTATCATACGCCCATGTTGCAACATGGGCATGAACTTCTAGATGAGTGTGCACAAAATATGTTCACCGTCTTCTTTCCACGCATGTCGTAGGAGGCAACTGAGTAAAGTTTTTGACAACCTGTCACCAGTTAAAAGAAATTCATTTTCAATGCATGTCTTACCTTGATTTCTTACTTTTGTCTTCTGTCAAATGGTCCCCTTGGATGACGGAGTGATGCAGACCATCGAACCTTTGCCCTTGTGTGGCAGATTCCTAGGTGACAAGGTGCGTTGTCACTGCAGATGGACCAACATATCTGTAGGAAGAATGAAGAACTAGTTGGCCCAAACGTGTATACTTCACTCCTGGAAGGACGCGATGATCCTGTGATACTGCAGCACTAGAATACCTTCCTTCGGGGACTAAACATGATTCATACCCCCCCCCCCCCGGCCTAACACAGCCATGCCTTTGGGACAACAAACTTGCGTTTGAGTGTCACCTCGGTTACTCAACTGAGGAGGACCTATGATTTTGTATACCAAGCAAGTGAAGAGCTGTCTTCTCACAGCTAAAGGGATTACTTCATCATCAGAATCATCATCAGTTATCAAGATGACATATGCGCTCTGGCTTTGTGGTAGCTTAGTACACAGCACGTCTGTGATGACCAATGTACTGAGTTCAAATCTCGTCGCAAGCAATTGTTCATCCCGACGGTTCATAAAACAACGGAAAAGTACTCGACGTATTTATATTGCCTATAAAATCACTGTAATCTGAATATTATGGTTTCATGGCTACATCAAGACAAAGATATCCCACCAATGCTTTTTTTAAACATATCCTGCTAGCACAATTGGAACAACAGTTATTACAAAATTGGCATATTCTGGTTTCAATATTATAATAGCAATTGTCAACAAGTTGACATATCCTACTGAGAATACTTACCTACGACTATCAATAAATTGATAAAATTAATCTATTTAAACGTTCTGTTTTTTTCCACCACTGTTTCCATCCGTTTCTACCACCGACTCCTGGTTTAACGATTACCGCTACAATGGCTACTACTGTACTATTACTGTCACAATGGGTGTTTCTGTGCAAAGGTATCGATTTTGGTTTTTATGGTCTAAGCCTTGTTTCTTCTTCGCTATGTGTGTGTAACATGAAAATGTCAAAGTAAGAATTAGATTAGAAGATTGATGGCAGACAAATTAACGTTAACAGAGATAGTTCCAAGGATTCCCAAATTTATTAAAGACTCGACTCCCAAAGATGAAGCAAAATGTAGCTGAATTATGAATCAGCGTCGTAGCACGCGGTCTTATTCATGTGTTCAGCCATGGATTATCTTGATACAAGGATCTGCACGCCACGATAACAGTTCGTTGTAAATAAATGTTCCAGGAGTTCTTTTACAGTACTATATAGTTTTCCACACGTATGTGATCAAGTATGTGATTTATGTACTTGTCTATAAGTTTGTGAGTTAGGTATTTGTCTATAAATTTGGAAATTATATGATTTTCTATAAGTTTGTAAGTCAAGTATTTGTCTATAAGTTTGTGAGTTAAGTATTTGTCTACAAGTCTGTGAGTTTTGTATCTGTATGTTTGTTTGTTTTTCGTTCGCTCCATTGTAACCATCACGGATATCCGTGCGATTTCCGCCGGGAGCGTGATTACGTTGTGCCACCGTTATGCGCCTTGTAGGCCTAGCACATCCGATTTCGGCATGCCTTGACAATTCGGGTGGGCTACCCTTAGCCTGTGACAGCCTCTATATCTGTCTCCAGGCACGCGTAGTGAAGACTCTTCGCCCAGACGATTTTCTTGCTCTCGTCTCACTCGAACGAGGTGTTCCACTGTCTATGAACTTGCCTCGTGTAATTGGACGTGCTGTGCCTGTGCCCATTAGGTACTGAACCGTTTCTCATCCATGAGCCTGGTTCCTTAAGGGGAAGAACTCAACAGAGGAGTTGGACCTTGGCTCTTTCGTCCTCTTAGCCGAGGTGTCATTCACCGACATCGTGTACCCCTTGTCCAAGTTCGAGTCTCACACCACGCGTTTGAGAGCAAGGCGTTCTCGAGCTGAGCGTCCTTGTCCCAATAGCGCCTGAGCCCATCAGGTACTGAACCCTTTCTCTCTTCAAGTGTATTTCCGGTGTAGGAAAACCTGACAGTAGAGTTGGGCCAGGGCTAAATCGTTGTCCCTTTTGTGCCTGAGCGAATCGAGTACGGAACCCTTTCTCTCTGCAAGTGTTCTTCCGGTATAGGAAAGCTTGACAGTAGAGTTGGGCCACGACTACCATCGTTGTCCCTTTCTTGCCTACACCCATCGGGTACAGAACCCTTTCTCTTTGCAAGCATATTTCCGGTTTAGGAAGGCTCGACATTAGAGTTGGGTTAGGTCTTTTGCTTTACCAAACGCCGATGGATGGGTCTGGGTCTCTGCCTGTTAGGAACTCTGGTAACTAGAAGCCCGTCTCGAGCTGACGGAGCTTGTAGTTCCCTTTCCTAGGGACATTTCACTTTCTATTTGCAGTTCGCGCTGCCCTCTAGCGCCGTTCTGCCCTTTCATTGTTTCATTGTACTCTGTATGAAACATATTTGTCTCTCGCCATGCATTTACCTTTACGTGCATTTTACATTGGCCGCCCCTCCAATGTTCGGACTGGACTGACTAGCTTCACTGTATGTCGACAGTGTCGCTATATGTGGTGCAGCTGGTGGTGTCGGAGATATTGTCTGTCTCTTGTGCAGTCAAATCTCTTTCCATCTGCTACCTCCACATTCTCGGACACGATCCCCAAATGATTTGGCCAGAATCAGCACGAGCTGCTGTATTTCTGTTTCCAGGGTGCACCGCGTGGAGGTACATTTGGGATCTTGGTTATCTGCTAACCATGGGTCCGCCTAGAGCTATGCGTTCCCTTTGCACCCCTGTATCTGTATATACGTTTGTGAGTTAGGTGCTTAAAAGTTTGGGAGTTATATGCTTTTCTATAAATTTGTGAGCTAGGTACTTGTCCATAAGTTTGTGAGTTAGGTACTTTGTCTATTAGCTGACCTGAATAAATGTTAAATGAGATTAAAGGTAAATGGCATTGGATTGGATTGGTGTATGAACACAGTGTTGTACCTGTTACAACAGACTCAACACATGCCTGGAAAGTTTGAAATTGGCGACGCGGATATGTGCCCCTCTGAACTATTTGCAGGAAACACAGAACATATTTTACAGAACTGCTCAGTGTACCACAACAAAGAATAAAACTGTGGCCATCTGGAAAAAGTTCTGACGATGAAGTTCTACGTACCTGTCTCCAAGCTTAAAGAGGTCAGATGATTGAAAAAATCCATATCAGATTCTGACTCCGAGAGTAAGAAGAAGAAGACATCAGACACATTTGTGTTTAAAACATTGCAGTCGTCTAACACGAACACTACAAGAACCATATACCTGTGTTAATAATGTGAATACATAGTAGATTGATGTTTCAGTTTCTTGGTGTTAATAATGTGAATACATAGTAGATTGATGTTTCAGTTTCTTGGTGTTAATAATGTGAATACATAGTAGATTGATGTTTCAGTTTCTTGGTGTTAATAATGTGAATACATAGTAGATTGATGTTTCAGTTTCTTGGTGTTAATAATGTGAATACATAGTAGACTGATGTTTCAGTTACTTGGTGTTAATAATGTGAAACACATAGTAGACTAATGTTTCAGTTTCTTGGTGTTAATAATGTGAATACATAGTAGATTGATGTTTCAGTTTCTTGGTGTTAATAATGTGAATACATAGTAGATTGATGTTTCAGTTTCTTGGTGTTAATAATGTGAATACATAGTAGATTGATGTTTCAGTTTCTTGGTGTTAATAATGTGAATACATATTAGATTGGTGTTTCAGTTTCTTGGTGTTAATAATGTGAATACATAGTAGATTGATGTTTCAGTTTCTTGGTGTTAATAATGTGAATACATAGTAGATTGATGTTTCAGTTTCTTGGTGTTAATAATGTGAATACATAGTAGACTGATGTTTCAGTTACTTGGTGTTAATAATGTGAATACATAGTAGACTGATGTTTCAGTTTCTTGGTGTTAATAATGTGAATACATAGTAGACTGATGTTTCAGTTTCTTGGTGTTAATAATGTGAATACATAGTAGACTGATATGACGCGATAGCGCATATCATTAGAAGATGTTGCCACGTAGGAAAAAGTTAGAGAGGAAACGTGGATATCCAACCCTGTTTTATGTTCTGTTGGTCAGACTTCAAATCAAACACAGTTGTCAGACAAGAATCAAAACAAGAATATGTATCCACCTATATTAGAAAGCATCGCTGGAATTACATCGGACACGCACTACGAATGGATACTGAAAGACTCCCCTGTCAAGCATTGATGTGGTCACCAAAAGGCAAGAGAAAACGAGGAAGATCAAAAGAAACTTTACGTAGAACTATTACAAGGGAACGTTTCACCATCGGTATTAGAAACAATGAAGATATAAAGCAAATTGCAATGAAAAGAGATACATGGAAATCAATGACATCCGCCCTATGTGCCATCTTTGGCCCTAGAGGAATAACTAACTAAACTAACTAACTAATGTTCTGATGAGGTGATTGAGGACTGAGACCCAAATGGACTGTCTTAATCATTTCTCTTCCCTGTCTCGTATTATACAGGGATATATTTCTTTTAGCATGTCATCGTTTTCTCATTCATGATGATCATGATAAAACCACAAGACAGTTCGTGTTTGTCTCTCTCGCTCTCTAAGACAGTCGGTTCAGATTTACTTTGTCATGTCTCTCTATCGATGCTATGTTAGAGATGGTGTCCACAACTTTTGCAAGAACTAGATACCTGTTTTATTCAATGTGACCTTAGCCTGCAATACGAAAATTATCTGTTTTGAAGGAGATTTTCCCGTGATTTTCTTGCAATAGGAGACATGATGCATGCAGAGATCTTCAGCATACTTAATCATAGCAACAATATTGTTTAGGTGCATCTAAACACACAAGTCCAGCTACTTCATTTTCTTTAGGTGCAGTTTTGTACATAAACATATGTTTGTCCGTTGCCTTATATATATATATATATATATATATATATATATATATATATATATATATATATATATATATATATATATATATATATATAATTGGTACTTTAATTACATTATACATATATATCTTACACTTTAGTTGCCGTTTTTTACATACAATTCTATTACTTTAGCTGTGGGTTTGTACATGCAATTTTATTACATTAGCTTTGATTTTGTACATGCAATTTTATTACATTAGCTTTGATTTTGTACATGCAATTTTATTACATTAGCTTTGGTTTTGTACATGCAATTTATTACTTTAGCTTTGGTTTTGTACATACAATTTTATTACTTTAGCTGTGGTTTTGTATATACAATGACGCCTGCATGGTAAACTGGGATGCGAAACCAACCAGCGAGCTATATGAACCGTCAGTATGAACACCTTTCGTAATCTAAGCAAGACTGAGCACTACTGGGTCTTCCCAGAGTGCAGCTATGTTGGTTCATAAACAATAACCAATTGTACATGAGCTTCTATTACTTTAGTCGCCTCTTGCGACACGCATGATATATAGCAGTTACTATTTTATAGTAACGTGTATTAGCTAGTAATACACCGGTGGTTATTTACCATCTTGGTTGGATTTCATATCAATCGAAACCAATATCAATCAATCTATGAAGATGTCAATGAGACTGAGAACGTACACATACAGAAAATGTCAGAAATGGGAGTATCTAGAAGGAATAAATTTTTTGGAAAGTTCTGAAGATCACGCAATGAACACCTGACAGGGACTCTGAGACTGCATACACTGTGATGGCTGCTGGAACGGAGAGCGGATCACTTATGGGAGTGCCCCACGTGATGTGATGCTAGTTTCTAATCAAGAATCATTCGAAGCCAACCTACCATTTTTTTTTTTTCACAATTTAGGAAATGTTAAAAGTACTACTGTAGAACCCGAATTGCAGTTTCCCGAACTAATACACCCAATGCTCAGATTTTTCTGAATCGACCCCATGCAGTCTATCTGAATTGTCATATCGACCAATATGTGAAGCCCTGCTCCAGTCCCTGACATTTTGTGCGTGGCGCGCAAGTAAGCTTTATGATTGTCTGCCCAGGTTGCCCAAAATTATATCGACGTACCAAGCATTCCTCAGAGACTGAAACGGAATAAAATCCACATCCATTAACATTCCAGCTCTGTAGAAGTAGTGTTCGAGAGAGAGAGAGAGAGAGAGAGAGAGAGAGAATAAAAAAAGGACATATGACTGGTGTTCCGTGACAAATCGTCAATATAAGACCTGCCGGCTCTTGGAAAACAGCCTTCTAAAGTGACTCATTTGACTTGTTCTATATTTGTTATTGCTCGCTGTGTTTATGCTTTGTGTCGACAGCCAATTAGAACCACGGGATGTCACATAATCAACTTTATACGGCTGTCTTTCAATGAGCCCATGGGTCTTATATCCAATTTTGGTCAGTTGGCCTTTTTTTAAATCTCTATTTAATTTTTTTTATTTTTTTGCGGATGCTGTGCTAATTGATGTATCCTTAAGGTATCACCATCTACCACTCTAATACTCCCTGAAACTCCCTAACGGGAAAAAGACAGTATGACAGTTGTTGTTTTTTTAAATCACCATCTACAATATAAAACTTGTGGGCTCAATTTGGAAAGATCCTTCTAACGGGAGACATTTAACTTTTTCCGTAATTTTCATTGGCTGTCGACACAGGGTATACATACACACTGTGACCAATAAAAATCACAGAAAAAGTCAAATGAGTTACTTTAGAAGGATGATTCTCGTATAACTGTACGAACTTGTTGGGTGGATCATGTAGTAAGTATGTCAATCACTTTCTACCAAAAATATCTATATGATGAGATGAAGAACGGCATGCGCTTTCACGTTGGCCAAAAGAAGAGTTATAAGGACTAGTCAAAGATCTGACTGAAAGCCTTTCATATAAATAAAGATGAATGGGTAAATACTAAATGAAACAAACTTACATGGCACTCTAAAATTTAAAATAAAAAGCTCAGCATTTTGCGAAAAAGGAGAAAAGCAACATCTCAACAGCGGAGACTATCTGTTGTTCGTTCATCACAATTGATGATGACCATTTGTTACATCCACTTTTGAAATTCAGTTACAGACATGTCCATGCCTATGCCCTATTCAAGTCGCAAATATCCTTGGAAAGTCTGGGCATGGAATGACCACCGCAATCGGTTTTTGGTATATCTTGATTTTCTAGCTGCTATCCGCTGTTGAGCTGCTGCATTTCTCCTCTTTTCACAAGATAATGCGATCCTTTTGACTGTAGAGCGACATGTAGATCTATTTTGTGCAAGTTCTTCCCATGTATATTGGTATATTTCAAAGTCTTTCAGTGAAGTCTTCAACGAGTCCCTGTAGCGATTCGTTTTTTGCCACCTAGAGATCTTGTACTCTTCTTCAACTTACTATAGAGAAGTATCTTTGACAAGCGATGATCTTGCATGTGTACTAGATGACCTGCTCAACAAGTCTGTGTCTGCATCATAATAGTGTCAATGCTACAGATACCAGGTCTGTCAAGGACAATTGTATCTGTTATCTTGTCTTGTCATCTGATGTTCATAACGTTTTTGAGACAAGATGTGCGAAAGTGATTGAGTTTCCTCACATGTCCTCTATACACAGTCCGTTTCACTAGCGTATAACAGCACTGGAAGTACCATTACTCTGTAAACGTTCACCTTAGTCTGTAGGTTAATGCCATTTCTTTGCCGCACATTTGCGTACAGTTTGCCGAAAGAAGACTAACTAGAAAGTTAAAGGCATATCAAACATCATCGAAAGTGATAATTTCTTGTCAATACTGTACAAGAGCCTTTTGGGGCCACCATAAGGATTTTCAACCACATATGTACTCATACATAGGATACACTTCTGAATTTCATAAAGTGGATGTAACAAATTGTCATCGTCACTTGTGATGGACGAACAACAGCAACATAACAGTTATTGTTATTGTATTTGTTATTATTTCTGCATTATGAATTCCATGCAGTTTGTATTGACAATTGAAAGCAAACCTTCACTTTACATATGACAGATATGTCTGTATCAGATATCACTTTAAGACAAGAGATACTCATATACTAATCAACTTTAATTCTTTGATAGCTCAACGAATATTACTTTTAATGGTTGGTTGGTTGCTGATCCAGCGATCCATGGGCTCATGCCCTTTGACCGAATGCCATTAAATGGCATTATATTGCTGGGAAGTCTGTAGATTTTCGGCCCACCCCGGGACAGAGCCAGAGAATAACTATCACACCTCCAGGAAGGTAGGTTTCAACCTATGCACTGCTCCCAGTCACTGTAGCTAAGATAGGGTTCGCTGTGCTCATTTCCCGCCACCAATTGACTACTGGTTATGCCGAACTTCTCTATTGCTCCAGGCATGCAACCAAATGTTTACGTCACAAGGATTGTCACGTCCTGAGTCACTGTGCCTCTATGATGGGTTTCAGCCATAGGAAAAAACAGTGCTGTCAGTTTCCTCCTCCCCAGTGCTGCACAGTACATCGCTTGCTCCCTCCCAACTACAGAGGGTGCATACATATATATTCAGGTAAACATGACACACATTCAACAAAAAAATAGAAGCATAATTGTATAGATGACGTGCCATGAAGCTTCTCTAAGAAGATAACCTCAATATAACGGCCTCTCATCCACTAAGGTTTTCTGTTGCATGGGTGGTATGACTAGTGGGCCATTGGTGAGACCCACAAATGCAACCACATGCGTATTACTTTTAATGGACAGGACAATTTAAGGAGCGGAAGATTTAAATATATCGTGGTAACATTTCATTGAAGCCTGTCATAGTTGTTTCGTGTTGAGCATGTCATGGAGAGAAGTAAACGTCACATGAGAGCTCTTACAACAACTACTGGAACAACTATTAATTATTTAGTACCGAATATATTCTGTTTGTCATTATTTGCCATATATAGCATCATCATTCATATATCAATTCTACTCTATATAGCATAATCTTCAATTGTCACTTTATGCTATATAGGGCATATAGCACTTAATAATCGTTAATGTTACTATATATGATCTATATATAGCACCTATTATCTTCCATATGCCATTATCTGCTCTATATAGCACCATATTTTATGCCACTATCTGCTCTATATAGCAGCAACTATCGTCCATATATCATTATATATGGTTTTGTTCGTCTTGACAGACGGTCTCAGACAAGCCTGTTTCAGTTGGAGTTGAGGTGGTACGAACGAGCGTGCAAGACTTCTCATGACTGGATGTGCCGATCCATGAGCGATTTTCTCTGTCACAGAAGAAACATGGGAATGTTACGTCTCCGGGTTGTTGATCTTTGCGTCTTCTTTCTTCCGCTCTGCTCTTTATTGAGTTTTCGAATGTTCTAGCACCATTATCACTCTAGTTGTCAAGCAACGTGATCTTCCGTCAGATTTTCTCAGTTTTTGGGGCGTAATAACAAAGATATTTATTGATGATACGCAGGCATCGCAGCTGTGGTCTTCCTATTTTTCTTGCACCATGTGAGAGCTGCACATATAGCAGTTCTTTTTAGATACGGCTGTTACTCATTCTCAGACTGTAGCCTAACCACTTTTCTTTTATGACCAATTGTGGATATTATTGCTAGAATCTTTGTCACTATATACTATACCTCTATCTGCTCTATATAGAATTTAATATATTCCATGTGTCACATTTTGCTATATATATCATTGAATATATTTCATAAACCACTTTTTACTGTATACAGGAATGAGTGTGTTCCATTCTACACAAAGTCTGTTGTCACTAACCAACCACTATTTGCTCTATACAGTAATGAATGTATTCTATCTGCTCTGTGTAGAAATATAAATTTTCCGTATGCCACTTTTTGTACTATCTAGGAATGGAAATATTCTATATGTCACTACATGCACTATGTTGCACAAAAAATAAAGTTTTACTATTAAAACAACCATTCTTTACAAATAATACATTTCATACAATAAATATACTTATCAGCCCTATTGCATTATGCATGCTCTTCTGCTTTTAACTGAAGTAACAACAGGAATAGTTCACTACATCCAAATTAAAAACGGTTGCTATGCAATGAGTACTTCCGTGTGCATAGGCCGAACAAATCAAAACTGCGATTAACATCCATTACATTGAGCCAAATATTATTGTTTAGTGGGTCTGTTCTTATTCTTTTTGCTTACCGTGGTTACATAGGCGTAGCTAGACGGTCACGTGATACAACAAATAACGGGGGAAATATAGTCTATTTATTTTTGTTGTCGGAACGTCTTCTATCATCAAGCCAACCGTTTATTGTGGCAAACTATGTGTAGGTAGCAGACTCCTGCTCTATTGTGAAATAAACTTCTATCTAGTTGCCATGTGCACATAAACATGTATTAGTTTATCCCCGACCGTCGGAAATATAGACCTGTTCTCTAAAACGTAAACATGAACTAGTCTCCGTTTTGCGTGAAATTTATTGGTTGGCTTTGGCTATTTTGTACATGTGACTCCAAGTATGTAAATAGCGACGAATTAGATGTCCAACAATAATCAAAAACGTAACACAAGGGATCGTAAGAAAAGAAATGTTACAACTTCAGACACAGATTATGTGAGTTGTTCTGGCAAAGGCGTGTATACTATTATAATAATGTGTTAACCATGTTTGCATATGAATACATGTTGAAGATGATTTCTGAAAGGATCTGTATGCGAAATACACATGACATTGTTTGTCATTAAGATTTAGTACACTATCATACTTTGTCTTCATTGATCTAATTATTTCTTTAGGTAACACCACTCAGCGGTTTATAGATGTCATAATGGAACGTTGCTCATCTAATATGCTTGTCCATAATGATTAGATCATCTTTAAAGAAATCAAACTTCATCTGAATCGTCAGATGTCTCTGAGAAATGGATAACCAATCTCGGCCAACATTCTTCCATTATTTCTCTTCCTCCTGTAACACATGGTTCTCACATTTCTTACAATAATCCCTGGCTATGTTAGAGATTGCGGTATTTGTAAGTATATTAATATCTTTTAATGTGAACGTTTTCTTTTCTGTTGCTACCTGTTCCTTATTTTTAGACCAGATTAATTCTACTGCTTTTAAGTGAGAATGGTAAGGTGGTAGCTTTAAACATCGTGACTTTGTTCCTTTGTTGCCTTGTCTATATGTAATATCTTTGTATACTGTCTGTTTTACTATTCCAAGTCATCCATGCTTCAGGATCATTTCATTGAATGGAATGGTGTTTTTGATCAGCCGAATCATTAGTACTTGATGAATTGGGAACTTTATGATGAAGTCGGATGTGTCAGGCTGAAAGGTGCAATTATTGCATCATGGCACAATGTTTTCCGGTTCAGCATACTACATCCTGCTAATATGCATGAGTTTGAGAATAGACACAGAAGAAGAAGTAGCATACTAATAAAAACTGTCATCACTGAAAGATGATGTTTACTAGCAATCACGCTTCGACTAGAAACAGTCCTCGAACTGATCTGAAGGTTTGCAGTCCTTGGTTTCAGGGAGGCAAATTGCATCTGAAAGTGTGCTATGGACGAGAAAGTTTGAGAAACACCGCATTATATTATAACTTTCTAGAATGAATTAGTGTGCCTAGATCTCATTATCCGAGTTTTACTTCTATAAAATATCCATTTAAATTGTGTGTAGTGTTTTCCTTCTGGTTCTAGAATATAATGGTTTTCATTTTTGTTCTATATAGCCGAGAATAGGTTGAAACAAATCGCAGTCATCGTCTTTTTTATTTAGATTTTCTTTTGTTGACAGTTCCCTTTGGTGTTTGTTGCGAATTGTTCGATCGTTCACAAGATTTGTATCATGGTTTTCCTCATCTGAAAATTGATTTTGACTGCGAAATTGCTTATTTCGATCGACGTTACGTGTTGTCGTTGCTCGAAAAATGAAGAGGGGAAAAATCGTTTGAGAGGGCGATGGATGCGATGTATTTGTGAAAGGGGAGAATTAGTTGAAGTGATCTTGTGTCTAGTGGTCGCTGTTACTGGTTAAGAGGACCGACCTGATCCCTGAGAAGGTGTTACGTGTGGTTCTGTTACGGGTGCGCATACATTTTTTTTTATGAAGGATGAAGAAAAATGAATAAGGAAAAGATGGTTGATAATGGAAACATGGGAAAAGATGGGATTCTTCTTCTTCTTCTTCTTTCGTTCACTTGAAACATGTCTATATCTGTAATTCTGTCTCCTTAATAAAACTCACTGTCTTTTGTAGTTCATACAGTGTCCCATAGAGTTTTGATTCCAGTGTTGTTTCCTCTGGCCAATATGTCTGCCTCAGCGTTTCATGCTCAGAACACTCTTGAAGTATATGTTTGGCACTCTGTGCTGCCTGTCCACGTGTACATATGGCCGTGTTGCCAATCTTGAACTTTGTATACATGTGACTGCGGAGTCGGTTGTTTCCTGTTCTGAGACGTAGAATTATAACTTGTTCTGGTCTGTTCATAATATGATAGTCATCTTGTGTTGGTGTTTGTGGCTTTCTTATTGACTTGATCATCTGTTTTTCTGATGGTAGGTTATTGGTATATCCGGTTGGTCTTCGGCAGCACCTTCCTTAGCCAGTTGGTCTGCTTTTTTATTTCCTGGTATTCCACAGTGAGAGGGTATCCACTGCATGGTTACCCTATACTGGTAAGACAATTCGCTAAGTAGTTTTTTCAAGTCTGTTAGTTTTCCAGACTGGAGAGCTTGAAGCACTGACCTTGTATCTGTCAGGAATACCACAGGCTGTAGGTCAGAGTTGGAGTTCAGCAGTTTTTTAGCTGCCACACTAATTGCCTGGATTTCAGCATCATAATTATTGCAGAATTTTCCTGTTGGTGTTCTGATGGTATCTCTAGGCTTGTGTAGATATTCTATATATACAACTGCACCTCCATTCCTCACGGCATTATGTGCTGACCCATCTGTGTATACTCTGACCCATATATCTTGTGGATATTCCTCATCCAGGAAACTGAGGGTGACTGTCCTTCGCTGCACACTGTTCTGTTCGTCCTCGCTTAGTATTCCTTTCACATGGGTCTGAATGTATATTGGCCTTCCATGCATTTCACTCCACGGGGTTTGTTCTGGTACAGGCCTTAAGGGGCTGTCAACTTCAGGTAGGTCTGTAAGTTGTCTGCGAAGTCGTTTAGCTTGATGGATAAAGCTGCTTCTTTTCAGTCGCCCCATTGCTAGATTTTGGAATCTTTCCTTCATTGGATGACTTGGCATACACTGAAACTTTTCTGCTTGAATTAGTACTTTTTTGTCTCTGCGTTCGCCAAGTGTTTGCATTCTTCCCATTTTCTGCATCTCTGCTATGGGTGTTGATTTCATTGCTCCCAACATTATTCTACGTGCCTGGTTTTGCACTTTATCTAGATCTTGTAATGTGGTGTTTGATGCAGAACACCATGCAGCTGAACCATATTCCAGGTGTGGTCTTATGCTGGTAAACTTTACTCAGTATATTTCCACTGGCTCCCCATGTGGTTCCACTTAGTTTTCTCAGGATAGCTAACTTCCTCCTGGCTTATGTTGTAGCTTTGTTTATGTGCTGCTTCCATATCAGTTTATCATCAAAAGTAACTCCGAGGTATGTGGGTTGTTTGTCTTCTTTCAAGAGCTCTCCAACTATTTTGATATGACCGGCTTTTTGTTTTGGTGAGAGGGTAAAGAGTGTAGTGCTGCACTTATCTGTGTTAATGCTGATGCACCATCTATTAGCCCATAAGGTTAGGGCATCGATAGCTCTTTGTATTTGTTTAGTGGCCACTGTCGCATGTTCTTCCGTGCACCATATCACCAGGTCGTCAGTATACATTGCCACTTTGATCCCATGTGGTAGTTCAGCAACTAGGTCATTGATGTAAACCAAGAAAAGTGTGGGTGACAGGACTCCTCCCTAGGGGACTCCATGACGCAGTAGAACTTTCTTGCTCTTGCGACCATCTAATTGTACCCTGGCTCTTCTATTACGCAGGTATGCTTTTTCCCATTTGTACATTCTTGAGCTAACCCTGCAATTTCGCAATTTCTTTAGGGGCCCTTCTTTCCAGACCTTATCAAATGCTTTTCTGAGGTCTATCCATGCTGCTAGTACCAGTTTCATATCTTGGAAGGCATCCTCAATCTCTTTGGAGAGGTAAGTTGCCTTATGTTCAGTAGAGTAGCACTGTCTGAAACCTGCTTGCTGTGATACCAGAAGGTTTTCACTTTCAAGGTATCACTGCATCCTAAGATTGATAATGCGTTCCATTGTTTTGTATAGACAGCTTGTGAGGCTGATGGGCCTGTAGTTGGAGACTGTGTTGCCATCTTTTCCTGATTTGAGGAGTGGTATCATTATTGCTTCTCTCCACGCCTGTGTTACATTACCTGTGGACCAGCTTATGTTAAAGATCTGCAGTAGCTTTGCTCTTGCTGCAATTCCCAGGTTTCTAATCATTTCATTTGACACTCCATCAGCTCCAGGGGACTTTTTCATTTTCAATTTGGATATTGCATGCTCCAGTTCTCTCATTGTGATTGGTGCATCCATGACTTCAGGTATAGGTTCGCCTTGTCGAATGTTTTGCTGGTTCTCTCGAACCTCCTGTTGTTTGTCTGGGCTGACTTTGATGTTATTGTCTTCTGCAAAGGAATCTGCAAAGTAATCAGCTGCATGTTTACCTGTTAAAATGTTTCTATCTTTATAATGTGTGATCCTGGTATTTCTCCCTGTACCTTCATCATTTAGTTGTTTTACAAGTTTCCATAATTTCCTAGTATCTCTTTCTAGGTTCAGCGACTCTGTTTTTTCTTTACAGCTGCTCCTTCTGGCTTGTAACTTGGCTCTTTGAAATGTAGCCTTTGTTTACTGATATTTTCTTGTGATGTTCTTGGCTAGGTCTGTTCTCAGCCTGATGTCTAAATGTTTCCATCTCATGTTTCCATTAAAAAAAAATAAAAAAATATGGGATGATAATAGAATTAGAAATTGAAGTAGTATAACAAAAAAACGAATGAGAGTCTGTAGTAAACATGACATTATATAATAATTTTATCACAAGATAAACGTGATGTGAGTTTATTTATTGTGTAAACAATGTTTTTACCCTAAGTGCTCAGGCGATCTAGAAATTGTCGCCTTCAGCACGTACTCCGTGAAAGTCGGCAGTTATAGAAGACCTAGCTGCTAACGTAAATAGGTCTTCATTCGGTACGTCATTGATTATAATTATTATATGGCTATTCATTGGACATTATATAATTGTAGTCCCCGCCCAACCCCCCCCCCCCCCCCCCCCCAAAGGTCGACTAATTAAACTCAGGGCAGTAATCACAACTGGCATTCTAAGTCATCAGTACTGACTTGAACCAAGTTGTGCCATAACGATGGCGCTGTTAATTTTCCTTCTTACAGAGTGGGTCATAGTACCCATTTCGTGTGGCTATGTCGTTCGCCAGAATTGTCCTGCGCGCAGATTCCGAACAGCGTCACCTATTTTGGCTGATTCAAGTTTTTCCCAAGTGTTTCATTTGCTGACGACACAAAGAATACGCAAAATGACGAATTAAAACCTCGCTTCAGCCACGATGAGTAATGATGTGTGTGATCAGCGTACTGGAGATTTGTCTGGAGAATGGCATTAACATACATTGTGGATACGAGTCTAATCATCATTTATAAATGCCTTATTTCTTATGTTGTTATTTTATATAAACAATTACTCATGCTTAAGATCTAACTAGAGTTCCACAGTCCAACCACCGTGCAATAGTAAATCGCTGTTAGGTGGCATGCTTATGTAGGGTGACTTTCGTCTTGTGAAAGTTTCACGGCACGTTATCGATACAATTATGTTTTTATCCTCTCTGAATTGGAAGCATCATCTCCAATCTCTGTACGCCGCTGAGAATTGAACCTTCTGTCTATGAAATACATTTATGGACATACAACCCTATTGAACGAATGGATACAAAAGCTCTAATTCCTGCGATGTTAAACATGCAAATGCCCTAGTTACTTCTGTATATTTGTTATAGAAATGCAACTCCGGTCTGTTGTTGCCATGAAATAAAAAGTGGCACTTGAAAAATGATTGAATTAAAGTTGGTTCCACATCGTGTGGTATTCATGGAAGATACAAAGTTAGCACCCAGTCTTTAAAAATATAACTATACTTACACAAACTACAGATGAAAATGTAACCAGCACCTAACCAGTTACGAAGTGGATACCATCTGTGAAATATCAGGCAATAAGAGAACCGATCATGTTGAAATCGGATGTGTCAAATCTAAAAGCGCAGATACTGCAGCCAAGCTGTAAACCTCGACATTGCACGTTCCGTTCTCTGGACTACATCGTGTTACTGTGTGTGAGTTTGAGAACGAACACAGAAGAAGATTCAGAGAGATCAAATCAACTGGCCAAAGAGGTGGTGCCGATGACCAACCAGATGTAACAATCGTGTACATTAGAAAAAAAACAAATGGTGAAATCAGTCAGAAAGCCACAAATACCAATACAAGATGAGTAGTAAGTAAAGTAACCCATAGCATTTATTAATGCCGTAGGGGTGTGAGATGTTAGCGATCTCACATTTCACAGGCTCTGCAAATGAGGGCGGTAGCCATCTCCTCTCCCTCGCAGTCTTTACTTCCCGGAATAATCCGGTACCCATTTAAGGCTGGGTCGACCTGAGAGCCGTTGCTATCTGAAAACATTTCCACCTCAGCTCGGGAATGAACCCAGGACCACTAATATGCGAAGCCAGTGCGCTAACGCGGCTCCCGTTACAACAAGATGAGTATCAAATTATGAACAGATCAAAACAATTTTGCAATTTTATTCCTCAGGACAGGACATTACCGACTTTACAGCCACATGTACACACAATTCAAGATTGCCAGCATATAGCTATGTGTATAATTGAACAGGCACCCACGACTGCAACACACATACTTCAAGAACTTCCGGAATATCAGACGTTGAGGCAGACATACACTAACAGAAACAACATTAGAATCAAAGTTCTGTGAACCACAGTATGATTGAACCGCAAGAGATTGAAGATTATTCAAAAGATAAAATTACAGATACATACATTTCAAGAGATAAAATTACAGATACATACATTTCAAGAGATAAAATTACAGATACAGACATTTCAAGAGATAAAATTACAGATACAGACATTTCAAGAGATAAAATTACAGATACAGACATTTCAAGAGATAAAATTACAGATACAGACATTTCAAGAGATAAAATTAAAGGTATATTCATATTTCAAGAGAACGAAAGAAGAAGTTAATGAAATACAAGATATAAAGAGCAGCTGCGTTCTTGAAAACAATTCTGAAACGTTATTTAAATAAGTTATTTTTGTGTAAATCCTGATAGTGAATGCTCTAAACAAGCAGGGAATGTACACGCGAAATGAAAATGGGGGGTGTATTGAGGAAGTAGAAATTCGGTGAAGATTATAGTTCCGAACACAGAATTCCTTAGAGGAATCAAAAAATACCGTGACAACAAATTGAAATGTTTGACGAGGGACATCCGCTGGGATGTTGTGTACGCACAAAATTAGCTGTGTGATGTAGTGGTTGATGACAGAGGTTCGTGTGCTCAGAGCAAAGACTGTGGGGTACATTATGTGTGTCTCGTTATGTTGTTTCCGCTGTTGGCTGGCTAGCATGCACATCTCAGGATTAAAGTTTGAGATTTTGTGATGACATGAAGTCTTATTTTTTTTTTTAAAGGCAAATCCCCCAGGATGCGATAAGATAACAAAAGAAATGATCCAGGCAGGCGGAATAGAAAGTGCCCGTATATACCATAGCCTATGTTGCAAGATCTGGCTAACTGGCCAAAGGATTGGAAACGATCAGTTTATATCCCTTTACCAAAATATGTCAACCTACAATTATGCACTAAATACAGAACTATCGCTTTGATAAGTCAAGCTAGTAAAATATTACATATCATAATGAAGAGAATTAAAAATAAGGTATAGACAGAAGTTCATGATGCACAGGCAGGTTTTAGATCCGGCAGAGACACCAGAGATCATATCTTTAACATGAGAATCATTAAAGAAAAATGTAGGGAATTCAATATATACTTTTACGCATGTTTCATCGACTACACCAATGCGTTCGAATGTGTACGATATCACTAATTATGGAAAATTATGGTCGACATGGGATTTCCAATACATCTCATATATTTAATCGCAATGATGTACCACGAGCAAGAGACAGCAGTAAATGTGGACTGAACAATATCAGAATGGTTTAATGTTCAGAAGGAAGTTAGACAAGGATGCACACTATCATCATACTTGTTTAACATCTACGTTGAAAACATAATGAGAAAAGTAAAAGACGACATGACATATACTGACTTCCAACCTATTACCATCGGCAGTCAGCAGATTCCAGGAATCATATATGTTGACAACACAGTGGGGATCTTCCTGGCGTAGTGGTTAAGCTGTTCGCCTTGTGTTCAAGAGGTCACGGGTTCGAATCCGGCTCGTGTTGTCTTGTTTATAAGGTGGATTTTTTTCGTAGATCCCTGTGGATTATCACTTAAAACTACGGAGTTACGTGCTATGAGTGGTACTCTCGGCAGGCGGCGTGCCACTTCGTTGAGAGTGAAATAGTACATATGGGAAACCGAGTACAGTGAAGTCAATCTTCTACGGTTTTTAAACAGTTCTTTTATCAATAAACGGAAATGGTCTAAGCAAATGTTGCTTTAAAAAAAAATAGGCAAATCTGTTCTTAAATTTGAAGAAAACACAAATTATGACAACAGATAAAGTGAAAGTACAACCAAATATAATGAATGAAAATTTCGAACTAGAGGACGTAACAAATTTCCAGTATTTGGGCACAAATGCAAATAGCTCGTGAGACTGTGCTGTCAAACTCAAGAAAAAAATTGCGATGGCAACATTAAAACTTGCGGAAATGAAAAATATTTGGCACGGTACCAACATCATAGCCAAATTATGTGTGATCAGAACATGCGTATTTCCAGTGGCAGTACACGGTTGTGTGGCATGAACATTAAATAAATCAATAACAAAGAGAATAT
Source organism: Meghimatium bilineatum (assembly GCA_034231615.1). Classification (NCBI taxonomy): domain Eukaryota; kingdom Metazoa; phylum Mollusca; class Gastropoda; order Stylommatophora; family Philomycidae; genus Meghimatium; species Meghimatium bilineatum. The sequence continues at coordinate 29,846,362 of CM067321.1, forward strand.
CTGCTTTCGAAATTAGATGCTACAAAGAATTTTACGTATACCACGGACAGCTAAAAAAAACAAATCAAGAAGTGGTAAGATCAATAAACGTCGAAGAGGGCTGGCTTCTTAACAGCATCTTAACAAGAAAGCTGTGGGGTTTTTTTGGGGGCTCATATATGATGATGTTTCTCCTTTGCAATCGAAGATGAGCATTGAATGAAAAACAATAAATGTGATGAATAAGTAGAAAAAAATTATTGTGATTGTCTAATTTGGTTTGTGAGTTCGTAGATGCCAAATGAGTCCGATTCGTGCTCGGAAAGTTCTATTGCAGTGCATGCAGGAGTGCAGAGGGTTCGGGGTAGGAGAGTTTTCGGATTTGTCCTTCCGTTTCCGTCGATTGTAAATTTCCCGCAGTGTTCTTTCTTTTTTCAAATTTAGTGATGCCAGCAGTTATCTGGGTGCGGGAAGTTGAGCGCTCAAGGAATGTAGTCTCACAGGAGCTAGGATCGATGCTACAGTACTTGAGATAGTTTTTTAGGTGAGATCTTTGAAGCGCCTTTTCTGCCCTCCGCTTGAACGGTTACCATCCCACCGCTCCCCATAGAATAATCTCTTTGGAAGGCGCTTGACTGGCATACGTATGATGTGGTCAGTCCAGCGGAGTTGGGAGCTAGTCAGCAGGGCATGGATGCTTTGCAAATGGAATTTTTGAAGGATTTAAGTGTCTGGTACTCGATTCTGCCAACGTACTCCCATGTGGTTTCTTAGGCACCGAAGGTGGAGTTAGCTGAAGAGCTTGTCTCCGTAGATAGTCCAGGATGACGCAGCATAAAGCAGTGTTAGCAGAACCACTGCGCAGTACGCGTCCAACTTAGTTGTCAAACTTAGACCACACTTGATCCAGACGTTAGCACGAAGACTCCTAAATGTCGCACATGCACGAGAAATACGCAGGCAGCATCCTTGTCAATTGTCACAGTTTGCTGTAGGGTGCTGTCGAGATAAACAAATTTATATTCGGTCATATAAAGAGACATAACATAATATCTGAAGGCAGAGTTAACGGCAAAAGGGGTAGAGGGCGCCCAGGACGATGATGATGCAGTGATATATCAGACTGCTTAAACTTGTCTCTCGCTGCGGCAGGTCAATTCGCCCAGAATCGCGGATTGTTCAGAGAATCTATAAGAAAGACCACGTTTTGGAAAGAATATGTCACATGATGATGATGAAGTCTTATTGCAGATTACTTACAGATGGCGGAGGAAAGATGATGATGATAAATAAGGAAAGGAAAGGAAATCGAAAGACGTAGAGGTTTGACTTCAGTAGTCTCACATTGTCCCATTCCTGTCAACGAAGTGGGGTAATTTCTGATTAGAATACTCCTCATAGCACATAACTCCGTAACTGCAAATGATAATCCCGGGAATATTCTGAAAAAAAATTACTTTATAAACGAGGTGTCGCCAGCGGTAGTCAAATCTGCGACCTCTTGACTTTAATTAAGTAAAATGTACCTCTTATGGTGAGGTACGCTGCTTTCAACCGCGGACGTTAGTTCAATTTGGTTATAACAGATTTTTACAACATTCAACAATACTGGAGGTCGTGGTTCTTGCTATCCAGTCACCAGGACATCTTGAGTTTATTAAGTTATCGACCTCATGATCACCAAAGTGAATGACTTAACTACTATGCTATTGGGGTGGGGTGGGGGAGGGAGGGAAACAAAAGGTTATATCTTATCAGTGATGTTTACACCTTCTGATGAGACATATCCGACTTCGGCATATTATTTGTAGGTCACTGACTTTCTACAAGGTTGAGTAGCTAAATCCCCATCCATGCACAATAGTTTCCTCTTATTACGACCTGCATGACACAGGTCACAGCGTTATTAGTCACGGCCTCCATTTAAGTCGTTTGGTCGCTTGATATGCAGTAATATATTGACGTCTCAGAACGTTGGTAATTCCCTCAAACCACCATCTTCTTGTAGGTACTTGGACATCTGGGATTAGCGTGTTTGGATAATTTTGCTTAGGCTATAAATTTCTTGAGACATTTAGTGACTTCATCATTCGGCATGTTTGCAACTTGATTTATTAACTTCTGTAACCATTTTTCTTTTTATATATCTAACTTTTTATATATCTAACTTTTTATATATCTAACTTTTTATATATCTAACTTTTTATATATCTAACTTTTTATATATCTAACCTTTACGATTACAGGACTATGCTGAAAACAGTAGTTAATTAAAAAAAATATCATTTATTTTAAATATGCAAATTAACCACGATTTTGAATATTAATTAGTTGTAAATGCATCTGAAAATCACAGCAATATGATCAACAGATGTGTCTTGTCTTTGTGAATACAAAAATATATAGTTTCTGTGGTATTATATTATATTTAATAGATATATAATTTATTTTCATTATAATTATGCTAATTAGCCACTATTTTGAATATCAATTAGTTTTTCCATAGTTATGTCCATCTAAAAATTCTAGAAATGTGTTCAACAGATGCATCTTGTTTTTACCAGCACAAAAATGTTTTGTGTGTTGTATTATTGAAAATAACTGAGATAATTCAGAAATTATCAGCTTGGCTACATTTTTGTGGTCACTAGTTTTGTTTATATTTTCCTATATGTTTCATGTAAATTATTTTGATGTCAAATTCATTGGGAAAAAAATCATAACTTTTTTCAGGGTTGACGTACAGACTTGGTTGAGGTATCGTTGAATTGCAAGTTTGAAGTGCTATCTAACAACAGGATTTTTAATAATGTAACATTATTTTGAAAATGTTGTCCAAGCACCTACTTCTTGATCTTTCTCTGCCTTGTTTCCAGTCTTATGCTATATGCTCTTGCTGCTGACCAATATATTTTCATTCTCTTTAATTGGCTGAACCATCTCATTCCTTGCTCTTCAATATATTTAACCGCAGACGTTGTTCCAACAGTTTTTTTAATCACTTCATTCCTCAAATGATCTCATCTTGGTACTATCCCTCACATTCAGGATAATGCTATGATGCCAGTGGTTTTGTTTCCGAATGTGTACTTTAAGACATCTTAGAAAATCTATAAGTCTCAGACATATCTACTTAACGTTGTTTTTCATATTAAAATCATGTATGCAGAACTTCCAAAGTTCGCCACCTTCCTATATTGACCATCTCCTGAAGTTGACCAAATGTTTATGGACGGACGCGCACCACAGTAAATTATCAGTACAGTAAACTTCGTTATGTTGACCGGTATGCTATAGTCCCTTAGCCAGGTCACTTCATAGATGGTATACTGTAATTCGATCAGTATGCATATCTCTCTATTTCTCTCTCTCTCTATCTCTCTCTGCGTTTCTCTGTATCATTTTCTATCCCTTGTCCATATCATACACCCATTGTATGCATTACACCCATTCGTCCATGCATTTCTCTGTATCATTTTCTATCCCTTGTCCATATCATACACCCATTGTATGCATTACACCCATTCGTCCATGCATTTCTCTGATTACCCTCAGACCTATGACTAATGTCATAGACACAGCCACCATAATTACTGTTGATTTTCGTATCCCTCTCTGCTTATCCTCATAACCATCACTGCTGCCGAAACTACCACGATCTGCTAACATGATCATACTGCTACTTTCGTATATTTCTCTGTTGATTCTCAAACCAAGCACTGCTACCGTAGAAGCAACAACGAACATCACTGCTGATTATCTCTTTATTGTTTTATGCCTACTCGCATACCCATCATTGCTGCTGAAATTACCACCATCATTGCCGCCATTACTTCTGGCTACTAATGAAATTATGACTTTACGACTCTCCTCTATTGATTTGCCCTCACTAATCATTAGCCAGTGGCCATTTCCAGTTCACCAGGGACACTCTCTAAGCTATTTATTTAATTAGCGCAAATGATCTCGGATGAGGTTATTCTAAGTCAGTGGTTTCCAACTTTGGTTCCCCACCGGGTACAAAGACGTGCCCAGGCTAAAAACAACGTGTGTGGTCATGTCTTTAATTGTGATATTTATTTAAAATTTTGTTTACTGAAGTCGTCGTGATTCAGTGTCTGTGAGCTAACTTTGCGCAATAACGGAGGATGGTCACTTCAATGTTTTGACTATTCATCAGTCGTGAGGATAAAATTGATTATCTCAACTGTCTGCGTAAGGAGAGAATGTTGAATAGTCGACGCTAAACTGTTGTTAAAGTATATGTAGCTGACTCTTTCCATCTATCTAAACGGGACTGAACACATGTTGGCTCCATACGTGAGCATACATCCAAGAATATATGTTGGCTCCATGAGCATACATCCATGAACATATGTTGGCTCCATGAGCATACATCCAAGAATATATGTTGGCTCCATGAGCATACATCCATGAACATATGTTGGCTCCATGAGCATACATCCAAGAATATATGTTGGCTCCATGAGCATACATCCATGAACATATGTTGGCTCCATGAGCATACATCCATGAACATATGTTGGCTCCATGAGCATACATCCATGAACATATGTTGACTCCATGAGCATACATCCATTAACATATGTTGACTCCATGAGCATACATCCATGAACATATGTTGGCTCCATGAGCATACATCCATAAACACATGTTTGCTCCATGAGCATATGTCCATAAACACATATTGACTACATGAGCATACATCCATGAACACATGTTGGCTCCATGAGCACATATTGGCTATTTGAGTGAGCATACATCCATGAACACATATTGACTACATGAGCATACATCCATAAATCCTATTGAGTTGTGCTCAATAATTAATATTTGGTTCAAATAATTGGTTATTTGTAATTAATAAAAGCCACATTAGATTACAATAGCACCTGGGTCAGGTAATCTGATGTTGAGAAACGCTGACGCAGAGTTTTTACGGTTCTAAAATATTTGTTTAAAAATTGAGTATCAGAAAGGTAACATTGATGCATCTAGGTAATAATGCACGAGAAACATTTGTTGTGTGACTCATCCAGTGCCGATAAAAAATATTAATGTTACTCAAGCAGGGCGGCCGGGAAACAATTGTTATACGATTTGTTTAGGGTACCTAGAAATAGTATATATGGCACAACCATTACACCCTTGAAAGTTTGTGGTGAGACCCATTTAGGGTACCGAGAAACAGTATTGCTATCACTCACCTAGACAACCCAAGATATAGTACTGCCAATATTCATCCGATGCACCCAAGAAATAGTATTGCCATCACTCACCTAGTATAATCAAGAAATAGTATTGCCATCACTCACCTAGGACACCCAAGAAATAGTATTGCCATCACTCACCTAGGACATCCAAGAAATAGTATTGCCATCACTCACCTAGGACACCCAAGAAATAGTATTGCCATCACTCACATAGGACATCCGAGAATTAGTATTGCCATCACTCACCTGGGACACCCAAGAAATAGTATTGCCATCACTCACCTAGGACATCCAAGAAATAGTATTGCCATCACTCACCTAGGACACCCAAGAAATAGTATTGCCATCACTCACATAGGACATCCGAGAAATAGTATTGCCATCACTCACATAGGACATCCGAGAAATAGTATTGACATCACTCACCTGGGACACCCAAGAAATAGTATTGCCATCACTCACCTAGGACACCCAAGAAATAGTATTGCCATCACTGATCCGATATACCTGAGAAATATTATTGCCATCACTCCCCAAGGGCACCAAAGAAATAGTATTGCCATCACCTGCACGGGGCAGCAAAGAAATAGCCTTGGTGTTGCTTATTCGAGTACACGAGAAACAAGTAACGTGGCTCATCCTGTGTACATGGGATACTATAATGACGTGTCTCATTCAGGGTACAGACGACCATGACCATATACAATGTAAAACCTTCTGGCTAATAGAAAAAAATCAAGCCTTTTCAATGACTCTTTTGACTATTCTGTTGTCACTATATTTATACTTTATGTAACATCCAATGAAAATCAAGGAAATGGTAAAATCAGTAATTATATAACTTGATTTCCCATTAGATAATAGCTCTTATTTTGTCGATGATCACGATGAGAAAAAATATTGACGTGACTCATCCAGTGTACACGAGATACAATAGTGCAGTGACTAATCCACGAGATACAATAGTGCAGTGACTAATCCACGAGATACAATAGCGCAGTGACTAATCCACGAGATACAATAGCGCAGTGACTAATCCACGAGATACAATAGTGCAGTGACTAATCCACGAGATACAATAGTGCAGTGACTAATCCACAAGATACAATAGTGCAGTGACTAATCCACGAGATACAATAGTGCAGTGACTAATCCACGAGATGCAATAGTGCAGTGACTAATCCACGAGATGCAATAGTGCAGTGACTAATCCAATGTACACGAGATACAATAGTGCAGTGACTAATCCACGAGATACAATAGTGCAGTGACTAATCCACGAGATACAATAATGCAGTGACTAATCCACGAGATATAATAGTGCAGTGACTAATCCAATGTACACGAGATACAATAGTGCAGTGACTAATCCACGAGATACAATACTGCAGTGAGTAATCCAATGTACACGAGATACAATAGTGCAGTGACTAATCCAATGTACACGAGATATAATAGTGCAGTGACTAATCCACGAGATATAATAGTGCAGTGACTAATCCAATGTACACGAGATATAATAGTGCAGTGACTAATCCACGAGATATAATAGTGCAGTGACTAATCCAATGTACACGAGATACAATAGTTCAGTGACTCATCCAATGTACACGAGATACAATAGTGCAGTGACTAATCCAATGTACACGAGATACAATAGTGCAGTGACTAATCCAATGTACACGAGATACAATAGTGCAGTGACTAATCCAGTGTACATGAGATACAATAGTGTAGTGACTAATCCAATGTACACGAGATACAATAGTGCAGTGACTAATCCAATGTACACGAGATACAATAGTGCAGTGACTAATCCAGTGTACATGAGATACAATAGTGTAGTGACTAATCCAATGTACACGAGATACAATAGTGCAGTGACTAATCCATTGTACACGAGATACAATAGTGTAGTGACTAATCCAGTGTACATGAGATACAATAGTGCAGTGACTAATCCATTGTACACGAGATACAATAGTGCAGTGACTAATCCAGTGTACATGAGATACAATAGTGCAGTGACTAATCCAATGTACACGAGATATAATAGTAACGTTACTCATTCAGTGTACATGAGAAATAGTAGTAGTTCGACTCATTCAATGTACAGGAGAAATAATAGTAGCGTGACTCATTCAGTCAGTGTACAGGAGAAATAATAGTAGCGTGACTCATTGGTGTACATGAGTCATCACTGACGGACTTAATTATGGTAACCGAGAAACACCAGTGATGTGGTTTTTTCATAGTATAGGAGAAACATCTATAATTGTATAAATGACATGCTACAAAGCTTCCATAAGGAAGCCTCCATATAAAGGCATGTCATCTACTATGGTTTTCTGTTGCGTAGTGGTTTGTCTAGTGGGTCATTAGTGAAATTCCCAAACGCAACCGCATGCGTAGCCAATCTTCATTACCATGGTCCAAGTTTTTATGTGTGCTACACGCGATTAGCAAAACTTCATTACCATGTTCCATGTTTCGCCTGAGTACAGTTTTTCTGCAGCTGTTACCTAGTATCGATTATCTGGTATATTCACGATTGTGATAACTATTTGTATCCGTGCGTCTGATATATAGATGAGTGTGATAACGATTTGCGTCACTAGATACATGCGCGAATGTGATAATTCTATGTATCAGTGTGTCTGTTACATTCAAGAGTGTGATAACGATTTGCGTCAGTGTGTCTGTTACATTCAAGAGTGTGATAACTTTTTTTTATATCAGTATTTCTGCTACATGCAAAAGTGTGATAACCACTGATGTAGTTGATTGGATCGATCTTTATCTTATCTTGAGTCCTTGTTCTTGCAGGTCAATTCTCTTGGGTCTGCTTAGTAACTCCGGGATGAAAACAGTGGTAACCTTGTGTTGTATTTTTAATCAGTGTTTTTATTATTCTGTGTATGCAACTATTGTTCTCTTTCTCTCACACACGCGCGTATACATTGTGTCAGTCAGATTCTCACAACGCTCACGTGCGCTCTGGACCAACAAAATAATTACCGCATTGGTAGAATATACTGGTGGACGACACAACACCTTGTAGCGATAGTGCTGACTTAATTATGCCGGTCATAGATTTGGTATAAAATAGATATGGTAATATTATGCGTTTGGGAGGGGGGGGGGGTGTAATGTATCAGTGTGTCTGTCATTTGTTGTTTAATCGGTCTTTATATATTTTCAGAGAGGATTTTTTTACTGAAATATCTGTACAGATAACTAATAGGATAGTATACGTTATATGTTTGTTTGTTGTTACTGGGGATACTTCAATACCTTGTACGGGATGTTCGCTGTTGCTGTAATAGTCCTTGTCTCGATTGGTCCGTTCTCAGTGACTTGAGTGCACAGTTTGAATGTCTTAACAAATTCACATCTTTTGTTGGAGATGCGGTTAGTCAAGTACGGAAAATCTCGTGTACGAATGTTGTTAGGCGATTTGGTGCCGTTGAACGGACTGGTTCAATTCCCGTTAGACTCAAGAATTTGTACAGAGAATGATAGAAATATGAGTGACCAGGGGTGATTGAAGAACGTTTATCTTCTCTTAAAATATATGAAGACCTTGTAAACAACAAATAACTTGGTTCTTCATTTGGATTTTATTTCTTCTGCAGTGCTTTTATTTTATTTTCCAAACTTTGAAATATTGACTGGAAAGAATTCAAGTCAAACAAGTAAATAAGAGAGAGAGAGAGAGAGAGAGAGAGAGAGAGAGAGCACCAAACAATATACTATTTTGCTACAACAATACTAAGATTGACTTATATTGTGCCTGTACTTAGAATGAATGAAAATTGACTGTCACCACAAACATTAACGTGAGTTCCAGGTGAAAAAAGAGGGGAAGACAAAGAGAAACATTTTCTTTAGAATAATCATCAAAGAAGGTATGACTATGGGTCGCAACAACATGCAATAACTATATCAGCAGCATCACATCGCACAAACTGGAGAGCATTGGTGTTTGGGCGCATATTTGGTTTCGTCCACCGTTGTGACATTTGCAGTGTTAGATAAGTTGCATAACATTATACATTTTTGTAAATGGGGGTTAAAAGGATTAGAATTAGTTTATAGATTTTTTAGAAGGGTTAGAATAAGTGTTTATATTTTTAAAAATTTGAATTTAAAAAGGCGTGAATCGATATGATTTATAGCACAACAGTGGACGAAATCAAATTTGTACCGGTGTTTGTCCTATACACTGTATTCAACGCTGAAGTTACATAGATAGAATGTGTATGTCCTATACACTGTATTCAACGCTGAAGTTACATAGATAGAATGTGTATGTCCTATACACTGTATTCAACGCTGAAGTTACATAGATATAATGTGTATGTCCTATACACCGTATTCAACGCTGAATTTACATAGATAGAATGCGTATGTCCTATACACCGTATTCAACGCTGTAGTTACATAGATAGAATGTGTATGTCCTATACACCGTATTCAACGCTGAATTTACATATATAAAATGTAACTCGTGAGTCCTCACGATCAGAGGATTTAAATATGAATAAGCATGAGTCAATATCAAGAATGCAAGAATTGGGAATGAGGATGGGCGTGGCCCGAAGAGAACCCCTGAAAAAGATTTCAAAAAGAGTAGTGAACCAACATAGAACCGGAAGCATCAGCCGTTATACCCTGAGAAATTTACTGAAGCTCAGATCGGAGCACCTATGGACGTGTCCGGTGTGCGAAGATGATAATCAACATACCTAATACCTAAATAATACCTAATCTTATGGAATTTCGCACCCGTGTTCTCTTATGCCATATCAGCAATTGCCGTTGTTTTAGTAACGTCTTGATAGCACGAACAGTGTTTGTGTGTGTGTGTGTCTGCGTGAATATGTGCGATGTAATTTCTGGGAATAGTGCACATCCTTCTCCAGAGATTTGTTGCGCACTGATCACACACATCGTCATTCATCTGGTTGATCCTACTGAACCGTGATTTTCATTGGTCACATTGCGTAAACATTGTGACTCCATTAATGAATAGTACGGAGAAAGTCGTATCTGCTAATATAAAAATTCTTGAGACTAACGGGAATTGAACCAGTCCGTTCTACGGCACCAAATCGCCTAGCAACAATTGCACACGCGTTTTTCAGTACTTGACTAACCGCATCTCCAAAAAAAAGATGCGATTTCATCAAGCCATTCAAATCGTGCACACAAAGTCACCCGAACGGACCAATCGAGACAAGGAATATTACAACAACAACAAACATCCCGTACAGGTATTGAAATATCCTCAGTAACAACAAACTAAAATATTGAGGATATTTCAATACCTGTACGGGATGTTTGTTGTTGTTGTAATAGTCCTCGTCTCGATTGGTCCGTTCGGGTGACTTTGTGTGCACGATTTGAATGGCTTGATGAAATCGCATCTTTTTTTGGAGATGCGGTTAGTCAAGTACTGAAAATCGCGTGTGCAATTGTTGCTAGGCGATTTGGTGCCGTAGAACGGACTGGTTCAATTCCCGTTAGTCTCAAGAATTTTTTAAAAATTGTCCTCTGGCTTCCTACTTAAATTTATCTGCTAATATAAGTAACGCTACTTAAGATAAGCGATCAGGACTATTATGTTGAAGGACTTGCGGTAAGAATTGTAAACACAATCACTGCTGCTAGTTTCTTTTTAGTGAATGCATGTTTCTAGCCATGACGGTTTACAATATAAGAAATATTCCAAACCTGTGCGTAGCATCGTACTTTTGTTTACACGGGTGAGGTGAGATCCGTTTCACAGCTCCATTGTTTATCCTTGAATATCACACAAGTATAATCATAGTGGTCAATGGAAATTCACGACAATAGTCCAATGAATAATTAAGAAGTATTGATTTTCCGTTTGGCAATAAGCCTTATATTGTGATTGTAGTCAATTATGATCTAGCAATGCGGTTGAAAACTGGTTCAAGAACACAATACCCATATTGACATAATTTTATCAGTAACACTCAAAAACAATAGTGCAGTACAATCATGATCGTCAACAATAGAAGATCTCTGCACAGAATTAATTAGGCATTCAATCGTAACTTTTTAAAAGTTTTGTTGTGGTTTCCGTTGGTCACTATTTATATACTTGAAGTCTCATTGGTATGCGACTCCGTGTATATAAATAGTGATCAACAGAAATCACGACAACGATCAATAAAACGAACGAATGAAGGCTTAATTAATTATGTGCTGAGGTCTTCTACTAGAGACGATCATGAGCAGAATATTACCATAAAGGAAATGCCGGCAATATCTGTTTGCATGCAATTGTTATTGTGACGTGAAAAATATTGTACTGTAGTCATGTATATAGAAGAGAAGCAGAAAGAAGAGCCAAGGATAGACCTAGAGTACGCTGGATCGACAACATCAAAGAGACATTACACGAACACCAAATAAAATTATCTGAAGATGCCAGAAAATCGAGAACAAGAACATTGTATCTCCCTCGACACCTGTAAAGGGTAAAAGAGGAAAGAAGAAGAAGTCATGTATAAAGAGACATGAATAATGACACAATACTTGCCCGTCTGACACATGAACGTTTACTGTATAAGACCTACTAGATGTAATTGGAAATTCAGCCATCTCAGTAGTTCATTTGTCTATTCCTGTGATTTTCACTGGTCACTATCATTACATTTTTTGTGACAGCCAATAAAAATCAGAGGAATAGTAAAATTAATCATTGTTGTTGTTTGTTTGAGAACCCCGGGAATTGCGAGCGATTAGCTTCTTACTTCCCATGTGCAGTGGGGTGGTTTTTCTGAGCTTTCTTTCATACCCAGTAGACTTCAACTTTCTGCTTAGTGCGATGCCTATTGAAGGAGTGTTCTACTCAGAGGGGTCTATAATTGTATAGATGACATGCTACAAAGCTTCCATAAGAAAGCCGCAATATAACGGCATGTTATCTTCTAAGGTTGTCTGTTGTATGAGTGGTTTGTCTAGTGGACAATTGGTGAGACCCACTGACGTAACTGCATTCGTTATTAGTCATTATAAAGGCTGCATTTTTTATTGTGGTCATTTGTTTGTCCTGATGAAGGCTTTATAGTCTAAACCTCGTCTGTCCCTGTATCTCGTTGTTAAGTTGATTATGTTTTATTTTAGTAACACACCTACCTATTTTTTATATCTTGACATTTTGCATTTTCAATAGGTCTTATACTATAAACGTTGCTTTTTCCGTATTTTTTGTCGTAATTATTGTGACCCATTTCGAATAGCGATCTTTTTTGTCAAATCTTTGATTTCGTTTGCTTGTGTACCTAGATCATATCAGGGTACTCCATGCTGTTTATACGGAGATTGTGGAGTGATCCTAGTCTTCACTCATACCCTCTTCCCTGACCAAAACTGATGGAGCATTATCTGAACCCTAAATAGATTTGATGGAGATAAAATTGGTCGGAGAAATGCATTGAAACATGAGGTCTAATCGATCATGGACAGAAATAAGGTCTTGTCAATTTCACAGTCGGTCGGACTGGCAGTCTGTGACCAAGCCGAAGTTGACAACACAGATGGGTGGTCGTCCTGGCACTTCTATTGGGAATTTCTCCCCGGAAACTGAAACATTTTTAAATAATCATTTCAAGTAAAATCAGATTTTTTAAAGAATGTCTTACATCTGTGCAGCATTTGTGCATTTTTTTTATATTTCCTGAAGGGTTTTCCGTGTTATTTTTGTTCTAACAGATTTGAATGGTTAACGGCGTTGTTTTTTGAAATATGTTTTTAAAATAAGCATAAATAAACGTGATTAATTATATTGTAGGCATTATTCCATGTTTCATATTTTTATTTAATTTTGCGCCCGTATGATACCGACATGAAACCGAGAATAGTAACACTGACTCGTGTATATTTTGTTACAAGCGGAGACTAAGGACGATTGAACAACGAGTGAGCCCCATAGAAAGTCCAAGTCATAAAATCAGATGAGACATGTTAAAAAGGACTCAAAGATGTAGAGGATTGACTTCATTGTGCTCGGGTTACCTCATATGTACTCCATCCTTCCCTCTCAACGAATCGGAATGCTACCTGCAGAGAGTGCCACTCGTAGCACGTAACCCCATAGCTTCAAGCGATAATTTAGAAGGATCACTTTAAAAATTGACTCTATAAACAAGAAGTCACTAGCGGAATTTGATCAATCGGCCTCTTGAACACAGTGCTTAACCACGACGCTAGGGAGAAATAGAGACATATATAGACATATATAGACCTGGAGGGTATAGCGAAAAGTAGGACAAGACGAGAAGATTCTTGATGATGTGTATTACTTAAGGAATTTAAAGGGTAATAGATTATACGGTTCGATGCGTATTGTAAACTCTAGTGTTACCGAAGCCAGACAGGGAAGACAATAAACAAACACTGTGGCCTTCATGTCGTAAGAGGCGAATAAGGAGTTGTAAGGGGTTAGATGGCTGTTCTCCGCCCCATATGTCGTAATGCCTCAAAAGTCATAATGAAACCGAAAGGCGCAGATTTTGCTGCCAATCTGTAAATAGTGAGGCAGCACATTCTATTCTTCGAAGACCACAGACTTAACGCTAAACTGCATGGGTTCCAGAATGAACACATACAAAACAGAGACAGAGATGTATGTATAGATTGTAAACTCATGCTATAAATTACAGTATATTGTGTTCCTTTGCAATGTAAGACCTTTTTGCTAATGGGAAATCAAGTTTTCTAAATATTTCTCATTTAATTTTTCCATTGATTTTCATTTGATATGACACAAAGTATATATCATAGCTTCCAATGAAAATCACGGGAAGTCAAATGAGTCATGGCTGAACAGGAGTGAGGGTTGGATAAGATACAGTGTGAGTCTAAAAGTTCGACGAGAGTGGATAGACTCAATTCTTACTGCGGTCTGTGGTCTGCACACGCGGTAGAGAGATCTCGGCGCACGTGCCGTTAATATTTGCAATACATACCGGTAGTTGCTTACATATTACTTACTGTACGTATATCAATAAAATTCCGTTCATTTCAGTGTAAGTCGTATGTATGTATACTGTTTTGTTTCATTCCTGATCTATATCCAATTATCCGAAATGTCGATTATCCGAATCGGCCCGATCCTAATTAATTCGGATAATCGGATTTCTGCTATATACAAGACCTTACTGAAAGTTGTCGGCATAAACAGTTATACATATGAAAATACTGCACGAAATGAGTAACTTGGCGCTCTAAATCTGAGAAGGCGCCGTATCATCCTGTGAAAGAGGGGAAAGGCAGCTCATGAGCGGAAACTGGCTAGAAAGACAAGAGTATAGCGAAGACTATCTAAAGTGATCATCGCATACCCAACCCACCCAATAAGGTTTTTGGGGCGACCATAGGCTTATCAGCCACCTGCACACTCATAAACAAGGAAATACAAGGAATAGGCAAATTTTCATCATAACTTGAGATGGATAAATAACAACCTACGTTACCTCATCGAGCATTGCAATTCTTTATAAAAAAAACTCCCCTCATTAAATTCCTCCCGCGTTCAGACTCCATGACCGCACTTAAAAACCACACGTCACACAACATTCAGTCCGAAACATGTTTATGCATAACTATAGGAAACCGTTAACGAGCACCGCGTGACATTATAAATAGCCAGAAGTGTCTGTTAGTCCAAGTTGTGCGGGACAAAATGTGCAATACCGGTTTCTATTGTATAAGACCTGTGTACAAAAAACGTAAACATGATCTGAAAGGCCCATTTTGATTATTTCCATGATTTTCGTTGGTCGGACTTAGCTAATTTTGGCTTGCGACTCCAAGTATATAAATGTTGACCCGAAAAATACGACAATAATAATAATAATAATAACGTAATGAATGAAGTCCTAATTAATTCTGGACAGATGTCTTCTATTGCCGACGATCTCAGGAATGTTTTGTTATAGTCCGTTCAGATTCGTTTGCCGAGATGTTATGATTTATAATTCAAAAAGTTCTTGATGATTTCACATGAATTTTGGCATACGTTGTTAAAATGTCCATGTCGCGAAAACATATGTGTTACTTGATGTCTAGCTGTAACGGTTATTTGAAAGCGGCGAATTCTTTTGATGTTTGCCCATGTAAATATTATTTCGACCATAAACAAAATATTTTACAGTAATCTAGTGCAATGATGACCCATAGGCGTGTCCACAAAATTTTACATGGTGGCAGGTGTAAAAAAATTTAAAATATATCTTTTGTTTGTAGAGTCAATTTGATATTGTTCCATGCTCTTGGTGTGAGTTTCACAAATGTTGTCGCTGCCTTTGAAATAAGTACATATATTTCTTCATGTAAGGAAATTTTGTCTGTAATAGTTGATCCAAGATATCTGAACTTCTGTATTGAATCAAGCGGGCTAATTTTTATAAGTAATGGTTGATGGTTTGCTTATAACATTTTTTTGAATTGCTTGGGTGGTATTGAGCAATGAAATGTTTTACAAATCAACTTGTAAATTTTGCAAATCAAACTTTTTTTAGTGTAGACTTAATCAGAGTAATGATCATTCATAATCAGACGAGTCAAATAGGTCGATTACTGTTTTCGGCTGAACAAACAACAAACCTTCCTTTTTCCAATATTCCTCTTCTTGGCGTAACACATGATCCTCACATTTCACCCAGTAGTCTTTATGTATATTTGATAGAGCCTGATTTGTAAGTGTCTCAATATCACATAATTTGAAAGTTGTATTTGTAGATGCTACGTGTCCTTTAACTTTTGCCCAAATTAGCTCTATAGGATTTAAGTGTGCATGATATGGAGGTAGTCTCAAACATCTATGACCATGTTCTTCAATTAACTTGTCTATTTTAAATATCTTTGTTCGTTGTGTCTGTTTTACAAGGTTAAGCAATTCGGGTTTCAAGTACC
Organism: Meghimatium bilineatum; assembly: GCA_034231615.1. Classification (NCBI taxonomy): domain Eukaryota; kingdom Metazoa; phylum Mollusca; class Gastropoda; order Stylommatophora; family Philomycidae; genus Meghimatium; species Meghimatium bilineatum. The sequence goes on from CM067321.1 coordinate 29,862,525, forward strand.
TGTCGGTAACTGGTATGTGTTCTTTTATGAGCCACGTTTTGATTGCATCTTTTGTACTTGATGATGTTGGGATTCTATCTTCTACGTTCACTACGTTATGGTATGAAGCATTGTCCATTATCAGACAAGAAGGTCTATCTAATATTGGAAGAATACTTTTTTCGATCCAGTCTTCGAATATGTGCCCATTCATTTCGGAGTGGTAGTCTCTATTGTCAATGGATTTTGAAATGAAAATTAGATGAGCATTCTGCAACAACCCATTATGTCTGCTACCTGCATGTGCAACTATCAAACGTTGCCCTTTACTACTTGGTACTGATCTTTTAATACTTCCATCTGCTAACTGCCATTCCTTTTCATTTGTATGATGAGCGTTGATCCAAGTTTCATCTAAATACACAATATCATAGCCATTCTCGCGCATTCCCTTCACTTCACGTAAATACTTGCTTCTAAGAGCTACCAGATGTGGCTTTTCACAAATAATGTTTTTTCCACCAGCATACTTTCTAAAGGTGAAGCCTGCATTTCTTACAGTTTTCCATAATAAAGTTTTTGATATTTCAATGTCGTTATTAGTTTTCAGCCAAATCTTCAACTTTCTAAGTGTCACTTCTTCGTTTTCATCTAACATTCTACATATTTCTCTTTTTACTAGGTCCTTATCGAAACTGTCTATCTTTTCTTTCCTTCCTTGCTTTCGTGAATTTGTTGGCAATAAATATCCGCTTGCTTCCACTATTCGATCAAATGAACGTTTACACAAACCTAAAATATGCATTGTTCTCTTCTCAGGATTTGATAAAGAACAATAAAGATGTCCCTTTTACGCTCTCTGCAGAAGTATTGATAAATCTTTATAGCAATGTTATGCTCAGTAAAATATTTCGCTTTCAGATTCATTCTCACATAGACTTGCAGAAGGTAATATGCTTAGTGCCGCCTACTTTCTGTAAATATTGAGACGTGCCTCTGACTTGTGACTTGAAATCGAGTCAATAGCCATTTCTGATTTCACATAATTCTAAGTTCAGGAAAAATAATATTTGGTGCTAAACGGGAATTTCCATATGTAACATTGCTTTATACAAATGTACAGTGGAAACAACTACTTTTAGAACGGTGCACATTCTACCGTGAGGGTCATGCCTTTATATTTAATAATCAGCTGTGAGATGTAAGCATCTACATAATCTAGCGGTTGTTTATAATTTAGATTAACTTTTTTTTAATTTAGGTTAAATAAGGTATCTTTGATACTGGATCACATTTCTTTGATAAAAAAATATTTCTATAGCGACATTATTATTCTAAACCTAACTTCAAATGATCAATCCAAATGAACAATACGTTTTTGATAAAAATAATTTAACATCTCGGCAAACGAATCTGAACGGACTATAATTATTAATCTTCTTAGTAAGTGATGCCTCTGTCCGTCTTCATAATGTTCTTATACAGGTTAATTCGATATGTCGACATTACCTCCTTGTTCGTTTTTAATAATCCAGATTTTTAACATTCAGTTTTATAATGTTTATGGGGTGCAAAGGGAACGCATTGCTCTAGGCGGACCCAGGGTTAGCAGATAACAAAGATCCCAAATGTACCTCCTCGCGGTGCACCCTGGTAATAGAAAACAGCAGCACTAGCTGATTCTGGCCAAATCATTTGGGGATCGTGTCCGAGAATGTGGAGGTAGCAGATGGAAAGAGATTTGACTGCAATAGAGACAGGCAATATCTCCGACACTATTTGCATCACCACATACAGCGACACTGTCGATATACTATGACGCCAGTCAGTCCAGTAAATACATTGGAGGGGCGGCCAATGTAAAAGGTACGTAAAGGTGGATGCATGGCGAGAAATAAATAATGTCATAATGAGTACAATGACACAATGAACGGGCAGAACAGCGCCAGAGGGCAGCGCGAACTGCAAATAGAAAGCGAAAGGTTCATAGGAAGGGGAAACTACAAGCTCTGTTAGCTCGAGACGAGCTTTTAGTTACCTGTACTCCTCATAGGCAGAGACCCAGACCCAATCACGAGCATTCAGAAAAGCAAGAAGACCTAACCCAACTCTAATGTAGAGCCTTCCTAAACCGGAAATATGCTCGCGAAGAGAAAGGGTATTTACCCGATGGGCTTAGGCAAAAAAGGGACAACGATGGCAGTCCTGGCCCAACTCTACTGTCAAGATTTCCTTTACCGGAAATACACTTGCAGAGAGAAAGGGTTCAGTACCTGATGGGCTCAGGCTCTATTGGGACAAGGTTGTTCAGCTCGAGAACGCCCTGCTCTCAAACGCGTGGTGTGAGACTCGAATTTGGACGAGGGAACCACGATGTCCGTGAACGATGCCTCGGGTAGGAGGTCGAACGAGCCAGGGTCCAACTCTTCTGGTGAGTTCTTCCTCATACAGAACCAGGCTCGCAGATAAGAAACGGTTCAGTACCCGATGGGCACAGGCACAGTTTGTCCAAATGCACGAGATTAGTTCATAGTTTGTGGAACACCTCGTACCAGATAGACGCGCTAGACAAGCGTCTTGGCAAGAGGCACTACACACCAGCGCTCCCGGCGACAGATAGACAGGCTGTCACGGACTAGGGACCAAACCCGAAATAAAGGAATGACGAAAACGGATGTGCTGGACCTCGGATGTCCTGACCACAAGTGGCCAACCGGGGTGCAAATAATCACAGTTCTACTGTGGAACTTGCAGCACAGCGTACTTCACGCTCCCTGGCGGAAATCACACGAAATATTCGTTGAGGTTATTTGAGAGCGAACGCTGAAGAAGAAGATACTGTTTATCTCGATATATCCATTTTATATTCCTGATATATTCATACATATTCAAAAAATATTTTCATGTTTTGCTTGTTTTTGCGTCTTCCGCAGTTCTCTTATCTTTTATTTCTGTCAACTTGATATGGCAAGCAATACTTTGGCAGTGTTGTGTAAAGTAATTTGCAGCCTTCTTTCCTGTATCTCTCCACCATTCTCTATAACCAGATGTGCTGTTTATGCTGTTTTTGTCTGTTCATTGTTGTGCATGTTTGTTATTTTCCATAGTTTTCTTCCCTTGTTGTCGCAGTTTAAATTTTCTGATTTTTCATGAGGATTTTCCTTGTGTTTGTAATTCTGGTTTTTCGTATTGTGGAGCTTTTAGTGATATGTTTTTTTCGCTTGATCACTTCTTTTTCTGCTTCATCTCTGGCCACTGATAATACTGTCTCTAACTCATAAAGTTTATCTGAGCAGTACGGCTTGTAATTTTTTCTAGCACATCTTGTTGTGGCTTGTTTGGCTGCTTGTAGAAATGCAGAAGCCATGAGCTGTGTTGCTTTGTTCACATTTTTATCCATGAATTTAAGATTTTAGTTAATGTATCTGTCAGGTCAGCTTACTTCAGTTTGCTTTCTTGAAGTTCCATCTAAGTGTTACATCCAGCTTGGGTGTAATTAATGTTGATGGCGAGTTTGGTATGATGGTAACTTCCAATGGTAGCAACTGTGGTAAAGTATTATTAGTTACGCGATTATTAATGTCAGTGATTATTAATATAATTAATAAATATTTAAAAAAGAATGTCAATGATAAATATTTTTTTTAAACAAAGGAACAATGATTTTCCACATTGTGGTCTCCAAGTATACAGTTCTTGGTTATATATGGTTCACTGTTGTTTCTTGATAAAAGTACCTATTAGATCCTAATGTGGAAAAGGTCCTTATCGCTTTGTTTTTGTTGTATATCATTGACATTATTTTTGCTATTTATTAGTTATATTAGTGATCAGTGACAATAATACTTTATCATAGTTGTTATCTCTTATTTTTATTACAGCAGCTCTCCCCATCTTGTCGGATATCCTCTGACAGTTCAGTTATTTTTTATTTATACTGGTCACTTCCAGCAAGCTACTCCAGCATTTCTTTGTATGTTATTTTAGTTAAACTTCTATGCCTGAAGTTAATGGGAGCAGCTTCTATACCTGACGTTACCGGAAATATCTTCTAAACCTGAAGTTACTGGGAGCAGCTTCTATACCTGAAGTTACTGGGAGCAGCTTCTATACCTGAAGTTACTGGGAGCAGCTTCTATACCTGAAGTTACTGGGAGTTGCTTCTATACCTGACGTTACCGGAAGTAGCTTCTAAACCTGAAGATACTGGGAGCAGCTTCGTACTTATATATAGACATATATATATACCTATATAAAACCCAGATATAGGCATTTTCTATACCTAAAGATATGTAAGACATTTTCTGTACCAATAGATTGATTGAAATATATATACCAAGATATTGCTTTACTATCTGCTGTATTGGAATAGAGTCACTTGGAAAGCTCCTTGAGATGGTATGGGCTACTCTTTGCTATGAGATTATCACTTCATCAGATCATTGTACTGTTTGTGTCATGAGAGTAACTCTTGCAATGTTTTGCCAATTTAGAAGCAGACAATGCTATCATAAATTGTTACTGTATAAGAATTTCACATCACACTCTATGTCACGATATAAATTTTATTGTTGCAGGAATTTCTTCCTAACTTGAGACATGGTGCTGATTCTTGGAAACCAGTGACAGAAAATGATAAATGGAGAGCGTTTGAACCAGAGGTATGTTTGAGTTTGTCTGAACTGACTGCACTAAAAACCAAATAAGCCTATGGAATATTTCATCAACCTGACTTGTAATAAAATAGCAGTCAGCAACCAACATTCCTGATAACATTAAACATGACAGCAACAAACTACATTTATTTATGTTTCTTTAGTAGTTCAATTGTGAACATACCCTGATGTCTCTGTACCTATCTAGATACCTTCTACCTACGTATCTTCTAAAAACCAACCATATCTACATACCTTCTATTTGCTTACCTACCCTTTACCTACTTACCTTTTATATACCTACATTCTACCTAATTACCTCCTACCTACATACCTTCTACCTATGTACCTTCTAACTACCTACCTTTTATGTATCTACATTTATATTTTTTACCTTCTAGCTACCAAACTACCTTCTACCTATCACCTACCCACCTTCTACCTACCTACCTTCTTTCTTCCTACCTACCATATGTGGAAGGTATGAGGGTATTATTATTGGCCTGTTAGATCAACCATTATGCAACAATAGTCTGTCATTAGATGACATGGAAATGCAGTACTTTCCTCTTGCAGAATCACCATAGCATTTATTTTGTTGAATTATATTTCCCTTTGTGGCAAAACATTCAGTACCCAACATTACACATCACACTGATGAAACCAGATGAGTTCAAGGTCTGGCCATGGTCCTAGCTGTCAATGTGTACATAGTACTCCTGCTATGAACAGGTGGCACATGGGGTGTTGTGAAAAGCAACTCTGTGCTGGACATGACATTTCCTTGAGCCTAGAATCAGGGAAACGTTTTATCATTAAATTATTGTAGAACCTCCATGGATGGCGAAGAATAGCTTGCTGCCTCAGTCATCACAGTGATTATGTTCCGTGGCTCAGTTGCTATGGACGCTTGACAGGAATGGATACTTGGTAAGAATCTCATTACTCCATCTCTGCAAATTGTTGAAAGGTAGAAAATTCACAAAAGACTATAGAATTTACCCTCTCTGTTGACTTCTCAGAGCACTAAGACTAAGTAAGAGCACTGCACATTACTAAGAGTTAGTTCTTTGGATATGAAATAAAACTGTATAGAAAACACAAAAATTGTATACGGAAAGTAAGAACTCATCCTTCCTAATTGTATGTCTACTTTCTATCTATAAGCTATCTTATCGTTCTGTCTCTCTATTGATCTATCTTCCTATTTGTCTAAATCTGTGTCTGTCTATCCTTTCCTTCATGTGTGAATTAGCTTATTTTACCAAGCCATGTATTTGAATTAAGTTATTGTGCTGTCATGGTCTGTTGCACACTGAGATAATCTATTTGGACACCTCATAGATATTGTTCTTTAAATCAAATTTCGGCTGTGAGACTTTGACAGAGGAGCATAATGTTTCCAGTATTTTTCAACATAAACCTAGAGCATATAATATAGGAGACCCTTCCAGTATTACAATATGTCTGTATTGATAGAAGGTCACCCTATTTGCAATTTGCGCTTCCTGATGATATAAATCGTATAGCTGGATCAGAACTAGAGCTACTAGAGTTAACAAGAAAGTTGGAAAAAGTTACAAGCAGTTCTGAATGGAAATCAACTCCGAAAAGAGTAAGATCTTGGTTAACAGAAGCAGAGACACAGAAGTATAGACCAAGATCTTGATGAACGGGTATAAACTTGAGGAGGTAAATACTTTCAAATACCTCAGATTGTACATATGCAGAAATGGAAAATGCAAAACAGGATTAAAGATAAGACTGGAGATGGCTTTAGCTTCTGTTCCAAGGCACAACTTAATTTATGAAAGCAACATCAGCGTTGGAATGAAAATAAAACTTTATAACTCATTATTGCTTTATATTGTGTTGTATAGTTGTGAAAGTTAAGACACTAACTGCAGACATGGAGACTGTTAATGCCATCAAATGCAAAAATTACAGATACATTCTACAAATCTCCTATAGAGAACAAAATACAAATATGTATGTAAGAATTAAAAGATATGCTAGAGTTGCACAAGAATCATTCAATAGTAAAATGACAGAAAACTTGTATGGTTTGGACATGTGTGTTGACATTATTCCTTGTAAAAAATGATACTACAGGAAATAGTCAAAGGTGGAAAAAGCAAAAGAAGACAAAGAAAATCATAGACAAACAATAAAGCTTTACCTATTGGACTTCAGTTTTGCGCAGTGAGTACATATTTTCAATATCAGGGACCGGGCAGGTCAGGATTTTTTCTCAACCGCATCACTGAAGATAGAAATCGCTGGAAGACAATGTTGATACATCCATTGTGGTACACCTACAACCCTTACGGGTAATAGGCTTATGGATATAGATTTATGTCAAATTATTATATCATTTAATACATTTTGTCTAGTCATGTAAATTAATTCATTTTATCATATTATTAAATCAGTACATGTTTGAATTAATTCACTTTGCCAAGTCATTATGAGAGATTAATGTACATGGAGAAATATGATCACCAACACCATTCGGCACGACACTTGATGATGATGAAGTCATTATGTTATAAAGATTTTTAATTAGTTGCTTTTTTTAAGTTTAGTATCACTAATGTAGGGAATATCTTGTTTTAAAATCGTATCTGTTATTATAGTTATTAAATTCCTAATAAATCTTCAAGCTTTGTCATTTGTACTAAATGTGTCCTCTGCAGAAAGACACCAGCAGAACTCCATGGTGGGAAGGAAAATTAGATGATGATTTATGGAATCCTAAAGCTTATGAAGAAGAATCAACGAGTACTATTGAGAAGGCAGAGCCCACTAAATCTAATCAAGTTACATCAGTAACTAAATCTACATCAGATACTGAAGGTGAGAATAAGGTTGCTAATATTACATCTAAACTTGAAACAGAGACTGAAAAATCTACAACAAAAACTGTTGCCGCTAACAATTTGGAGTCTGATTTTAATCAACCAGTATACAAGAAGGGAGAAGTGAACACATTTGTTGAACCAGATCCTGATTCGTATTACAGCTCTAGCGGAGAATATTATGCAAGAAATAGCTGGGACTCTGTATATTCTCAACCTAATCTAAGGAAACACTCACCCAGCTCTCCAGAGAGTACAGGACATATTGTCTCACCTGAGAAAAAGGTCACAGAAACCAGTAAGGATTCAACAAATCTGCAAAATAACAAAAATGTTGAGAACACTTCAGTTTTAAAGGATACAACTGAAATTAAACCAGCCTCATTAATTTCATCAGAAGTTAAACCACAAATACCTACAGAGAAAGTTAATGTTGAACACAATGAAAATGTTTTACCACTGAATTCTGCACCATTGAAAGAAGCAGTAGTGGCAGCACCATCATTCAGAGAGAATATTGTAAACAACACTTTAATTCAGAAGAATCCAGAAAGTGTAGAACTAGTCACAGCTGCTGTGTCAGTTAATTCTTCTGCAGTAATTGGTAAACTGTTGAACGGACATGAAGACAAGAAAACAGTTGCTACTGGAGTCAGTGTTGAAGGAAAAGACTCATCTTTGTCGCATTCCGATGCTGTGATAGAGAAGGACAACAGAAAAGTTATTAATGAACCAGTTGGAGTGATCAATACAAAATCTAGCAGTGAATTTGTTGATTGGGATGATTGGGATAACTCTGTTTTTGATTACTATGATGATGAAGATGATAAGAAAACTAGCAAGGATAACATTAACATAGTAAACAAAGAAAGCAAAATCAAAACTAGTGATGTTCAGATTCATAATGATAATAGTGACCACGATGACGAGAGCGATTCATCGAACGAAGAAGATGATGAAGACAAGGATGTTGAAATTGAACAGAATGGACAGCAAGAAAACGTTAAAGGTAAAAATGAGAAGGCAGATGTGTCAACAGCGAACGATATCAAGAAAGATATATCTAGCCAATCACATTCATCTGGGAAATCAGTGGATAGTTTTGACATTGACACTATGGATATGCAATCTGATGAAGCAGCTATTCATGCAGATCCCTCACACTACAGTAAGGGCATCATTTATGATTCAAATTTCTCAAATCATAAACCATCAGTGAAGAAAGATCTAACAAACCCAGCCAAGCTCAAGTCGGATGACAGTGTATCTGAGATTAGCAAGAACCAGGACTCTACCATCCTTGGCAGCAATGATCTGCAGACTATATCTGCCAAGAAAGCATTAAGTGTAACCCATTTCCAGTCTGATCAGTTGAATACAGAGTCTGATGTCTCTACTAGTCCTAACCCACCTCCACCAGGGGTGGCAAGTAACAAAGAATCCACAGGTACCATGGCACCCAACACAACACCTATTGCCAACAGTCATCAGATGAGCCTTGCTGCAGAAAGTCTGGTCCAGCAGACGGCAGAAGATGACAATGGCTTTATCTTATCATTCCCTCTAGGTATTCTCACTGGTTACTGTTGTCTTGAGTGTCTATTGTCTATCCCCATTTTTGTATGATGTTATACATTATTGATGTTATATTTCCCATATTGTTTCTGCTGTGGTATGATGTAATGTTGATATACTGCTTCAGGTAAGCTTTCTTGTTGCTTTCAGTTCATTTATAGCAGGGTTTCTCAAAGTGGACAAAAACACTCCCTGGGTGCGATGAGACTTCATGTGTTAGGGTTGGGTGTGGGACAATTCAGGGCTGAAGGGGTGGCAATAGGTTAAAAGAATTTTATTTAACACTGAAAAAATGCAATTGTACCGGAAAATATAGAAAGTACTTACTACTTTGTGTGTATAATAATACAAGCGGTACAAGAGTATCTTTTGTCAGTTTATATTAATTAAACTCTATCTGAAACCTGTCCCAACAAGGATTATTGAAACCAGTAGCAATATTACAAACTATTACAAATGGGAAGCTTTTAAAATGTATTAAAATGAAAATAATTAAACAACAAATCTTGGATTAAATAGGCAATGAGTTCTAGAAATTAACTTGGTTTGTTTGTTTGTTTGTTTTGCGTTCGCTCCATTGTAACCATCACGGATATCCGTGCGATTTCTGCCGGGAGCGTGATTACGTTGTGCCACCGTTATGCGTCTTGTAGGCCTAGAACATCCGATTTCGGCATGTCTTGACAATTTGCGTGGGCTACCCTTAGCCTGTGACAGCCTCTTTATCTGTCTCCAGCACGCGTAGTGGCGACTCTTCGCCCAGACGATTTTTGCTCTCATCTGACTCGCACGAGGTGTTCCACTGTCCATGAACTTGCCTCGTGTAATTGGACGTGCTGTGCCTGTGCGCATTGGGTACTGAACCGTTTCTCATCCGTTAGCCTGGATCCTTAAGGGGAAGAACTCAACAGAGGAGTTGGACCCTGGCTCTTTCGCCCTCTTAGCCGAGGTGTCATTCACCGACATCGTGTACCACTTGTCCAAGTTCGAGTCTCACACCACGCGTTTGAGAGCAAGACGTTCTCGAGCTGAGCGTCCTTGTCCCAATAGCGCCTGAGCCCATCAGGTACTGAACCCTTTCTCTCTTCAAGTGTACTTCCGGTGTAGGAAAACCTGACCGTAGAGTTGGGCATGGCTAAATCGTCCCTTTTGTGCCTGAGCCCATCGGGTATGGAACCCTTTCTCTCTGCAAGTGTACTTCCGGTATAGGAAACCTTGACAGTAGAGTTGGGCCAGGACTACCATCGTTGTCCCTTTCTTGCCTAATCCCATCGGATACAGAACCCTTTCTCTTCGCGAGCATATTTCCGGTTTAGGAAGGCTCGACATTGGAGTTGGATTAGGTCTTCTTGCTTTACCAAACGCCAATGAATGGGTCTGGGTCTCTGCCTGTAAGGAACACAGGTAACTAGAAGCTCGTCTCGAGCTGACGGAGCTTGTAGTTCCCCTTTCCTGGGGACTTTTCACTTTCTATTTGCAGTTCGCGCTGCCCTCTAGCGCTGTTCTGCCCTTTCATTGTTTCATTGTATCGGTATGAAATCTATTTGTCTTTCGCCATGCATCTACCTTTACGTGCATTTTACATTGGCCGCCCCTCCAATGTTCGGACTGGACTGACTAGCTTCACTATGTTGACAGTGTCGCTATATGTGGTGATGCTGGTGGTGTCAGAGATATTGTCTGTCTCTTGTGCAGTCAAATCTCTTTCCATCTGCTACCTCCACATTCTCGGACACGATCCCCAAATGATTTGGCCAGAATCAGCTCGAGCTGCTGTATTTCTGTTTCCATGGTGCACCGCGTGGAGGTACATTTGGGATCTTGGTTATCTGCTAACCCTGGGTCTGCCTAGAGCAATGCGTTACCTTTGCACCCCATTAACTTGGTAAATTTAATGTAGTAACCAACAGAAGAAAGTGTTCTAGCTTTTAAAAAAAAAAAAACTTTGGTTATTATTTTTTCTGATCAATGATGTATTTTTTTTTAGTACCTATTTAGCAAGGACTATCAGCCATGAGTTTTCATAAATCATACTGTTGTTTGTATACTTTCGATCTCCTGCCATGACAGAAGAAATTGCTCTAGCTTTCAACATGTGTCTGTATATTTCTTTAGTACCTATTTAGCTAGGATTATCAGCCATGAGTTTTAAAAACAGATTCATTACTTGTCCCAATAAGTGACTATTTGAGAAATCAAGGTCACTAAATAACCCATACAAATGAAGAAATCACCTATTTTAAGGTTAAATCATCTCCTCTTCCCTAAGACTCCCTAAGAAGGTGAGTCTACAGCCCTGTTGGGAGAACATTTGTCTTTAAAATCTATATGAAAGGGGACGATGACACAGACAAGTTTGAGAAACACTGATTTATTGTATACATTTGCTGGAATGATGTTAATTATGCTTGAGAAAGAAATGTTCTAGCTTATTTTTTTGATTCTGGGATTTATATTTTAATTCTTGTTAACATGTGGATGTAAATAGCATGCTGCTAATTATTATACAGAACAGTACTTATATGTTATATAGAAGGAATATATGTTAGTGCTGTAGATCAGACATTCTCAATTTGGCTCTAAGAAGCACGTCAGTTCTTTTCTAAGTAATGTTCTCACACTATGTGGGTTAAAAGTGCTCATAAGCACTACGGATGATTACATGTAAGCGGTGCTCACCATCCAAAAAGATTGAAAACTTGCTGCAGATGATTACTATAGAAGCATGGACTTCAGACATTACTAGGAGAGTAGAAATTGGTGTTGTGGATATTTAGCTGTAGATAGTTATAAAAGTTCAGAATTGTGGAAGCTAGTAGAAGTTAAGAATTTTAGTAGTTGGGATTAAGTGTGGCATTGGTTATCATGTCTTTCCGCAGCCTTCTCTTTCCTGTGCTGTCAATAATTTCTGATATCAATCATCTTCCATGCCACAATTCTAGGTTGTCAAGCACCTTTCCCTACCCCTTTTGCTCTTTAACTTGTCTATTGTTATAATGTGTTCCATATTTCCTCTTCTCATAATGTGTCCAAAAAATGTTGACTGTCTTTCGGATGCAGTTAAGCAGCTTTCTGTTTGAATTAACTTATTTTAAGTTATCTTCATTACACTTTTTTATCTTTCCGAGGTATTCTTATCATTCTCCTATAAAACCACATCTGCTGCCTCAATATAATTTTTTTTTACTGTTCTGTTGAGCGTCCAAGATTCACTTCCATACATCAGAATTAGTATAACTTCTAAGAACTCTCTTTGTCACCTCAATTGA